>CM062816.1:890740703-891201860 GCA_031772625.1 Pinus tabuliformis | reverse complement strand
TCCCCTGTCAAGTTTTGCATGAAAGTTTTACTTTTCTTGATTTAATAACTCCATATCACCAGAGATGCTCTACAAATGATACTATTATGACCGAGCTCTACTCCAAAAATGTTCTTTCCAAAGTACTACATAATGTAGATATTAACTAGACATGATGGATACAACACAATATTATTTAAATGTTCCTTGTCGAGTCTCAAATATGGTATCCAATCAAGATACCACATCAAGATCTTTTTATTTGCCTCAAAAATTCCTAATTCACATTATTCTAATTTTTCACATTGTTAATGAGATTTAAAACATGTTCAAAAGTAGAATGTCAAGTGCAAAATAGATTATTTTTCCTGGGCAGTCGAGTTTCAATTCCACTTTGCCACAAAATTGATTGTTATTGGAGAAAAAACTAGAGATCGAGAGCCACTGTGCAATTTTAGTACAAAAGAGGCATCCTTTACATAGAATGGATGCCCAAAAACTTTATTTAGGGGAAACAAATTAGTGGATCATCTTTGTCGGTGTAAATGTTGTTTCGATTTAGTTAGAATTAAGGGTTTGTTTTCTTTCTTGCAGTGATAAAAGTGACACACTTGATGAGTATGAGAAGATGAGTGAAGAGAAATTGCAACAATGGGAAGGGGTTCATGCAACATTCCTTCAAAATCTTTGTCATATCAACAAATTGAGTTGTTGAGTGGTATTAATGAAATGAAAAATGAGCTACTTTTTTTTCTTGTTTTTTAAGTGCATATTATCTTTTATTCTTTATATATTTAAGAAAGTGAGAAGAAAAATGTTTTTGCATGTCATTTTTGAATCAACTCTGTGGGTCTATTTATTGGTTCACTTAGTTAAACAATTGGATGATAGATGTAATGACAGGTATTGTTTGACATTCTAATGAACTAAGAGAACATAATTGTCATTTTTAGTAGTAGTCCAAATTCTAACATCCCTACATTATCAAGCAACTGTCGGTTTCCAATAACCAATTTAAGCATCATTTCTACAATGGACAACCTCTTTCCAAAGGGAAAGCTATATGGCCAACCGAATATATGATGGAGTCCATTCTCCAAAGTCACCATTATATTATATATAAAGGAGCATAACTTACATTTGACTATGCTCTTTAATATATAAAATATGGCTTAAAGATGTTAGTGCTAGTGCTTTAGAGCCCCTTTCTACAATGGGTAATAAAATATTAGGTCGTTTCACAAGCATGACACTTACATTGGCTTTGGATTTTTTCTACCATGACATTTGTTGTTATGGTGTTAACAGTGCTAGACCCCACATTTATGGGGATCTCCACGATGTGAAGTCCCAGTTAGACCTCACATCATTTGGTATAGGAGTTGCATTCGGTATAAAGGCCTGGTTGTTAAATCCTTAAATATTTTCCTTGGTTCTAAGTGTTAGCAAGAGAGAGGGATGCCAGCGTGTCTTTGAAAAGCAAGAAGGTGTGCCTGGTGGGTGTTCAGTTGTAAATGTTTCAAGGTTATTCTACTTTGAAGAGGGGAGAAAAGTGATCCTCTAAGTGAGAGGTAATAGTACCACCCAAGAAGAGATACACATGAAATGAAATGATTCCTCTAACATTCAACAATATATCCACAACAGATGCGACAGTCATTACAACCAACAATTGAAGACATATTTTTCTAATATCTCCTAGGATAGTCCACATGGATGGGATAACAATAACACCACCACAACACATTCTCAATAATATAAGTACTAAAATAACGAAATAGTTAAACTATCCTAGCACATTTGAAAGCAAAGATGAAATAGAAACATCCACAGTTTAGTCTTACAAACATTCATAATCCATGCATGAAGAACATGTTGGCCTTGAAGGATTTTGTTATTAAGTAAAATTTCAAAGACACATGTGTACAATGTACACCACTAGCTTTAGTAATGGAGCATTGGAGCCATTCCTTACTCCTCAAAGAACCAGTTGATCTCTCTAATGCCTTGCGGGAGGTGGCAAGGTGAAAAGTCCTTTTCTCATACAATGAGGAAATATATATAACCAAGCGTGACTCTTTGACTACGTCATGATTGTTTGATTTCCTATAACTTTTCAATTTACATGACTCTTTACATTCACGTGTGTCCTTTGGACTTCCACTTTACAATACATTTTGAATATAATATACATGATCACAATAGTGATGTGGCATATGACACTCATGACATGACATGACATGACACTACTGAAATTGAATAATTGATGATGTGGCAATGGCAAACCACTATTGTGCTAAGTGCTGATTGTCTTCTTGAGGATGGTTTCTCTTCACCTCCGCATGGCTAGGTGATGAGGAATCTTCAATGATCTTGAATCTCGGATAATGGACACAAACTAGTGTCCTTTGCTTTCTCTCGATTGATTATTTTGTGAGTTCATCTATAATAGAGTCTTTAAGCATGCTTCCCTCCTTCTTCTTCTTCTCCGTCATCTTGCCATGAAATGATAGGGTACTTATTCCTGCAATTCACTCATTACGAGACGAATCAATCTAAAAACCCCTGTTACACAAAAATATCGTCACCATGATTATTTGCAATCAGTATGGGTTCTATCACCACTTGTACTGTCCTCCTAAGCAAGTCTCAGACCTCAGCTCTTCAAGTCAAGCTTTGAAAATGACAGAAAGACATTGAAAATCAATAAAGCTCTGGTTCCACACTTTCTCTCACTGTTGCCTGCGGGTCCCGCACCTCTTGTTTACAAAAATTGCGGACTTTGCCGCTTCTGTCCCTAAAGGTGAGGGTGCGGGACCCCTGTGAAAGTAAAAAAGGCGCAAGTTTATTCTAAAAAACTCACTTTGGATTAATTCTAGATGATTCTAGAAGGAATTTTGATGTGGATTGGCCGCTCTTAGGTGGTTCATGCATCCCCAAAAGAGAAGAAGCTAATCCCTTGATGAGAGGAGCTATCCTTTGAATGAGGACCTAGTACCTTCCCTCCATTGCACTATAAATTCAGGCATTGGGCTAGTTGCTGGGGAGGTTGGAAGCTGAACATTTTTTTAGGGGTAAATGCTGGTGAAATTAAGACTTCCTAATTGAGCTTGAGAGGAGAGATCACATACCTTTTGGCTTCATGGGAAGAGAGTGAAACTTTTCAAAGTAGAGGAGACTTCTTGCTGGACCTTGGTAGGAGCTTGTACAGCATCAAGGCACAGGTTGTAAAGTTCTTCTTTGATTTGAATTAATACAATCAGATTAATTTTTCTCAACAAATTGTCTCATGTCATTTGTTTCATGATTTCTTGACTTTTTTTAAATATGTTTTATGATTGGCTTTTTAGGTGCTATTTAATTTGTCTACTTGTTGTGTTTGCAGATTCACGAAAGGGAGCTCATTTGGATCGAAGGAGCGAGGCTTCCACAAACTTGCGTTGGACCCAAGGTAGGCCTAAAACACTTGTTTGCCTTTGTTTATAAATACATATTTAGAGAAAGATAGTTTGTGATTGGTTTGCTTGTCATTAGGTCTTCTTTAGATTTAGGAAGGTCTATATTGTCCGCAAGATCGACTCATTCCGTGTAACAAAATGGCGACTTCGCTGGGGACTTGATTTTTTCCTTGTTTTTACTTTGACCTGAGAAACTGTGTTTTTGTTTCTGTTTTTGGCTTGTTGTGTGTGAAATTAGGTAGAAATATTAGTTCCAGGGTTATTTTTCGTTTTTCATAACTTTGGGAGAGGACCGCACCCTAGTCTTTTTTTTACTTTAGCACAGAGCGGTACCGCACTTGTGTTAACTGTGGGCCTGCGGACCTTGTCAAAATTTTGGAAATCCTAAGATTTTTTTGTTAGTCAGCTTAGTTTTTTGTTTAGAAGTTATTATCCACTGCCCAAACTACATATAAACCTGTCAGAAGCTTTCCTTAGGTTGATTTCATTGGTGTTAGGGTTTTAGGTGAAATCCTAGGAGTTTTGCTTATTGGGTTTGTTTTTCATTTTGGTCTTGTAGTAGCTCTGAGCTTAGAAGCTGTAGGGACCTCAGATCACCTTGGATTCTACAACCTTCTTATGAGTCTGACCATTTATGATTACCCTTGTTGAGGAATCCGCCTTGTGTTTTCTCTTTACAAAATTTCGAAAAGCTTGTGTTTAAAAGTTTGGATTTTCATTTTTAAAAAGAAAACAAAATTGGTTGTTTTTTGACTGATTTGTGATTCTGCATAAATTGGTCCTTAGTTTACATCTAGCTAAGTAAAACATCCTTTTAAAAGACATCTTGTAGGCTTTGACTTCAAATAGGTTTTTATAATTTATAGATCTCAAAGTTAGTCGTTTTCATAGTTTGAGTGTTTTATAAACAAAAAAAAAATCTCTTTTGGAAAAAGTTTGTTTTTGTAGTGGTCGAGTGTTTGAAAAGAAAAGGGAATTTTTTGTGAAAATAACTAGTTGTCTCTTTTTGAGTGCATTGGAAAGGACAAAAGCTCTTCTTTTAATTTGTTTGTTAAGAAAGATTTGTGTGTTTTAAATGTATATGCATTCTCAAACTCTTTCCTAGCTAGAAGTTCATCAAAGGGAAAAGATTGTTTAATCATCTTAAGTGCTTTTTAGTGATTTGAGTCGAGTATTCATACCACTAGTTTCATCTCGCACCTTTTGACTTAAACAAAACCAATAAAAATAACGCTTAAGGTAAAATTCATATAGTAACATTTTTATTTCTAGGGCTCTGATACACCAACATAGCTTAGGCTAGTGTCTTGGAGTAGGAGAGTAATTAACTCTCCAAGACAGTAAAAACAAACAAGTAGCTGTATCTTGTGGTAGGGAGAAATCCAATTGTTGCATTTATGCTCTGAGAAAGCTCCTCTTAAAAGAGAAGCACGAGATCGTGTCCGAACCCAGTGTGGGAATCATCCTTCTCATTGGGAACGATGCCAAATATTCACATATTAAAAATGGTAAAACTCGGATTAAACATTGTCGAGGAGCCCAGGGTCACTTGTTGGTAAACCTTGGATTATGTCAAGGAGCCTTCAAGGGGATTAAGCATGCTACTCTACTCTTGCGTGCGTATCAGATCGTAGACTGTTCCCCCAGGTATATTTGTTTTAGTTGGTAGCCTTAGTGACCATATTCTTTAGGATTCTTCCTAAGGTGACAGTGGTGGGAAGATCCCACTGTACTTGGAGCAGACGTCGGCTAAACTCACTTGGATTTTCTGGGGGGTTCTCTTCACTCGAGACGGTTAAGTGGAGGAACTTGTGCCAGTCTATTCATTAAGCAGGTTGTCGGGGTAACTGTTCCAACCGCCATTTCTGTATTGAACTCTGCGACATTGGATTTCATCACCAACTAGTGTTTTCAGTACGGAAAGTTATTGTTTGTGTGTGTTTGATCTTATATTCTTTAGGCGTGTGATTCAAATTTGTTTGGTTCTTTAGAGGCTTTAGGTGGTTTTCATTGAGAGATTTACTTTGTTTGCATGTGAAGTAGTTAAAATTTTTTAATCATGGCTGAATTACGAGGAAGTCCGTAGACTTCGGGGCAACCTCCTGAGTTTTCACCGAGCCAGCCTGAAGGGTTGAAAGTCCTCGTAACTCCTAGAGACAGTAGAGTTGGGTCACCTGAAGAAGGAGAGTCTTCTTTGGTGGTACATCCTGATTTTCAAGCTTTAGTAGCAGATTATATCCACAATCAGTGTCTGTTTCTGAAGTTACTGGTAGCTTTTCATCTACTAGTGATATAGGTGAGGAACCTGAAATATCTGAACCTGAAAGTGAATTTGCTGCTACTCCGATATCGGAGTTTGCTTTCCAGCTTCTAGTGGTCCTGGTTCACTAGGGTAGAAAAGAATATATACCAAAATCTTCCTTCTGGACTTATAGCTATCGAAGACTTGCTACTCCAGAAGAAGAAGTAGGCATCCCTATCCTGTGAAAATCAACCTGCTATTGAACAAAGGGAGCGTGAATCAATTTTTTACAGTCCACCTAGGAGCAGTGCTTGGTATCTTTCTTTGACTAATTTCTTAGAAAACGCAGGGTTAAGTTTTTCACCACCTCGTGTTCCTTATCACCAACACTTAGAGGTTATTATCCTCCGTTAAATTGTCAAGACAGTCGTCCATGTTTACTCAATCGCCCGAATCCTTTTGTACGGTGGTATTTCTGTTCCCTTGGGTATCAGTCACTTTCTGGTACTTTTTCGGGAGCATCTCTCAACCATTGAACAAGGGTTATTAACTGGAAGCAATGGTCTATAACGTTGAGCATAGAAGATATTCTCATGATGTCAAGTACTATTGCCAATCTTCAACCTCGAGGTGGCGAGTTACTGCCTGGGGGGCATCTCAAAATCCTCAATTATCGCCTGGGGGGCAACCTCAAGGTACTAATTTGCGCCTCAGGGGAACCTCAGGACAGTACATACCTACGGGAAGTACGTTCCTCAAGATCAACCCAGACTAAATATGCCAAGGTATCAATTTATACCTCAAGGTCAACCCCAGTATCAGTACGTGCCTCAAGGGTATCATCCCCAAGGTCAGTACTCGAACCAAGGTTTCCAACCACCCTCCAGTCAATCATATGTTCAAGGAATGGGAAATGTACCTTTGAATTATCAATCCTACCCTCAACCCGGTTATGGTTCTCAATATTCTCAACCTGTTATGGGTCTGTACCCCGGAATGAATTTAGTGTGGGATCCATCGCACACTCAACAGGTGTTGCAGCCAAATGTACGGTTGTGACAACACTTAGTTTTGGTACACCCAACAACCTATCCAGTCTTCTATTCAAACTTTTGTACCTTCCGTAGTTTCTCAGCCTGGGCCTAGTACGCCTCGTACTCCACTCAAACGATTGCTGCAACTGCCGCAACATCTGTTCAATCTACCCCACCTACTTCTGGAGTATCAACAGCTCCAGTTTCTACTGTTCCTGTATCTACTCTCAGACATCTTTACCTCTGTCTGGTCCACGATTAAAACTTCGGTTCAGATGCTTGTAGGACAACCTAGTTCAAGTACGGTTGTCACAAGTCAACCACAATTTACTTATCAACCGTACCAGGGATAGTACCAATTTGGTCCTGTTGTGCAGCAACCAATCTATCAATATCAACCGTACCCTGGGTACATTATCAACAACTCATCAACCCTAGTACGGTCTGGTTAATCCTCGTTTTGGGAGGATACAATATCCAAATGTAATTCTATTACTAGTTATCTTGGATATCCTCCTCTTGGGGTGGTCTCATGACCCAAAGTTTTAGGGACCCTAATCATCAATTACCGTTTATCGCAACTTTGGACTTGCCTGACTTGTCAAGCCTAACGAACGATCCCATTAATTATCTTCCGTTTTGGCCACCAATGTCGAATAAGTTGCCTAGTGATATTCCTAAGTTCGAAGGCAAATCAAGAGAGGACCCGTCGAACCATGTGATGACTTATCACCTCTGGTGTGTGTGTAACTCCATTTCAGATGATTCAACCGTCTAAGACTTTTCCAGTGCACTGTAACTGGTCTTGCGGCCAAGTGGTACATTGAGTTACCGCGAGGCACTTTTTATAATTTTAGTCAGTTAGCTACCTCATTTTTAACTCATTTTCAGTTGCCAGTCGATATGACAATGCCACGGAGTTACTAACTTCATTAAAGCAATCGATGTCCACTTTATTTCAGATCACATTCATGAATGGAGACGTCGACGACGTTTAGTGAAGGTTTTTTCTGGATCAGATCTTGGCTGAATGGTTTGTAAAATCTTTGTTGCCAAAGATCACTGAAGATGTAGCTAAGGCGGAGTTGTTACTGAGGAGCAAGTAATTGCTCAAGCACAGTACCTTGATTTGGTCTATACTCAGTTAGGTATGTTACACGAGAAAATCCCCGATCTTCCAAGCAAAATCAAATCGCTGCAGCTCCTTCGGGGATCTCATGCCGTCGATGATATGATTGGTACGGTTAACACTAAAAGTAAGAAGAAGTCTTCCAAGAATTCTTCTCCTATCATAACCTTGCCTGATTCCCCAACAGGAGATTCTTCCGTGGAGATTTCCATCGATATTCACGTTGTAGAGTCATCTACAGCCAAATCAAAATCCGGTGGCAAGAAGAAAGGGAAGAAGAAGAATAAAACGGACAAAAATTCAAAAGAGAAACCTGAAAAATCGGAATCCAATGATGAAAAACGCAAACTTGTTATCCTTGTCTCATTTGTGATGAAGAACATTTTACAAGAGACTGCCCTCATCGTGCAGAGGTTGCGAAGATTGTCAAAGGTTCCCAAACGCCTGCTGTTTTGAAGGATCCTTTTCCAAGTCAAGACAGTAAGATGATAGGTTCTTCCTCGAGTGCCAATGAAGAAACCATACTGATGATGTCCCATGTTAGGATTGCGACTCGAGCGCATGATTATGGTAGTAAAAGTCCTTTTGATGGTAAAGAAGCAGAATCTTCTCATTCTAATGCATCAACCTCAGCTCCCGGTTCCGATCCACTACAGATCGAGAAACCTAATCCAAACTTGGTAATCAAACCGCTTGCCAAGGGTATACTTCGAAAATCAACTTTCAATCCACATGCGAGAGCGGCTCAGAACTATAACATTGTTGAGGATTTAGCTGTTTCACCCTTAGCAATGTCGGCTTTGGAAGTGTTGCAATCATGTCCAGCACAGCGTAATTAATTTTGTCGGCTATAGGAGCTGTTGAAATTCAGGACTTGAACCTAATAATTTTCGATCTAGAAAATAGTACATCGCGCTTACCTCATCAAATGGCTTTCCAGATTCCAGTGATAGTAAAAAACAGGCCTATTCATCAGACTGTGATTGATGAGGAAGCCTCAATGTGTATTATGTCGATACAGTGTTGGAGATCGCTTGGTTCCCCTTCGCTAAATCAATCCCCGACAATTCTAAAGGCCTTTGATTGGCCGTTGGGTTTCTCCTTTGGCATTCTACAGGATTTGCCTATAGGGGTTGAAGGAAAAACCGTTAATCTAGATGTGGAGGTGGTTGATGCCCCTCTAGATTTACCTTCTCTTGGGTCATAGTTGGTCTTACGCTATGACAGCTGTCGTTTCATCGGTCTCTCGGGTTATAAAGTTTCCTCATAATGGGAAGATTGTAACAATAGATCAGCTGGCTTACTTTTCATCCGACCAGCAGCCTCTTCTGAAAGTATTCAGCATGTTGGTAAAACGACTATCCCGTATAGGATGTTGGAGTAGGACTAGTTCAAGATGTCGATTTACTGGGAAATTTTCCTTTTCCTCGATCAACGCATCGTCTTCATTTGCAACCATTCATATGATTTCGTCAGACACCATTGTTTATGATGATCCTTGGATCGTTCCTTCTGAATCTGAGATAGACTCATTTGATGATGTCATGCCTTTGATTCCATATGGAATTGCGTATGAGGCCGTGCAATCGTTTACCGACCCATCTTCAACCGAAATTGACTTAATGAATGTGGTCCGTGAAGAATCACTTTTCACATCAAGCTTGGATTCAATCACGTTTTCTGAACTTGTTCACTCTGATGAGCAAATTCGTGAAATCCTATGTGTAGATGATTTACCATGGGAAGATCTCCATCACAGATCTTCGTTTTTACCGAGAATGATCGTTTTGAAAATGATTTTTCATCAATTTTTACGATTGAATATGTCAAGGAACCTCAGAATCCAATGAAACATCCTGATTCAGAGTTAAATTTGGGAAACATCTCTCGAACTATTCCTATTGACATTTCGGTTAAGCTGGAATTGTTGAGAACATTCATATAGGTGCCTCATGTACAGAAAACGAAATTCAAATATATAAGGCCCTTTTTCAAGAATTCCGCAACGTGTTTGCCTGGTCCTATGAGGAAATGCCAAGAATTGATCCCGCAATTTTTGCTCATGAAATCAAGACTTACCCGGACGCTAAACCCGTCTGGCAATGTTTACGTCAGATTCACCCAAGAAAGCTGCTGCTTTTAAGCAGAAGTTGAAAAAATTACTCAAAGTAGGTTTCATTTATCCGATCCCGTTAATGGATTGGGTATCGAATATTGTTTCGGTTAAGAAAAAAGCAAGGGACAATAAGAATATGTATCGATTATAGGGACATTAATCGAGCCTGTCCAAAGGACAATTACCCAACTCCCTATATCGATCAAATCATTGATGATTGTGCCAGTAGTGAAATATTCTCCTTCATGGATGGTTTTTTCGGATACAATCAAATCAACATTCTACTTGCCGATCAACCAAAAACGACTTTCATTTGTCCATGGGGGACATTTGCTTATTTCAAATTACCTTTTGGGCTAAAGAATGTCGGAGCAACTTTTCAGAGGGCCATGTCTTATGCGTTTCATGACATCAAGCACATTGTGCAACCCTATCTCGATGATTTGCCTACTCATTCATTACATCGAGCTGATCATCTCATCCATTTACGAGCAATCTTTATGAGGTGTAGGCATTATCGGATTCAGTTGAATCCACACAAATGTGTTTTCTGTATAGAAATGGGTCGATTGCTGGGGTTTTTTGTTTCGAAAGCCGGCATTCGCGTCGATCCCTCGAAGGTCGAAGCTATTGTCAAATTGCCTCCTCCTTCGAGTCTTCACCAACTCCAAAGTTTGCAAGGGGAGGCAAACTTTTTATGACGATTCATTCCTAACTACGCCGAGGTTACAAAGGGTTTTACCCGGTTGTTGAAACAGAATACTCCATTCTATTGGGATGAGATAGCTCATAAATCTTTTGATGCACTAAAACACATGTTGACCCATGCACCGGTATTGCATCCCCCAACTACAACCAGGATTACTTCTTGTATCTCGCTGCCTCTCATTCCACCATTGGAATGGTCTTAGTTCAAGAAGATGAATTCGGTACTGAACATGTGATATATTACCTTAATCGAACTTTAAATCCAACTGAGCTAAAATATTCACATGTGGAGAAATTGGCATTGGCAGCTGTTCAAGTTGTCCAACGTTTTCGTCACTACATTTTACTACGTAAAACTACAGTAATTTCTGATTGCAACCCTATGATCTACATTTTGACCAAGCAATTGCTAGGGGGCAAGTACTCTAAATGGATCGTTATCCTGCAGGAGTTCGACTTGGAATTTGAAAAATCTAAGTCTAAGAAATCTTTAGTTTTTGTGGAGTTAATGTGTGACTTCCTGCGTGCTGACATAGAAACTGTGTCGGAGGAGCCCATTGCGAACGAATACTTGTTTCTAATCAGCACTTTAGATCCATGGTATGGGGATATCATCATTTATCTCCAGACCCAATCCTTTCGGCCAGAAATTTCAAGGTCAGAACGTCGGAAAAATACGATTCCAGTCCCAACAATTCAGGATTATTGGAGATACTCTTTATCGTCGTGGGGCAGACTCTGTTTTTCGACGTTGTTTAACTCACAAGGAAGATGAAAGGGTTCTAAATGATTGTCACTCTGGAGTGTGTGGCGGTCATATGTCTGGGTATGCCACAACCAAAAGATATTACGCGCTGGCTACTTCTGGCCGTCTTTGTTTAAGATTGTATTAACGTGGTCCGAAAATGCCACAATGCCAAATTTTTGATCGAAAGATGTGCGCTCCACCTGCTCCTCTCCACCCTATAATGTTGTTGGTCCTTTTGCCAAATGGGTATCGATTTTATTCATGAAACCCTCACTCGGCCTGGGGGCATACGTATATCATCCTTGCGGTAGATTATTTTACCAAGTGGGCCGAGGCGATGCCTACATTTGAGGCAGATGGCAAGACAGCTGCAATTTTCGTATTCAATCATATAATTGCTAGGTTTGGTGTCCCACAAGTGATTATCACTGATCATGGGCGTCATTTTCAAAATGTTATGATGACCGAACTTACAGGCCAGCTTGGTTTGCATCACGATAGTTCAACCCCTTATTATCCACAAGTTAATGGTCTGGTTGAATCCACCAACAAAGTTTTAGTCATCATGATCTGATGAATCATTGGGATTAATCGGTCGAATTGGCATAACATGCTATTTTCAGCGCTTTGGGCATATCGAACCTCAGTAAAAACATCAACAGGGTTCACTCATTTCCAACTAGTTTATGGTCTGGAAGCTGTGTTACCATTGAATGCGAAATCCCGTCATTGAAAATGGACGTCGAGTTACTGCCAGCCACTTCCAAAGAGGAAAAACGTTTGTTATACTTGGCTCAATTAGATGAGAATTGACGTGATGCTGCATTGGCGATCGGAGGCTCACGCAAAACGTATGAAAGCTCAGTATGATCGAAATGTGACCCCTCGAAATTTTTCGGAAGGAGATCTAGTCTTAGTTTACGATCAAGCTAATGATAAATTAGGCACTGGAAAATTTGTTCCTATGTGGCATGGTCCCTATGTTGTCAAGCGAAAGCTAGCAAAAGGGGCCTATGAATTGGTAGACTTTGACGGGGACTCTTTGGGTAAACCAGAAATGGTCTTTACCTGAAGAGGTATTATGCTTAAAAGAATGGGTATGGATAATCTTTAGTTAGGATAGTTTTTCTTTCTAGTTAGTGTGTTTTAGTTTTTTAAACAGTGTGCTTAGCTTAGAGAGTGTTTTTTCGTCATTATTCTGCTTATATTGGTTTTACTCTTGATATTGCAGATGTCGATGCCTCTCCAAACATACATTGGTTTCGCTGATGCTGCTTGCTGCAATACACGGAACATTTCTTCGCAGCTTGGGTTATCTATTCACCCTCTGACAAGTTGGTATCTATGCATGGGGTAAGCCTCGGTCAAACAACGAACAACATTGCCGATTATAGTGCAGTGATTGAATTATTATCTGAACCTATTTCATTTGGGATTCGGAGTTTGATAGTGAGGTTAGATTCTGAACTCGTTGTATTACAACTTAATAGAGTGTATGCCATTAGAAATCCAGTGTTATTGAGATTATTTTTGAGAGTGCGTCTCTTGGAACGTGAATTTGATTATATTGAATATCAGCATATTCGAAGATCTTTAAATGCATTAGCAGATGCAATTGCTTCTTGAATTTTAAGTAGACATTTGCAATAATCATACATGTAAATTTTAAACCATTCCATAACATGATTTACAAATAAGCCGGTAATAGTGATATATATATATATATATATATATATATAGGAGTGTGTCAAAAAATACATTTTTCTCCATCATAGGTTGAAATCACCTTATGATCGACAAAAATGATAAGTACAAAAAGCAAAAATGTCATATGTGCCCACAATAGGCGATCATCCTATCACTGGTGATGATCTCGATAAGAAACCACTGCATGGGCCACCTTGCAAAGGAACCTCCTAAAAGGTCCTAGGACCCCAATCACATAGCGCTGAAGTTGATGAGGAATGTCATCTATGGTGGTCTCTGGAATATCTCCTGTCAAGTGCTCTAGATGACTCTCCAACTCGGCCAAAACCTCTGCTGATTCATCCTGTGGGGCTGGCACGGCTGCAACTGGTTGTTTCCTCTCGTCAGGCCGGAGAGCGGCTGGTCGCTGTGGACTCAATCTGCATTTGAAACTTTTACTATCAGTTTTGGGACGATAGAAAAATAATAAAAAAATTAAAATAGGAAAATGTTGAAAATGGTTTTACCTGAGTCATCCCATTGCTCTCCTGGTGGAAGAGCCATGTCTGGGTCACCACGAAAATCTACCCCAGCGTAAGGGAAGTCGGAATAGAAAAAACCTGGTTTTCCAACCATTGGAAATACTCAGGTTTTTGAACAACCTTTGTCCCTCGTCTGGATGACGGACCATACTGTGACCCATCGCATCAGTTTGGGCTCTCGAGGAAGCCCAGCTCCAATAGTAAGGTGCTGCGAGATCAACATGGGAACCCTCTCCAGACCAAAGCTCACAAGCAAAGCCCCATAACCAAAGGTCTTTAGTTGTTCGTTCTTGGCTCTGGTTAGTTGGCCTTTCACATTAGCCAACATAGCATCGCACAGTTGAAGATGGTGCCTCAAAAGCAGTCAACTGCCATCCGCATCTGGGATCCGGTGGCAATATGTAATGTGGCACTCCGCAAAGTCTAGTGACAGTAAACGCGATCACCATGAGTTTAGGAAGGGATATGGTTTTAATGTCTATCCCTTTGTCTCTAGCCTGGCTGTTGCAGAACTCTAGCCGGAGGCTATCGACAGACTGGCCACCTGGCCTAGTCCCGAATAGAGTCAAGTCTTCGCCTCTCTTAGGCAAACCGGTCAAGAAATATATGTCTGCTGGCTCAATTTCGAGCTGGTGGCCACCAATGAAGAAGCACTGGTCCTGTATGCTCCATCTGTCAACCAACCACTGTAAGAAATCCACCTGGGCCCTCATGCCAGGTATGGCCCAGAATTTGTACAAGCCACATGCCTTCAATGCATCGATCGAAGGTTGGTGATTCAACACGGCTAGATCCACGTCCTCATGCTCTCGTTCACACCAATCTAGCATGATGTACTCTTTGCATCCAGTAAAAAGACAAATTAGAATGCTAGAAATTAATTTGTTTGGGCCAAATTTGAGAATTTTTGGGTTAAAAACCCTTGCTGTGGGGATCACACCCTCTGGGTTAGAGATAGTGCGTGGATCCGCACCTTGCCTACATGGAAGGTGCGGACCCTTGACTTTTTCTGCATTGAGAAAAAGTCGGGGTCCGCAAGCTGCCAGTGTTATGCCTGCGAGCCCTCGCACACGTGTTTTTAGCCTAAAAACCCTACAAAAAATGAAATGAAAGCCTAAAACAAAAAATGAAACGGTTAAAAATGAAGAGTGGGATGATGTGGATTACTTGGAGAAGACGACGTTCGATTTCGAGGGTTGGATTTTCCGCAATCTTCATGGGAAATTCCCTGAACAAAAGCACTATTTTCTCACCCAAAACTCAAACGGTAAAAATGAATTGACGAAAGCCCTTTTTATAAGTTTTTTGAGTTAAATAAATTGAAAATTTGTTTATGTTTCACTTTGGAAAGGTATTTTTGCAGCATTTTTATCCATTTCAAATAGGTATGAGTAATGTTTGCGTTTTTGTTCAGGATAACAGATTATTCAGGCGAAATCTATCATTTTCAATGAAAAAACATTTAGAGTCACCTTTAAGCTCTTTTATGACTCCTAAAACATGAAAAGATCGCCAAGTTTTTCTTTTAAACTCGTTAAAAAGAACTAAAAGACGGTCCACTTACAGCTCTTTTCTGACTGTAAAAACATGAAAAGATTGCCGATTTTTTGTCGTTTCAAATTCGATATTGGTTATAAAATGACGTGTCGTTGATCGTTTTTTTACCTTTTCGGATCAGGGGCACTAATTACGAAAAGTACTCCTTGGTCGTAAAGATCAAGCGGTTCTCTCAAGTATTATTTTATACCTTTTCAGGCTTCGGAGACATAAATTTACGAAAAAGGTCAACCCTGGAGTCTTCTTAAGTTTTTTCAGACTCTCTAAAATTGAAAAACGCCGAGTTTCTCCTATACTGGACTCGTTAAAATTTCACAATAAAGGACCTGTTCAATTACAAACAGGAACGAACCACTCTTCTTAGGGTTTGAATTTAAACTAAGTTGGACTCATCCGAAGGATGAGCTTATAATCAAGCAAATGTTATCCTCCTCAAGCTTGTCAAAAATAAAGAGGTACTTGCCAGAAATGGTGGGGGAAAAGAGAGAAAAATGAGCCTGTTTGTCATACTTTGTAACCACTCTTGAACACGACACTTTTATTCACATGGGTTGGGAAATCCTTTGCCTAATAGTTGATCAAACCACATTGAAAGTCTTTAGCGGTTTCTGGGTATTAACTTTGGGTCATTTGCCACCAAACCATCTGTTGTGTCATTATGTGTTCAAGAGGTCACTGCCAATAAGCCATTCATCTGCAAAATATCTGTCATCCATCTTGACCATCCCTAAGTCAGTCCTTGCAACTAAATTTATTCAACTTGATCTATGATTTCATGTTGTGGGCTTGCCTG
This sequence comes from Pinus tabuliformis, assembly GCA_031772625.1. Taxonomy (NCBI): domain Eukaryota; kingdom Viridiplantae; phylum Streptophyta; class Pinopsida; order Pinales; family Pinaceae; genus Pinus; species Pinus tabuliformis. The sequence continues at coordinate 891,185,868 of CM062816.1, read as the reverse complement.
CGATGGATTGCTTTCTATCGACTTCAACTCATTATCTAGAAAGATGATCTAGAAATCGTCAGTACCTTGGGATCTGCATGCCTCAATCGCAGGTTTCTCGCCTTTGACGACAGGTTGCATCATTGACCTTCGATCAAAGGATTCCATGACATGTTCGAGATCAACACATTTATTCACATCTCATGGATTGTACTGGGTACTTTGAGAGCCATTGACATCACTGGTGGTTTCTCTCACACTTGTTAAAGTTTACATCATTGACTTGTAATCAAGTGGTTTCTACCATGTTCAAATTCAACACATTCATTCGCATGGACAGAATCGTACTGTTTCGGGAAGTAGAAATGAAGACCCTAGATCTAGTTTCCACAATCCAGGCTGTGAGGAATTTTGTATTCATTATATAATGGACTATTCATAAACAGATGGTTGCGTCCATACTATGTACACATGAGTCTATACTTGTGATGTCTTACAAGATCATTCCTCTATCAGAGCAGTAGTTAGTTTTCTAAGTCAGTTTTGATCTGAGTATGGGAATGCCTACCTCAGTGATGATATGATCTCATATATATATCTTGCATTGAATGTTTTTACAGGTTCCAACCGGGCTCTCCACAAGATGATCCTCAAAATGATAAAGAACTTCACTCTTCCTAAATGATAAATGAAATCCTCATCTACTACAGACTTCGCACTTTAGGGGGCAATATGTTACACAAAAATATCGTCACCATGATTATTTGCAGTCAGTATGGGTCTATCACCACTTGCACTGTCCTCCTAAGCAAGTCTCAGAGCTTAGCTCTTCAAGTCAAGCTTTGAAAATGAGAGAAAGACATTGAAAATCAATAAAGGTCTGGTTCCACACTTTCTCTCACTGTTGCCTGCGGTCCCGCACCTCCTGTTTACAAAAACTGTGGACCTGCCCGCTCTGTCCCTAAAGGTGAGGGTGCAGACCATGTGAAAGTCAAAAAGGCGCAAGTTTATTCTAAAAAAATCACTTTGGGTTAATTCTAGATGATTCTAGAAGGAATTTTGACGTGGATTGGTCGCTCTTAGGTGGTTCATGCATCCCAAAAGAGAAGGAGCTAATCCCTTGATGAGAGGAGCTATCCCTTTGAAGGAGGGCTTTATCCCTTTGAAGGAGGGCCTAGTAACTTCCCTCCATTGCACTATAAATTCAGGCATTGGGCTGGTTGCTGGGGAGGTTGGAAGCTGAACATTTTTGAGGGTAAATGATGGTGAAATTAAAACATCCTAGTTGAGCTTGAGAGGAGAGATAACATACCTTTTTGGCTTCATTGGGAAGAGAGTGAAACTTGTCAAAGTAGAGGAGACTTCTTGCTGGACCCTGGGAGGAGCTTGTACAACGTCAAGGCACAGGTTGTAAAGTTCTTCTTTGATTTGAATTAATACAATCAGATTCATTTTTCTCAACAAATTGTCTCATGTCATTTGTTTCATGAATTCCTTGACTTTCATGTTAAATATGTTTTATGATATTGGCTTTTCAGGTGCTATTTAATTTTTTTGCTTGTTTGTGTTTGCAAATTCGCGACAAGGGAGCTCATTTGGATCGAAGGAGTGAGGCTTCCACAAACTTGCGTTGGACCCAAGGTAGGCCTAAAACACTTGTTTTCCTTTGTTTATAAATGCATATTTAGAGAAAGATAGTTTGTGATTGGTTTGCTTGTCATTAGGTCTTCTTTAGATTCTAGGAAGGTTTCTTGTCCGCAAGATCGACTCATTCCATGTGACAACCCCCTATTCTAAGATGATGCATTATAATCCACACCCTGAGCCCAAAACAAGTGACAGGGTGAGAAAAGGGAGTCAGTGACTACACAGTGCATAGCTCCACTAGAAAGGGGAAAATCTTGAGCTTTGAGACTACGTAGTGCGTAGCCTAGGCAGGTTTGAGGGACAAGAATGCACTGTTTCCAGAGCCAGTGGGGATAGGTAGAGGGAATGGACACTAGGAGAGTTAACTGTGCAATTTTGGGAGTCAAGGGAAGTTGGGATACTACAAAGATGCATAGTTCAAGGGCTCAGTGGATGAGCTTGAGGATTGGGATGCAAAGTGCGTATTTGAGCTAGGATGGGGGACATGACTGCGCAATTCTGGAGGTCAAGGCCGAAGCTTGGGCCAAAAAACTACATAGTGTAAAAGTCTTGGGAGGAAATAAATGTGAATTTCATAGTACCAATTAGCAAGGTCATAGCTAGAGGACTCAGAATGCATAGTGCACAACTTAGAAGAGGCCGGTGAAGCTAGGTTGCTTTGTCAGATTTTTTTCTTCTGAAAAGGGCTAAGTGTGGGATGAGTGAGATAGTTGATGAATTGTGATGAGCCTTGACTGTAAGCATACACTTAAAATATTTTAATTACATGACAACATAGATCATCCAAACATATGAACAAATCTATTTCCCTTCGTGCATTAGCTTTACGATAATGTACGACGAGTGCAATACTTAAGATAGAGTTTGGGACGATTGTGACGACACTTGTGCGACAATGCTCATAACTTTGTCAATGAGTGCAAAAAATGTTTACATGGTTAGAACAACTCATATACAGAAATAATTACCTTTGAAACCATCAGAATAGGCTTGTACACATTATGCGATAACCAAACATGCCAAAAGTTTGTCAGTTTACCCAATATGCGAAGGGGACAAAACACTTTAGGAAAGTTCATGAAATAATATTTAATGTTTGTGACAACAATGTTCAAGACCAAGGAAGGCTCCGAAATTGAGTGTAAGCCAAAATTTTGGAGGGTGCTGCAGTAGATACAACACTTAGCGACACACTCATTGAACTCCATCTTCTCTGTCACAGTTAACTTCTTCTGTGTAGGGCCTTAGTTCTTTAGGGAGTATTGATTCATTGTGAATATTACTTTGGTTTTTCCACTTACCCCACAAACAGACATGGTCCCCTATATACCTTCTCGGTTGAACACTGTTAGTGTCGGTCTTGAAAGCCCTCCATCAATGATCAAAACTCTTTGCATTTGCATTAGTAGGTGTCTCATCAGTGTCAAATTTTGCATCCCGTTAGGCATGCCATAACCCTGATGGAGGAGCTGGTCTATTTATACCCCTCTTGGCTTTGCTGGATCAGGTTATATCAGTCATTTAGTTTTTTCAAGAATGTCTTGTTTTGTCTTGAGGTCAAAGTCCTAGGTCTAGGGTTTTGGTCATTTATTTCTGCAAGGTCAGGTCTTTGAAAATTCATGAGTGCTCAGCAAGCCAGAGGGAGGATTGTAAACATGTTTCTTCGATATTTTGATCTTGTACAGTGAACTTTCACCTTGGATTTAAAAACTCTGTTTTTAAAGCCAAGGTCATTTTCTCAGTTTTTTGTAAATAAGTGATGAAATTTCAAAACTCTTCAGCGGACAAAATGCAACCCTGGTCCCCTTGCCAAAGTCCCTCAGATGATCTACCTGCAAAAAGAATCAAGTCAAAGCACTCAATGAGTCAAATTCAGGATAAAGGAAACCAAAAATCAGTGTTATAAAGTGTCAAAAGAAAAAACATTAGAAAGTGGGTTTGTAAATGAAATTTTTTCAAATGAGACTTATAAAAGCCCAAATTCCCTCCTTTCACTCTCATTGTGCATTCTAACGCTTGCAAGAGAGATAGAGAGAGTGATTGAGAGAAAGGAGCGAAAGAGAAGCAATTTCGGGCAGCAGAGAGGGGCGCGACCCGTTGGGTGGTGCGCGACCCGTTGAGAGCTCTTCCGCAGTTCAGAAAAGCAACGTGCGCGACCCGTTGGGAGGGGCGTGACCCGTTGGGCGGCCTGCGCGACCCGTTGAACTGTTTTGCTGCAAACTTCAAACAAAATTACCCAATCTTTCTCCAAGCCACAAATTTGTTCGAGGTAGGTGGTCTAATCTTAAAAAAGCTTGTTGGTTATGAATGGTGGATGTCTTGAAAATGTTTGAATGATCAAATCATGCAAGTGAAAAGACATTATATGGCTGCAAGGTTAATGAGCAAACTGTGCTAGGGTTTATGTTGTTTCAAGCTATTTTTTCCCTTTGGTTTGTTTCCCTCCTTTCCCTTTCACTCACCCTTATATGTTCATCTCCTTTCCCATATTATTTTACAAATGAAATGCAAATCTTTCCCCATCCCTAATGACTAAAAATGTAAGCCCTACCCCTTTCCCAAAGCATACAAAACCCTAATTTCCCTCTACCATATACATGTGTAAACAAAGGAAAAATTCATGTGAAAACAAAAGAAAATGTTGATGAATATATCAGCAGGTTTTGTGTATGGTTTCCCTATTTCCCCTATTAATACATGTATGCATATTCCCATGTTCACTTTCATACATGTTTTTTCCCATATGTAATGATCTTTGCAAATGATTTCCCAATTACAAATATGTTTTCCTATATGCATAATGATTTGCAAAATTTCCCTTAAAAATCCCCTGTAATATTTATATATTCCCATTCCTTGTTAAAAGATCCCTCCCTAACATTTCCCTCATGTCTTTTTCCCCTTGAAACAGCATAGAGTTCAGCACTTTTTGCAGGCAGAGACAGCAGTTCAGTTTGTCCACTTTGCTCCTAAACCATGTCAGAAACTGAAACTTATGAGCAAAGTGATGACCATTCATCATCTACAGAGGCTGAGGTATAGAGGAGGCCTCGTAAGGGTGGTAAGGGTGGACATCATAAGCGAGAGGAGCCCACCTCTTTGGCAGAATTACAGGCCTGTCTTATGGCAGTCACTTGTTTTCGGTACATGTCTTGTTATGAGTTCTGTGAGAGGATTTCTAGGATTCAGCACCATAGAGAGTTGGCCCGCTTGTCTGTTTTACACCTCCATGATGGACATGTCACTCTGGCAGGGGTGAACTTTACATTGACACCGAGGTGATCTCACAGGCTACAGGGATACCGAATGTGGGTGAGGTGTGGCCTAAGCGCAGGTTGCTAGATTTTGTTCACTTTGAGCCCTATGTCCGGCCACCATTCGTGAGACATTTGGCGGGTGTTTTTCCATTCAGATTTCTCCGGAGCGAGTATGCTCCCATCATGAGGCTTATTATGCATTATTTTACCTGTGAGGGCAGATTTTCACAGGTGTACTCATATCACATTCGCCTTTTGATGCATTTCACCCGAGTGAGGATGATGAACATCCCGGTCTTCTTCTTTCATAACATTCAGAGGATGGTGCCCATGTTGCAGAAGAAGACCCCGGCCCAGCAGTACAGGAGCTTATGTCATTATGGTTTGATTCAGCTCATAGTCTCACATCAGTTGACTCAGCAGGGCATCTCATGGGAGGAGTTCATCTCCCGTGAGTTTTTCACAGCACCACCCCAGCCACATCCCGAGGTCATTCATGAGGAGGGGGGACCGTCTCAGCAGCCTGATATTCCGGTCACTCGACATGTCAGCTCCACACCTCTGGTCACCTATCAGAAAGGCCCAAGGGCCTTATTTGCAGCAGCTAGGCGAGTACTATCTCCACAGCAGGTGGAAGGGGTCTCGCCTTCATCTTCAGCTCAGCGAGTGTTATCTCCACATCAGGAGGAGGGGGCCTCGCTTTCTTCACCAGCACAGGTACTACAGAGGGGCAAAGAGCCCATGATTCATGAGGGTCCGGTGATTGATCTTGAGGCCAGTTCTCTTAGCCAAGAGGCGAAGGAGATCATTCAGCATCTCAGGGCTGAAAATGATGTTTTGCAGAGGAGAATTGAGGGTACCCAATGGACTATCACTTACCTGGAGCAGCGGAACAAACAATTGGAGGAGGAAAAAGCACTTGATGAGCTATGGAGGATTCGTAGCGACCGAGTCTTGAACCGTAGAAGACTCGGTGATCCATTGCCTGCTGACCAAGAGTCTATGCTCATTCAGGAGAATGCCCGCTTGGAGAGGATGTTGGCTAAGGCCAACCAAGAGAAAAAGCTGCTGAGAAACATGAAGAATCACTATTGGGCAAGGATGCATGTATGCAAGGCCAAAATGAAAATGTTCCAAAGGAGGTTGTCCGAGGCTCTTAGGCGGAGAAAGAAGACCAATCCACTCCGTATCTTGGCTGAGGCATCCCTCAAAGATCATGGCACTCACTAGCTCAGCCACAGCACAAATCCCAAAAAATTTTGAGAATTTTGGGTAATTTTGGCATTTTTTGGAAATTTACAGGTTTTGGCTCCTCAACGGGTCTCACCCCCAGTGAGACCCTTTGTCATGGCAACTTCTTTTTGCAAAAACTCAGCATTTCTAGATTTTTTATGAAAAGTTACATATGCCTATGGATTGACTTGAGTTTTTATGGAGTTTTGGGCCTCCAGAAGGTCAAAATACATGCAAAATTTGACTTTCTGCCCCTTTTTTGAGTTGCAGAAACCAGTCTTGGGAGAATTAAGTTCTAATAGGGCAAATGACCTCCAAATTCAAAAATTCAGTTGGGTTGGAAAGTAGACTCATAGACCTTTCCAACGCGCTATCCTGCACCCAATGCTGACACCTGTAAGTGCCTCAAACAGAGCTACAAAGGGGCGTGACCGTTGAGAAAAGGGGCGTGACCTGTTGAGCAGAATTTGCCAGATTTGACCAGTTCAACCCAAAAAACGTAGATTTGACTCTTTTTGACTTTTTGAGGTTAATGATGGTCCTCTTGGGTGAAATTGTGACACTTTTTAGATACTTTTACTCTTGTTTAATACTTCTAGAAGATTCTTTTATGTAAAGGGTAAAAATTGAATGTATGAACTGGTTTCCAAGTTTATAGAGGCAAGTTGTTTTGACTGCCTATTTTGTAGTGCTTAGTTTAGAAGTGGTTCAAACAGCTCCTAGGATAGTGAGCTCGACCCATGGAGGCAGGGAAAGAGGTTAGATCATCTATATTATGTACTTTCTTGCTCATTTTCATGGTTGGACTCTTGAGGGAGAAGCTATCATTGTATTATTTCACTTGTATCTCTGCAATTTTTGGCAAGGAAGACCAGGGTTTTGCAGTCATCTTTGGGATTCTTGTGGACTCATGTGTTGATGGTGTGTTTCTCCATGTTATTGTAAGCTTTGTTATGTGATTCATTTCCTTTCTATACTTCTGCATATTAAACAAATGAAGTGTTAAAGTAAGAATTCATGCTTGCCATGCTCTGCTTTTAAGTTTGTTTAATTTCAATGTTTTCTACTGTCTAAAGAGAATTCAAAGTCATTGTTTGCTCTCTTTAGCTTTCTTATCTTTCATTCTTGACCATCCACTTCAGTCAAAGGCATCAGCACTGTCTCCTACCTCGCCCCAAGGAACCCCCTGCAGAAACTGTGTCCAATCCCCGCACCCAAAATTGCAATTCCTCAATTTGCCACCAAAAACCCAAAAAACCCCAAAATCAATTTTTCTGATCAGTTTACTAGCCTAATATCAGTGTTACCTTGTTGGTCATCTCATCCCATTGAAGATCTACCGAGATTGACCGGAGAGAGCCTTCTCCTGCCCCGTAGGGCTAGCTACGAGGCTGAATGGTTTGATGTAGCCTTGAGGTTTACCTTTCTCAGCCTGAGGTGAAATTTCAAGCGCTAACAAACACAACACAATATTCAAGGATATCATAATGTTTCAAGTTGGGAAGGGTAGTGTAGCCCTCGAGCTTAAGATTTTTAGAGCATAGATTTTCATCTCTAGTCTTTCTCCGCTACCAATAGGCCTAAATAATACCCCACCGAAGTCATGTAGGAACAAAAACATTTTTCCCCTGTCATCGTGCCTAGATAGTACCCCGGCAGAGTTTCTTGCTTCACCTCTATGCATAGGAAGCCTTTCTCTTCTTTCTCTTTTATTTATTTATTTTAAAGAGAAATGTGCACCGACACTGAATTATTTTGGGGTGGAAGAGGGATCCCAACTTATTTAGATCAAGAGAGGTTATTCCTTTAGAGAATCATATAAAGACCTCTAGTTTAGGTTTTCTTGTTTAGATATTTTCCCTTCTGCGTTTCTACTAGCTGGATAAGCATGAAGAAATCGAAACATAAAGACCAAGTGTAGGCATGAGGTTTCTAGAATAGACATATGTTCATGGTTGGACCAAAAATATCCTTAGGGATATATCATATTATCTGTCGGGAATTCATCATCCAAAAGATATAACCAACACAAGGAATATGGACAAAAGGTTACCCAAATTTTGAAGTGTCACAAGTCTCTCTAGAGTTTGGCCACACACATACTTAGAAGCCACAACATGTACATGCACAACACTTATTCACATGAAGAAAATCAAAACAAAATTGAAGCAAAAAAAAAAAACAAGAAACAAAAGAAAATACTATGTACACAGTGTAGGGCACATCCCCATATCTTCATTGAAAGTAATGCTTCATGTCTTGGCCATTGACAAGGAGAGAGTCAATATTCCCGTCAAGTGATTGAAGATGATAAGTGTGTTGGCCAATCCTTTCCTGTACTGTGAATGACCCAATCCATAGTGTCTGAAACTTAGTGTGCTTTCCTTTGTGCTCGTGGGCTTTATCCCAGTTCAAGACTAAGTCACCCACACTAAAGTTGTTCTTCCCTATATAATTCTTGTTGAACCACCTCTTGATATGACTCTAGTGAAGTCAATATTTTTCTTTTGCTTTCAACCTTTCTTCCTATAGCTTGGAAAGGGTGTCCATCCTACGCTGCACTAATATATGTGACTTGCCTTGGGATTCTTGTGAGAGTTGGAGGGTAGGCATGTAGATGTTGAGTGGGAAGATGAATTATTTTCCCTACACCAGGAAGTACGGGGAGGTGTTCAGAGAATGCTTTGACGTGACTCGGTCAACCCATATAGAATTTACCAAAGCGGAGTGCCAGTTTCACTGCTAAGAGAATATGGTCTTTCTAATAATGCAGAGTAGGTTCTTATTCATGGATTTAGTAAGACCATTCCCTTGTGGATAATAATTAGATGAATGTTTCAATATAATACCATTTTCCAATGTAAAATTGTAATGTATTAGTAATGATAAATATGTTTCATTGTAAAAAATAAGTGAAGTAGGAATGTGAAACCTAGAAAGGACGTTACGTTGGAGAAAAATAATTACTTCCTAACCATTCACTTGTTTGAGTGGAACCATGCTTTTCCACTACGTGAAGTAATCTGTTGTAGTAAGGAAGTAGCAGTGCTACTTCGATGGATTGGAAAAGATTTCTCAAATAATATCCAAGCCCCACTCTTGAAAAGCTTTTTACACTGCAATGGGCTACAATGGGGCGACTGACTTCTTGTTTCTGTCGGCACACCTCTAATAGACCAAACAATTATGGGTGTAATCATGAGAATCTTTGAATAATGTAGGCCAGTAAAAGTTAGCCCACACGACCTTATGCACCGTTGTGTTGCCCGCAAATTGAACCCTGACTAGTCCATCATGGAGATCAAGCAATACCTTCTCTGAATCATGTGCTTCCAAACACCTAAGAAATACTTCGTTGTGGTGATTTTTGAACAGAATCCCATGCACCAATTGATAGGATAATTATTTGAGTCCCAATGTCCTCTTCTGCCACGCGGAAAAGTGGGAGAGCACATTGACATTCTGAAGGTATTGACACAAATTAGTGTACCAAGACTTTGTGCTAGTAGTGGGGGAGGCTCGCTTGACGTTGTACACCTCATTTTATTGCTCCCATCCTGAAAGATCTTCTTCTTCTTCCTTTGTATTCATTGATTCTACCGCTAGTCAACAAATACCATGGACCTTGATAGTGTGAACTAGCTTGATCTATAGATCATATTCTTGCAACCCATTCATCCAGTTCGCTCTCTTGTCACCAAAATCTTGTTGAAAGGACAATGATCTCATTGTTGGTTGTAGAACAAAGATAATGCAATTATTTTTCAATAGGTAGGGCCAAAAGTGATTTACCTCCTTTTACACCAGATAAGCTTGTTTGTCCATGGAAAATTAGTGCAGTTCTCCTCATTTCATATTTGCGCTCATGAAAGAGTTAGGCCACTCATTGTTTAATTCATCGTTTTGGGTGGGTACAACAATGAGAGAAGTGTCAGAAGAAAAATTTTAGAGCAAGAAATCTTTATTGGAGTATGGATTGTAAAATGCGGATGCTTCTATGATATCCTGCTTGATACAGGAAAAAAAAACCTTTTCCCTTTTATCCGATTTCTAAATCACATGCTTCTTCATCATCTCGTATATTGGCTTAACAATCTAGGAGTAGTCAGAAATGAACTTGCGGAGGAAATTGATTTTCCCTAAGAAGGACTGCATGGCTCTTTTGTTCACTAGGAAGGGAATATGCATGATTTTTTTGACCCTATCTAGGACTACCTTAATTCCACTTTTGGAAATAATGTGGCCCAAGAGATTACCCTCGAACACTGCAAATATGCTTTTCTTCTAATTTAAAGATATCCTGTACTTGTGCCATCATTCGAAAATTTTCTTTAAGTGGCATATGTGGTCTAACTTCTATTTGGAAAACATTGTTACGTCGTCAAGATATACCACTATGCTCCTTGCAATAAGCCCATGGAAATTGATGTCCATTGCACGTTGAAATGTTGCACCACCATTAATTAACCCAAATTACATTCATCTAAATGCAAACGTGCCCCACTTCTTGTGGAAGGTGGTATTAAGTCTATTAGGCTTTGAAAACAAAACCTAGTTGTATCCAGAATAACCATATAGCAAAGAAAAAATTTCTAACCCGATACAGTTTGCAATAGTTGTTCCATGGATGACATGGAGTATTTGTCTTCGTCCGAGGCATGATTAAGATTTCGAAAATCTACACACAAGCAAATTTCCCAGGAATTCTTTCTCATTGGGACCAAATTTGACACCTAAGTTGAGTGCCGCACTTTGTATATGATCCAAGCATCCAAAAATTTCCTTTACTCTTTTTGAATAAGAGGCTCAAGCATTGGATGATTTGTGTGTCATATGTTTTAAGCTCATTGTACGTCCATATGAAAACATCTCGATATTTCTTGAATATGAAGATAAAGGCTTGCCTCTCTTGTGGTGTACAACAAGTACCAAGATTGACATACTTCACATCCTTTTCTATTCGCAAGTTAATCTGCTCGTGCGACAATGTGGAAATGTGGGTCTTATCATTGATAGGTCCCCAAAAGTGATTTTGCAGGTCATCCAACTTTTCCAACGATACCACACCCTTTGGGATGATATTTACTTTACTTGCATTGCTTTCATCCTACAATGCCTTTTCATGCTCGTCCTCATCGATCGTTGCGTCTTTGAACACATCAGCGTTCACCATGAAGCACAATATTTGTTGGTCATCATAAAAAATGTGTAAATTAGTGATATTATCAGGGAAAAATGGATTATAAATAATTTCAACAAAAAAACCATCCCTCAATGGTGACAACCTAGAAGGGACATTTTCTAATGCATCCGCAATTGTGTTACGCATTCTTGGAAAATAAATGATATTAAAATCTTGGAAATGTGAAATCAGACACCATACCTCTTTTTGATAGCTTCTAATATGAGGTGACACATAATGTATGATATTGCATACCTTTCGCACCAAAATTTCTGAATCACCTACTTCTTTCAGGATGGAAACATTCATCTCAATGGCTCTTTGTAAGCCCAAGATGAGTCCTTCATATTTTACAACATTTTTTGTGAACTCAAATTCCAAGCCACTAGAGATTAAATTCTTTCTCTGTAGTAGGTCTGTTAAAACACAACTAGCTCTATATCCCTCCTATGTTTTGGAACCATCAAAGTAAAAAATCCACATATCGTATGTACAAAGACTTGGAACTACACACGTACTATTATTACTACTACTAACTGTACAAAGGTTGTTTTCACCAGTTTGACTAGGAAGGAGCTCCAACTATGTATCTGGTGGGACTAGGGATGGTTGTGTAAGATAACACCCCAGTTTGGTTTCCAAGAAGAAATTTCCGAAGATTAGTTCTACGAAAGCCACTGGTTCATTATGTTCGCTCAAGGGAGTAACAATGTGTTTCATGTATCTTTTTGAATCCATCCTGATATGATTATTCCTGCCCTTATACGCAATCCATAAATGTGACCAGTCCATAGCGAATTACCCTTGTAGCTTACTAGACAGGTCTCTGCTAAGCAACACTCTGTATGCTTCCAGAATGTCCAAAATCACTATGTTGATACATTGGTGGACTCATCCATTGGATGATAAATGAATGATCACATCTTTGAGTTCACCAATTGCATGGACATGAGTTCTGTCCAGTTGAATAATTTGTGCATCTATTGTGTCCCATTTCATGTTTATTTTCTTGGCAATAGAAAATGGCATTACGTTTACGGAGGTGCCAAAATCAACCAAGCAACTTTGTACATTTGAATTAAAGATTTCAAAAGTTAACAGAAAATTAGGGCAGTGAGTATTTTCATCCATTATTAAATCATTAAGTACAAATTCGAGGGAACCAGAAGATCTACCAGATCCCTTGTCTGAAGAGGCATGGTTACCTGCGGTGGACTGCTTAAGTGTGTGTAAGAGGATGTAGTGATGTCTCGTGATCTTTGTTAACTCAAATATTGAAATGTTCACACAAAATTTCTTCATGTCATAAACTATGTTGTAGTCTACAACGGGAAGGACTGTCAAAGTGTCTGGGGATGTAACTTGGTTTGTGACTTTTGAAATGTCGATCTTATCCTTACTACTTACGAAATAACATTTTGTTGTGACTGCTTTTCCATATTTTCTCTGAGCGTTCTGCGCTGAGCTGAAGGGTGGACTGGTATTTCTTAACAATTTTTCTTTGACTTTTTTCTTTGCCAACTCTGGTGCAGTAGTAACCAACACTTGTCATCTTATATTGTACTAGTTGTTCTGCTTCTACATTGGACCATCACTTAGAGGTTGTTTTTCAGCAATACTCTTTTGGGCTGTGAGTATGGAGTTGAACATGTTTACTGTGTGCCTCACACTCGAGATGTTTAGCCTTCTATTATATCTCATAGTGTTTCACATTATTCTGCAAGTGTTTCCATGCATTTTCCCATGCAACGAGATAGTGAAATTTTATTTTCTTAGTTGATTGAAAATCTTTCTTGTTTGACATTTTCTTAGTTGATTGAAAATCTTTCTTGTTTGACATGATTTATGGATAAATGCTAATGATTGATGTAGTGTAGGAGTTTCAACAGTGCGAGGGGTTTCTTGACTAGTAACCCCATCCTAACCTCATCCATCCATGATTATCACTTTTTCCACTAAGTCCCTCACCAAATTCATCATTCCATAAGAGCACTTCTCCAATTTTGTTAAGAAAATTCAACCATCTCACAAACTCTCTTTTGAGCTCTGAAGGATGTCTAGAAACTCCCTTGCCTCATTTCACCCACCATTCACCTTCCCTAAGCCCTACAACAGTTTCCAAATCACTCCTATTGCTCTCAGTCAAATCCTGTAGGAATACAAGGGATCCTGTAGGAGCATTAGGGCATCATGTACGAGGCATTAGGAAATCCTATAAGAGGACCTGTAGTGGCCTTTTTTGAGGCTGAATTGTGGAAAAAGAACCTATGAAGATACTAGAAGATCACTACTTGCCTCCCAATCCATCTGACCATTCACCATCATCCCTAATCCACCTACCACATCACCAAGAAGATTTAACATTCACATTTTCACACAAAAAAAGACAAAAAGGAAAAAAGAGTTATTGTGTTCATTTACATGCATAACAGTAGAATGTTTGGTTACTTCAGATTGCATTCCTATGATAGTAGGATTACACACATTTTAACTTAGAATTCTTTTGAAGCAAAGCATCTTAGCATTAGTTATATGAATGATGTGTTTAAGCATTTAATCTCAGTTTTTCCTTACTACAGTCGACAAGATTTAAGTTAGTGTAAATTTCCCTTTTCCTCATTGGTAATCAAGCTTATTCTGAATGAATAGAAGGATGGTTTGAGAAACCATAGTGGTCTATCACTAACTTATTAGTGAAAAAGAGCAGACGCGTCACATCTTCTTATGTATACAACACTATCACATCCAACTTTGTACGAACCCGAAGTTGATAAAGTAAAGTTGGTAGCCCTAGGAGTTGGAGCATTCTTGCTATAATACTAGTGCTCACCAATTTAGTTCAAAAAATGATTCATTATGGTACAAAGATCACTTATGTGTTTGTAAGAGCTCCCAACTCAAGGAAAATATTCTTTTGTAATTGCACACCTCCCCCATAAGAGGGCACTCAGGATTTTTAAAAACTTACCACATGGTCAATAAGGATTTTTTGGGATGCACTTAAATTTGATATTCAAAAGTTTGTGGCAAAATTTTTGGTTTGCCAAAAAAATAAAGTTGATACAATTAAGACCCTGAGTCTGTTACAACCTTTATCCATTCCAAGTTAGCATTGGGAGGCTATCTCAATGGATTTTATCACATGTTTACCTAGGTACAAAGGAAAGAGTGTCATCATGGTCATAGTTGATATACTTATCAAGAATGAACAATGTTTGTGCATTATTTCATCCTTTTAAACCTAGTATAGTTGCTAGTGAATTTATGGAAACAATTAAAAAGCTACATGGAAGGCCAAAGATAATTGTAAGTGACAAAGATCCCGTTTTCACTAGAAATTTTTAGACGAAATTATTTTCTTGTCTTGGTACTCAGTTAGTTCATAGCTTGTCTTATCATCCTCAATCCAATCAAAAAACTGAGATATTGAACAAATATTTGGAAGGATATCTTCCTTGCTTTGTATATGATAAACAAACACAATGGGTGAAATGGTTACCTCTAGCTAAATGGTGGTATGACACTTCCTTCCATACTGTAGCAAAAATGATCCCATTTACGACACTTTATGAATATCATCTAGCATTCATCACATCATCTTTAAGAGAAAATTATAAGGTTCAAGAAGTGGAAGATCACATCAAGAATCAACAACAAGTTCTCCAACTCTTAAAGGATAACCTCATTTTGGCACAAAATCAAATGAAACAACAAGTAGATTAGCATCGTAGTGAAATAATTTTTATGCAGGTGACTGGGTATTTTTACGATGACAACCATATGACCAAATGTCCCTCAAGCAATGTATGGAGGATAATAAATTATCACCCAAGTAATATGGTTCTTGCAAGGTGTTGCAAAAGATTGATACTATGGCATACGAATTGGAGTTGCCTACATCTTCGTGAGTACACCCATTTTTCCATGTTTCATGCTTAAATAAGGTTATGGCTGACAAGCTCCCAATTCTTACAGTGTTTCCAGAACATGACGAAGAAGGACAAATCACATTTGAGCTTGAGGCAATCATGAAAAAAGGAAACACAACAACTACAGAATCGATTAATTTCAGAGTATCTCATTAAGTGGAATAACTTACCGCTAAAGATTCCACATGGGAGGATGAGAATTTTATACAAAAGCATCAAGAACTACTCAAGCGTTACGGGAAACACCTTTTTTAAGGAGAGGGGATGTTAGGTCCCTATAATACTAGTGTATCTCCCTTATTGTTATTGTTAATAGAGCCCCCGATTGTTATTGTCGTGCCCATGTATCCCCACGTTGTTATTGTTGTGCCCCATAGAAGCCAACTATTGTTATTATCATGCCCTTACATTATTATTGGTATGTAGGATCTAACTATATTGTGACCCCTTATAATCCTATATATAACAAGGAGGTCCTATCATTTGCATCATCCAAGAATTATTTATTTATGTAATTTAAAGGAGGTTTCCCCCTCGAAGAGGATAATTTTTAAGTCATTGATCTATCTTTTCTACAAGTTGGTTTCATAACATTTCATAATCCAATAAGCTCAAAATGAATGGATCATGTTATGCAAAAGGGTCAATAATATATGATGACTACGACTAACTCTAATAATGGAAATTATGCTGATAACACCATGGATGTGTCTTACTAGTGTTTTTATATGGAACCCATTTAGAATTCATTTATTCGTTTCCAAATCAAAATATATTTCATGCAAATAGACCTCATCAATAGTCATGATATTAAAGAGCTTCACTTTTCTTTTTATAATACAACATATTCCACCTAGATGGTAGAGTACAATAAAATTCTTTAGATATATTCTTGACATGATGATTTTTTTAGTCTACTCGTTGATGTACTATATTACACATAGGACTAACTTATATCGAAACTAGTTCAAATAAATATGTTGAACCTATTCCTACGTAAAAGAGTAGAAATAAGACCTAATAAGGGTTTTAAACACTTATCACTTAGTTAATAAAGCATCATAAACTAGCCAATTCATTAATATATGGATCTACCTCCAATTCGGGTCTTGAAATTTAACTTTAGCTAGGAAATTGATGTCGGTTTCACTTCTCCTATGTCATACTTACTAAAATAGTCTCAGAAAATATTTCCACCATTGATTCAACTTAACGGAATCAATATTACCTTGATAACTTTTTATCTCCATTGCTTATACTTTTAATAGAGATTAAGAAGGGATGATGATCAATCTTGGTATTTTTTTCTAGGCCCTTTTCTAACTCGTTGTCAATGTATCTATATTTTCAAACAAAGATAACTTTTATATCAAAGTGACCAAACTCCTTGAAAATTATGAACTCACTCTTATTAGATTCCATGACGATCTTCATGTTGTGATAGATGTCAAGATATTTTACTTCTAGTTTTGAAAATATATCCCTTCAATCAGTGCTTTGATTGTTACTAGAATTATTTACCATCTCTATGGTTAAACAATTCTTTCATTAGGCCAATTTACAAAACATAGAATTTTCCACAATAACATTAAATAAAATTTCTTTGCTACAAAGATGATCTAAAATTACTGTGGATACTCAATTGGAACAATTTTTCATAGAAAATGACATAAGCTTCTACAAAAGTCTTTGTTATGCAACATCATTCTTAATATTACAATTTAATATTGCTAACTTAATTTAAGATTGAAATAAAAGATGGTAAAACAAATAACACACCATCCACATAGTGAGCAAGGTATGTATCCTAGGAAACATAATATGGAAAAGCCTAGATAGAAGGTGATCATTATGCATTGTTCTTTAATTTTTATATGTTAAATGCAAATAAAAGGAAATTTTTACTCCCTATAAATTTGGCCGATATGGATACTATAGGGCCTTTTACTTCCTTTGTTATACTCCAATATCCCACTCCATTTGTGTTCACAAATATGAGTAGCAACTCAATATAATAGGAACATACCCCTTCATTTCCAGGCAACCTAATCATTAACGTGTCTTTATAATTATCTAGTGTTAGGGTTAGCATTTTTACTTTATTCAACTCCTGATAAATGTTTAGGTTTATAGAATCTCTATAATCCTCTTGACATTACATAGTTTAATAGCTCCATATGTTGGAGATAATGTTAGTACAATGGTGGTGAAGTCATAAGTCAACTTGTGGGCTCAACATAAATTCCTTATACAAACTCCAATTGAGGTGATCTTTACAACTTTCGAAATATCTCAATTTTGAAAAAAACATCAACTATTCAGAGGTTATGTACATAAATTTTAAACTTCAAATTGTCATTTAATAAAATAAGTAGGCTCCAAAAGCTTCAAAACTCCAAATTACCAACATAGAACCTACCTTAAATTAGTCTCTATAACTTAATAACTCCATTTTCTTTAAATTAGAAAATAACAAATCATTTGAAAAATTATATAATGATCCATATAATATCATAGTTATTTTCGTACAATATTCCAAAATCACATTCTTAAATGATTTAGGCTTTTACCAAGAGAAGGTTGTATAAGCTCATTATTCAAGAGCATGAGAACCAAAACTGCTTATATTATCCAAACTACAAATTCACTCTCCAATACTTGTATAATGTCTCAATTTACTTCTACGTATTTTGATATCCATGTATGGTTAAGCTATCATGATGGTAACGTCCAACCATTATATACACATGAATATAGGGCCTTTCATAAGACTAGATTTTGTAACATTTTGGCCAGTGATTTTTAAAATGGTGCATTTTGGAAGACAAGATTTTTAAAATGGTGCATTTTGGAAGACAAGTTTATTGCCTTTGTTTACAACCTCTTATTGAAAATACAAATTCTCAATAATGGTAGCTTCCACATCAATAATTATATAAAATAATGAAACTTTATTATTTCGTTCTAGCAAAAATATATATAAATTCAAATAGAATATTTTAGTTTAGGAATTTAAGATACCACTTATATTTTAAATATCCGACGTTACTTCCCACTTAGTGTTATGAAATGGAATTATCTCAAAATTTCCAACGTTACTTCCCACTCCAGCATTATGAATCAAAATAAAATGATGTTTCAAAGCATTGGCAATAAATAACAATGATAATCCATAGTTCTAATAGAATTACTCCTCGAATCAATAATTGTGGACATTTTTTCTCATCGTTGGGAGAAATATTGGCCACCCCTCTCTCACCTATCTCATTTCATATTAAGCTAAAGGTATAGGTTATGTGGATGACTTAATGATAAGCACGTAAATGGAGAAGATATGATTGGCCCTTCGTTATATTTGTAATGTTATTATATCTATTCAGGAATGTTTTACTATCCATGCATGAGTGGAATAAAGAAGGGTCACTTGTGATTTTTCATAGGTCAAGAACGACTACTAATGGACCCTTATACGGGCCTTATTCTAATCACTAAGATATAATTCTAATCATTAACGTTATATCTTAGTTGATGGGCTTGTTGATAAGAATTCAAATGAAAAGAATATGATGGGCTTTACAATTTTTTCTTGTAATCTTTACATATTTTTCTTGTAATCTCCTTACATCTATAGATCATTGGTTTTCATCAAAACATGAGAAGTAGTATGCAGAAGTAGAATCTCATTCTTCTAATTGAAAAAATAAAATTTGATTGAACATTATTCTATATCATTCTAATCACTTTATATAACAGAAGCAACAAGTTCGTTGATATAACAATAATAAGATAAATGTAAAAGAGTCAACTAACCCTTCAATATTTTAGATGGATCATGTAATACTTAGAGATCATGGAATTTAATTAATGTTTACAAGAATAATGGGGAAGGGTTGGGACCGAGTTAAACATTTTATTATCTCCTTATAATCATCTTAAATAAGTGTATAGGTTAATAGAATACCTTGAAAAAGGGTGTTGTGCAAATGGATAAGAATTATCTAGTCCTTATACATTTCCCTTGTAGTAACATCACATCTAGAGATCATGGGATCTCATTATCCATCTACAAGAAGCATGTAGAAGGGTTGATCAAATTTTCTTCTCATAGATGGAGAAGCATGAGTAAAACCTTTTTTAATCTAATTCTAATCACTCTATATAATGGAATCAATTATGTGGTCAATACAAACATAAGAACATAAATAAAGAAGTTTATTCAAATCTTCTTATTGCAACTTATAACAAAGTTTTGTCCACGGATCATAAGATTTCAATATAGATTACAAATATATTGTAAAAGGTTTAACCAATTGTTATCCTATTTATTTTTAATCATGCTAAATAATTCAACGTATCCATACTAATTATAATAATTTTATATCTACATATGTTATTGTTAAATATGACAAGTTGTATGGTGGAGGTTTAGTTGACTGTCCTAATAAATAGTAAATATTAATTGATCCTTACCATAACTATCGTAGGTCATGGTAGGTGCATGGGAATACATTGTGGTCATACTGGGATTTGGCATGCTTCTTGGTCGCTTCAATGGTTTGAAATTAAATTCAATGATCTTCTTTGGCACGCTCTAGAATAACGAGCCTTTGTTCTAAGGGTGAATTGTCTAGAAGGAGTTCGATGGAAATGTGAAGGGAGGGAATTGAGCACTCAATTAGTAATACTACCAAATCTCCATTGACAATATGGAAAGTAGTAAACAAAATGGAATTCTTAATAGAAGTTCTATAGGCCCATAATGCAATGAAGGGCACTAAATTCCAATTGGTCTTGTGCTCTTTTACCGTTTGATAAAGGGAGGTGTTCAAGATCTTGTTGATAGCTTCAACTTATCAATTACATTATAGGTACCAAGATGATGAATATTGGTACTCAAAACATAAAAGTGAAGCTAGCTCTTGTGAAACTTCACCTTCAAATTGTCAGCCACGATCAAAGACCATTTGTTTGAAAACCCAAAATTGAGCAATGTCATGGTAAATGAGGAAATAAGACATGGTTACCAAAATGTTATTGAATATGGGCATCTCCTTGGTCCATTTGGTAAAGTAGTCAAAAACCACAATAATGTACCTATGACCATTGGTAGAGGTGGGTTTAGAATCCATATAGTGGATGAAAAATTTGTAGAAAGGACCAATGGTGATAATAGGGTTCAAAGGGTAGGTAGGGTCGTTGTCTTAAGGGAAGAAAATAACCAATTCCGGTAGTATTCTTGAGAGTTGACGACCATAGCAACCATTATGGAAAGCATAAAGCACCTACTCAACTTCAACATGAGTGATACAATGACATAGAATGGTATTGATACCACGATGATAGAGTTAATCACCAAGAAGGAGATAGTAGTAGGCTTGGTGACGAATATGGAATTGATCATCACAAGTTATATGAGGTGCAAATTTATAGGTTTGTAAATACATGAGGATTTATCCATACCATGGGAGATCAGATGATACGGAAAATAGGCATTCATTCAAAAGATAATCATTCAAGGGTAGACCTTGCACACTAGTGGAAAATTCATAAATGATAGCAGTAAGGGCCAAACCTTTCTTAAGTTTAGGTGTTACAAATTGAAATTCAAATTCCTTAAAGATAATAATTGAGTGGGTCTACTTCCCATTGATGGCCCATCGGATGAATAAGAAGGACATGGTGTTGGAATTATTAATGACCTTAGTGGTTCTGAATAAGAAATGATGATGTAGTTTCTGGAAGAAGAAAACAATGACTAGGGACATCTTCTCCTCATGGGAATAGGACACTGGGGGTCCTTTAAGGTTCTTGATCACACAATATATTAGTTTTTTAGCCTGATAACCATCTTCTCAGACTAGGAACATGACTATTTCATATGAGGAAGCCAAGAGTGCAAGATGAATCACTTTTCCAAGTTAGGTGGGCTAAAAGGAGAAAAGGTGAGGGCATGTTTAAGTGCATCAAATTATTGATGGGATTTGTCATCCCATGCAAATGGAATATCATAATGAAGGAGATGAATAAACCCATGAGTGGTGGTGGCATAGTTAGGAATGAATCTGTGCAAGAAGTTGGATTTCCCTTAAAGGCTCTACAACTGGCATAGGTTGCAAGGGGAGGGAAGTTCAACATTGGCATGAACATTAGGAGGGTTAATGCCGATTATATATTGGAAATGATGGATACCAAGAGATAACCCATGGTGATGCAAAATAAACACTTAATAGGGTTAAGGCATACATTATATTTGTGATGCTGAAGTGAAGGAAGATGATACACACATATTTGAAGTGTTGTGAGAATTATTTTTAAAAAGCTATGATGTTTTCAAGGTATGCAGGAATAATTTGGCTAAATTCATGGAAAATATATGAGATTCCATGCTACAAATTACCTCTAACATTCTTTAATATAAATAGAATCACTCTACACAAATTTTCCCCAAGCACTAGTGAAATCAATTTTTTGCTAATATACAAAGTGGATAGTAATTTGGATGCACCTTGATAATCAATCTGTAAAGGATAGAACCTATTACCTGTACACTGATGGATGATTTGGTCAATAAGGGATGTTGGGAAATTTTCTTCAATACATGCTTTATTCATATCTCAAAATTTCATGCAAACATGAATCGTGACTTGCTTCTTCAAAATGGGAACTAGGTTGGAGACCCATGAGGTATAAGTGAAAGGATAAATGAAATCCACTTGTTTGAACTTATCGATTGTAGCCTCAATTGAATCACATTTGGTGGGGTGAATAGGTATTTGATTTTGGATGACCAAGATGACATCTGCCAAGTGTCGATGTGGTGCTTAATAATGGTTGGATCAAGTCTAAGAATCTCATAATAAGACCAAGCAAATATATCTTATAATTCTTTGAATAAATTAGCATAGGTGACAATATCTGTGTATGAAATTCCCCCCAACAAGAAGTATTTTTCAACTCCAAGGTTGTTAGAGATATTCACCTTAATGGTAGGTGAAATATTGGTCATATTCCCCTCTTCAAAATTATTCGGTGTAGGGATGGGGTTTTTGAACCAATATACTTAAATGTGAATAAAGTCTTTCGATTCCACAAATCATTGGTTAGATGGACTTGGTTTTTATGGGAGAAAATAAGAACAAATATACATGCCATCCCATGGATAATGTGGCATTGTCATAGACTCCATAATTTCCTCATTATAGTGGAAGACTAGAATGTGAGACCACATATGACCACATGATGTAGAGAATGAATGTTTATCCAACTCATCATCATGCAAGACATGGTTCAAATGCGCAATGTCTAATGAGGTTTATTTGTGACTAGTGGAATGAAGTTCTACTAATGTTGATACCAAAACAACCTCAAAGATAGAAGGTATTTACAAATGTACACAGTAGAAATCTCCTAGTGATTCTAAAGGTGTTTATTGCATAGATGACCAAATAAAGAATATTTATGGTGTTTTTTATCATCTGTACATTAGGGGGGCCAATCACGATAGTAGGTTGAATTGATCCCTACCTCGACAAAGAAGAGTTACCAAGTGGTGTAAGTAGAAGGGTGGAATCTCCACTATAAGCGACATCCATTGTGTGAAGGATGATGAATGTATCATGAAATTATGAGAGATGAGAGAAATTGTGTGAATAATGTATGTATGTTTCACACAAAGTGCATCAGTGGTTAGTGCATAATGCCTTATTTTTCTCATATGACTCAAGGAGATTAACTTATACCTAGGAACCATTGGTTCTAGCTAAATTTCATCCAAGTTAATGAAACCTTCTAACTAAGGGAGACTGGGATAGTTATTGGTGGCATGCCCTTAAATATAAAGAAAAACAACATGGTGGTGTCCGCCTTAGTGTAGAACTTTTAGAGACTACAGCTAGAACTATCTTATCAATGTCCACTTCTTCTTAAATTCCCCCCCATTACTAGATGCTTGCACAACATACTCATATTGAGGTTGCGATGGAACTGAAGCAAAAAAGGGGGTTATTGAAATAGGTTGGACTGGTATCGAATCTATATAGGGTTTAAGGTGGTTCAAAAGGGTATTGATAAGAGGATCCATATACAAAAGAAAAATCCCTAATATTAGGTTGGGAAAATTCAATGTACCTATCACTGATGTGTTCAATAATCTTGGAAGTAGGAATATGCAAGGTATTTTACTGAATGAATAATGACTAGGAGGAACACCCCTAGTTACATTATTTGAATTTGTAGTAGCATATAACTAGGAAGATGACTACTATAAAGAGGGACAAAGTTCTTGAGAAGCTTGAGAGCTAGAAACCATCTATACATGAGAGGTGATAAGCATAGTTGGAACAAGTTATGGTATATAATATACCCCAAGTCAAGAGAAATATTTCTAGACTATTGGAATGATCTAAGTGGGAGAAGGAAATGTGTCATTGTCATCCTTTGAGGAAATGGAATTTTTAGGATGAACTTGGAGCTTCAAATCATAGTATGTCAATTGGTTAATAGTGACAATCTTCCCATTATGGGGGAAGCTCATGGTAAGCTAAATTTATGAACAAAATTCCTTCATGATGTACATGAAGCTATGCCCTAATAAGAGATTATAGTCTAAAGGATAATTAATAAAATCCCAATCAATAAAGACCTACTTGCTAACTAACTAAGAAGGGAAATTCTGGTACAAGCCTATGGGTCACAAGGGATGACCTTCATATGATCTAAGTGTGATTGTGGATGGTTGGATTTTTGGGGATTCGAGTTGTTTCTAGACCTGAGTGGACATTACACATGTAGATTCTGATTCATCAATGATAGATCCCTAGAAAATGATGTTCGTGATGGATACATGGGTGGAAAGCGATGGATGGGGGGAGATGAGGAGAGTATGTTTCATCAATACCAAATAAAATCATTTAATCATCAGACATATCCATATTGCCTAAAGAGCACAGTAGTGCATTTCACTATGAAGGGCACCACTAAATGACTTATAACACCGACATGCGAACATGAGACTGCAACAACTAATGTACAATGCTATAATGATGGGTGACCTGTGGAAGGGCATTGTTGGCATTTCAACGTAATGGTCCTGTGGTGATATTAGGAGGAAGCTCAACTATTGGTTGAGGGATCTGTAGAGTACCATTTATTTATGAAAAATGTTTTGTGGTGGCTATCGATCATGTCTTAGGTGGATATTTGTATTGATGTGACTAAGTGGAGATATTGATGTAAAAGAAATCCATCATCAAGATCTAATACATTCCATTCTGAAGTTGTTTTTGAAATGGAGTGTAAGTCCCATTTTAGAGATTATGAGTGTCCACAAACCCTTAGTGAGGGAAAAAATTTAGAAGCACAGCCAACTATGAAGGGGGTGGAGTGGAGATAGAAGGAGGTTGATTCCTCGTTTTAACCATCTCTTGGTATTCCCGTAGCCTACACATTTTGGGGAGGATGGAACACTAATGAACCTAATGACCATATATACCAAAATAGGCACAAGGCTTGTTCATTCGAATAACCTTGTTTTGCTTGTGTTGACTACCCTATTATTGAGTTGTGGTATTCAATTTTCACCATAGTTGGGATTATGATTTTGGCCTTGGTTATGATGGATTTAGTCATTTCTCTTACCTTTCCCCTTATTCATTTTAGTTGGATTAGGGGGA
The DNA here is from genome assembly GCA_031772625.1 of Pinus tabuliformis. NCBI lineage: Eukaryota > Viridiplantae > Streptophyta > Pinopsida > Pinales > Pinaceae > Pinus > Pinus tabuliformis. Next base: position 891,160,970 of record CM062816.1, on the reverse strand, counting down.
TTGGATACATTTTGTTGGGAATACACCTGACCTTACTATGGAGATACATGCCTAGGAATGGGAGGTTGAGGTGTTGATGTCGGAGGGGCCCAAGCACCCTACTATGGATATAGATAATACAAATTTGCTGCTAATTAGTTGGAGCATACACTTTCCCAAGCACATGCTAAGGTCAATGTGAATAGGCATAAGAGGTATTGGATCCTCCTTCTGATGCAATAAGAGAGAGATTCAAGGGAGGATCATTCTAAATAGTATGATCCCCCCTGGGGCTATCCATATCCCGTGTGTGTTGGTAGATATGGGGAAGAATGATGATATGATATAGACCCAATAACACTATTAGTGGCATGATATTCCCATGGTGTGGAGTGATCATTACGATGAGAGAAAGGAGCATCAGGGATGAAAGTGCATAAATAGTATGACTAGGCATAGATCAAGTCATTTTGCATGGCCTTCCAAAAGTCCTCTTCCTCGATTTGGGTGAATGTTGAAGTAACATCCTTGGCGATGGAAGGAAGGAGTGATTTCAGAAACAAATCTATGAGAAATAAGTCATCGAGCTCCATATATTTGCATAAGATCTACCATTTATGGCACTCTTGAATATGACCAATCATGTGAGTGGCACTAGGTTGGTCATAGGCAGTTAAGATTTCTATACATGTATTGTGATAGACATGTAATAGGAAATAAGAGAGGAAAGTGCTCACGATGATGGGAAACACCTTATGAGTGCCATGGGGTTAGTTGACATACCACTTCACCTTAGCACCACTTTGATATGTAAACTTTCATGGATATTCCACTAGATAGTTAGCCATAACAGATCTGCTAATAATATATGAAAATACTCAAATTTTACAGTATTACAGTTTTATTTAATTTCTAGATCTGTAGATTTTACTATAATTATTGCATGCATGAAAATGGAAATTATGTAGAGATGTAGAGAACAAAAAAATATTCTCACACACACATAAGACACAAAATATTCTCTCCGGGAAACCCTTTTGGGAAAAAAACCAGTTGGAAGGTGAGGTCGCTTTGCTCTCTTTCTCTCTCTGAAAGTATGGATGCAAGTACAAAGAAGTAATGCATGTGGCCCGTGAGCTGCTATAGTGTACCAATCCACTAAGTTTTCTCTACCTCCTATCTCTCATGGCTATCTTTTCTCAAATATGGAATAAAATTCTCTCGAAGGAATGAAATGCCTCTTCCTCCTAATGGCTCGATTATAACACAACCCAATAGCCTACTAGTGATTAAGTTTGACTACATCAAATCCTAAATAGAGTTACAAAATAGAATTGTCTAGAGTCTTTTACATCACAAACATGTGGTTATCCCTTTTTCCATGAATAATGGGGGTTGATGTGATATCCTCCTGAACTATAGGTCAAAAAACAGGTAGGTCAACTTCTGATTGACATAACATTTGCATACAGATTTTGATTGACGCAGTTCTTGTGCCATTGGAAAGGTATCTGTGTGTAGAATAGCATAAAATGGTGCAGCACTAAGGTAACAAAATTTTACCCCCAAAAATAGTTTTTTTATTCCTGACAACACTCCCAAAAGGTTCCAAACCTTGTTTTTCCAAACTGGGTCCCGCCAGTAAAAATTGTCCCGTGAGCTGATTCCTCCCCATTTTCCATGCCAAATGCATCAAGATGGATGAAAAGCAATATAATCATCTAATTCAGATCACACCTCCCAATTTTTGGAGCTTTTTGCTCGCCAAAAGCTTTCATTGAATAAGGCGAGGATATTTTTCCTGCACATTCTCTCTAGTGTACCATTTATCTTTGCCTGTAAGTTGTCCCTTCAACCCAATCTGCTAAAAGTCATGCTGCCCTTGTCTTGTAGCTCTGGACATATTCTGAAAAATTTAATGTTTTCCTAGCTCTGTTTGAGCGTCTGGTACCGAATCCTCCACAAAAGGTAGTACCTGTTCCTCTTCCTGATCTAACATGGAAGGCTCATACAGTTTCAAATTTTTTACATTAAAAACTAAGTAAATGCACATATATGATGGTAAAATGAATCGATACACATTATCACCCGTTTCTAGTATCTCAAAGGGACCATACCTTAGAGCGTTGATTTTCTTACCAGGACCCCGCAACCTCTAGTTGTTCAACTGTAGCCATACTCTGTCTCCCACCTTGAATGATTTCTCTATTATTTGCTGATCATGCCTAGCCTTATACTTCTCCTATGACTTTTGTAGTGTTTCCTATCCCTATAGATGGATCTGCATGATCTTCTCTATAAGTTTTTCATCCCTCAAAGCACTTCTTGTAAGATCTTCCCTCACTCCTCCTTGCTTCCCATATGCAATATCTTGTGACGAAGGTGGAAAATATCCAAAACAAGTCTCAATTGGGGACTTTTTTGTAGAAGTCTGGACTACTATGTTATAGGAATGTTGTATATATACCATATCTTCATCCTAGGTCTTTAGATGCTTCTAGTTGTATCCCTCATAAGCTACACCAAAGTCCTATTGACTACTTCTATCTACCCATCTGTTTGTGGATGGAATGTTGTAGATATCTTCGACTTTGTGTCCATCTTCTCCAAAAATGTAGTCCAGAATGCACTAAGAAATCTTCTTTCCTTGTCTAAAATTATGCTCCTTGGTATCCAAAAGTGCACCTAGACCTGTCTAATGAACAAGTTTGTTGCTTTTTGTCTGTTTATGGTCTTTTGCAGGGAATGAAAACACACATCTTGCTGAACCTTTCAACTACCACAAACAGGTAGTCATGTCCCTTCCTGGTTGTTGGTAAACATCCCACAAAGTCCATGGAAATTATTTCCTAAGGACGAGTAGGTACAAGTAAGGGATGATATAGAGCCTATTTATTATTGCTAGGATTTCTAGTACAGCAAATCATGCATCCTCTTATGAACCTAGCTACCTGCTCTTATATCTTGGTCCAATACACATACCTCTGCAAGTTAGCCACGGTCTTCCCTACACCGAAGTGCCTTGCAACCTTGGAGGTATGAGCCTCTCGAATCAGCTACAAATGCTCACCTTTAGGGGCACATAGCTTATCTGGCCTGTAGAGTAACCCATCCTGGAGATGGTTGTCAATGACATTATCACCATCGTGTACATGATTGTGACCCTAAAACTATTGATATACCTCCTTGAAGTCCTCATATTCTGAATATGCCTCTCTATAAGCATCATGGATGAATGGTTACATGTGAATAAGAGTCCCCAAAGTTGTAATATTTGATGTGGGTAGATTTGAAAGCATTTCGACCAACTTGTTTGTATTTCCCTACTTATACTTGATCACAAAATGAAAGTTTTGTAAATCCCCCATCAACTTGTAATGCCCGATCTATTGTAGATTACTCTAGGACTGCAAGTACTGTAATGATTAGTGATATGTGTGGATTATTGTCTCATTTCCCATCAGATAATACTTCCACTTATTCACATATTGCACCATGGCATAGAGCTCCTTATCGTAGGTAGGGTAGTTAAGAACTGCCCCATGAAGTACTTCATAGTGGTAGAAAATGAGCCTTCCTCCTTACATCAAGAAAACTCCCATAACATACCCACTCGCATTTGTCTCCACTTCAAATGACCATTGCAAGTTTAGTTTTGCCATAGCTGGTGCTTGACTAATATCCTTCTTTAGATCCTTGAAAGCCTTTTACTGACCTTTTCCCCACTAGAAGCTCTTGGCACTTGCTGTTATGGCATGGAGTGGTGCTCTACTGCTGAAAATGGGGCTATGAATTTTCTTAGGCATTTTGCTACCCCAATGAAACTCCTAACCTCAAAAACATTAATAGGCACCGAGCATTTCATGATTTCCTCCATCTTAGATGGACCTATATTCAACTCTCCTCCACCGATCACATACCCTAGATACACCAAAGACTGCTCTGCAAACTCACACTTCTTGATATTTCCTAGTAGATAGTGCTTCTTCAATGTTTCTAGCACATGTGTGAAATGTGAAATATGCTTCTCCCAGATAGCACTATATACCAGTATATCATCCAGATATACAATAACAAATGAATCTATAAAAGGTCACAATATATCATTCATTAATCTCATAAATGTAGCTAGTAAATTACATAAGCCAAATGGCATAACTAACCACTCGTATATACCTTGTCTGGTTTTGCAGGTGGTCTTCCATGTATCCTCTTCTTTGAATCGAACCTAGTAATATCCAAACTTCAAGTTGATCTTGGTGAATTATTTTGCTTGCTACAATTGATACAACAAATCATCTATATTGGGTATTGGGCATCTATTCTTGAGCGTGATTTTATTCAATTCCCTGTAATATATACACATCTTCCAAGTCCCATCTTGCTTCAGCACAACGGTGATGGATGGCCCACAAGGTGATATACTCGGTCAAATGACATTATATTCTAGAAACTGCTACAACTATTTCTTCACCTCACTTGCTTCTATAATAGACTGCATGTACAACGTACTATTTTACAATGGGGAGTCTGGAAATAGCTGGATCTTGTGCTGTAGTTCTCTCTTAGGTGGTAATTCTTTAGGTTCTCAGAACACGTCCTTGTACTTCTATAACAGCTCCTCTAATTGTTGTTTTTGTTTCTTAACACACCCCTCCAGGGATGCCTTGCCTCTTATTAACTCATCTTCAGACTGTCTTTCTCTTAAAAATAATAAAACATACTTCTTGCTGGAACTCATCAATTTCTTGGCTTAGTTGGCACTTGTGAAATTTTCTACTTTCCTTTATGTGTGTTAATGATGAACGATTCCGTCCTTGATCAGTTGATACTAGTTGGCTCTCCTCATGAATATTTCATCACACATGTACATGTATGGAATCCCAAACAGGACTCCACATACAACAAGGGGAACCATCATCTATATCTACTTCATTAATACAATCAACACTGCTAGAACATCTGATTTTTCATTGTTTAGTTAGCTTCAACTTTACATCCTCATTTATGTATCCTAGTGGATATGTGTTTCGATGATCACAAAATTTTGGCCCGAACTTATTGACCAACTCTACTGGAATGAGATTCACCTGCGATCTTGTGTCAAACAAAGCATCAATCTTTGTCTTGTTGACCTGTATCTTTATATGGAAGAGTTTGGTCATTCTTTCTCTTCCTTTTGTTGAAGGCTACTCAGATTCACCTTCTTCTGCACTGATGTACAAATGATCCTCTCACCCATGTCCAAGTGTCTTTCAACTTCGTTGCTCGAATCAATGGCCATGAGATTCTTCTTCTTATTATATTTCATCTTGTTCTTCAAGTTTCGCTCTAGATGCAACTTCCAACACTTCTCCTTTGTATGATCATCAATGTTGCAGTGGTTGTAGTCATTTGCTAGGATCTTTGCACTAGTGTGCTATGGCCACTGTATTTTTATTTTCCCCCTTTTTGGTTCTTCTTCCCCTCCTTAGAAGCTTCTTGTTGCTCCCTTTTCTTCAATATGCTTGATTGCGCTCTTTTTATTCCTATGTTCTCTAGGTGTTGTGTGTGTACACAAGCCTTGTCCACCAATTTGGGCTTGAACAACATCACTTTCTCGCACAAATGGTGGTGAAAACACTCCAAACACTTCAAGAGTACATATGGGTTATTTGGAGTGATGCCCAACATTATAACCATCTTTCTGAATTCCGCGATGTACTCCTGCACACTTTGGCCCAACGTTTGCCTGAAGTAATGCCACAGGATCCACTAGTCCTCCACTGGTCCTCCATGTACCCAATGGGATAAAGATTTAACTTAATGAGGGTTTTGAAAGCCTCCCATTTAGTCGCTAGAGGTTCTCCCTCAAACCTTAGGGTTTCTGTGTGGCTCTCCAACAAAGTCAGTGTGTTGCCCTTTATTTTCAGTCGTGCAAATGAAATATTTTGCCCTTCCTTAATCTGATGGATGTTGAAATAAACTTCCAGTTTCTGAAACTAGTTGTTTAGCTTCAAAGCATTGATATTGCGGTAGTAGGATTGATTCACGACACTTGAACTGGGTTGATCCTTTCCAGGTTCTTTCTTCGATTGGTTCTCCATGTCTTCTAGATTTCCTGTTCCCCCTTTTGATTCATCCTCTGCATTAAAACCCCCATCTTATCCAAATATCCCTATATTATTTCCTAGGATCGTCATGAGGAGGTTTACATTGTAGTTTATACCTGCAACTTGTTTTTTGAGTTGCAAAAGCCTCACCTTTGCAGGATCATGACGTTCGTTTATAGATTTGTCGACCATGATTAGGGTTTTACGATTTTTTACCTCGTTGACATATATCCCCTTCAAATATCCATGAATACCCAAATAAACGAGACATGACACCAAATTATGCATAAATTTCCTTGGATATTGCACTGGATAGTTCATCACAATAGATCTGATAATAATATACTCAAATACTGAAATTTTACACTATTACAATTTTATTTAATTTCTAGATCTGTAGATTTTATTATAATTAGTGCATGCATGAAAATGGAAATTATGAAGAAAAGTAGAGAATGAAAAAATAATCTCACACACACATAAGACATAATATATGTTTTTTGGGAACCCCTTTCGCGATAAAACCCAACTGGGAGGTGAGGCCACTTTGCTCTCTTTCTATGTTTGGAAATATTGCTATAGGTACAAAGAAGTAATACTTGTGGCCATGGGTTGCTACAGTGCACAGATCCTATCCATGTTCTTTACCTCCTATCTCTCCTAGATATCCTTTCTCAACTATGGAAAAAAATTCTCTCAAAATAATTGAATGCCTCGTCCTCTTAGTGGCCCGATTATAACACAGCCTGATAGCCTACTAATGGCTAAGTTGCACTACATCAAATATTAACTATATTTACAAAATAGAATCTTCTAGATTATTTTACATCACAAACACATGTCTATCTCATTTTCCATTAATAATGGGGGCTGACGCAACATCCTCCCGAACTGTAGGTGTGAAAACAAGAAGGTCAACTTTTGTGTGGCATAAACTTTGAATACAGACTCTGATTGATGCACTTATTGCACCATTGGAAAGGTTGTTGTGTGTAGAATGAGATGCAAAGGTGATACACTAAAGCGACAATTTTTTTCCCCCAAAAAACGTCCTTTGCCACCTCAAAATGCTCCCAAAAGGTTTTAGACCCCATTTTGCCAAATTGGGTCCTGTAGGTAAAAGCGGTCTTGTGAGTCGATTCCTCCACTTTCTCTACCACAAATGCATCGAGATGGATGAAAATAATATAATGATCCATTTCAGATCACAATTAGTGTGCATTAAAATAAAATAAAGTAGACTAAGTCTCCCATTACAGAGCTGGATGAACACCATATGTGGAAAGACTAAATATAATTAGAAGTATCTTCTCAAGAATTCCTGTCAAACTTGGGGATATCCAAGAGAAGTTTGGTTGGAGTTTGGGGCCATTTTAGAACATGGACGAGAGGATCATTAATGAGTTAGCTTAAATATGGTAGGTTCAAGCTAGCCATGAAAGGGAGAAATGACTAAGTTATACTAGTTTTGATAAGTGCTCCTACTATCGTTCCAAGATTAGGACCCACATTATTACCAGTATAACACCACGATTTCCATCATTGTTGGCTCTCACAATGGGACTAATATTACCACTCAGGTTGACACCAACCATGGTAACGGGTTGGGGTTGAGTGAATTCATAAAAGAGGAACTACCAAAAGATGCAAATGAGTAAGAATCCAAAGGTGGATTAGGGAGAATAACCATGACTCATCTAGAAAGATTTAAAGAGGGCATCCTAGAGGAAACTAAGAGTGAATACCTCTCAATCTCCATGACTGGCACTTCATAAGTGTTATGGTGTAGAGAAAATTATGAATATAGAGGGTGTTATGCAACCATCTCACAAAACAAAAGAAAAGATAGACCAACTATCTAAAAAATAGCCTCTTCGAGGGGACAACCTCCTTTACATTACATAAATGAACAATTATTGGATGATACAAATGAAAATACCTCCTTGGTATATATAGGAGTCTAAGGGGTCATAATACAATCAGAGCCTACATAAAAATAATAATGTAAGAGCACAACAATAACAATAGTGGGATTCTTTGGGGCACAACAATAAAATATGCGGTCTACATGGGGACAACAATAAAAATAAGGGGCTACAATAATAATAAAAGTAATAGGGCTACACTGGCAATATAGGGACCTAACATGACCTTCTCCTTAAGAAAAGGTGGTCTCCTTAATGCTTGATTATTTCTAGATGCTTCTATATAAAATTCCCATCGTCCCATGTGGAATCCTCAACAACTAAGTTCTTCAACTTAATGAGATACGCTAAAATTGATCAATTATGTAGTTTTCAACTTCTTGTTTCCATGACTGATTTAGGCTCCAATATGATTTTTCCTTCTTTGTCAATTTCTACCAGTATTGTTTGAACTGGGAGCTTGTCATCGATAACCTTCTTTCAGCATGAAACATGGAAAACTAGGTGTACTCAGGAAGATACAAGAAACTCCAATTTGTATTCCATAGTACCAATCTAGCACAACACTTTGTAAGGACCACAATGCTTGTGTGAAAATTTGTTATCCTTCTTAGCTTGCTTGAGAGACACTTGTTTGTATGATTGTAGCCTTAAAAATACGTAGTTGGCTACATCAAGAATTCTTTCACTGCGATGTTGATACATCCAGTATTTCATTTGATTTAGCGCCATAGTGAGGTTATCCTTTAAGAGTTAGAGAACTTGTTGTTGATTCTCAATGTGATCTTCCACTTCTTGAACCTTAGAATTTTCTCTCAAAGATGATGTTATGGATGGTGGATGATGTCCATAAAGTTCCATAAATGGGGTCATATTTATGATATTATGTAAGGTAGTTTTATACCACCATTCATTCAAAGGTAACCACTTGACCCATTGTGTTTGTTTATCAGGTACAAAGCAACAAAAATATCGTTCCAAACATTTTTTCACCTTCTTAGGTTTCTTGTCAGATAAAGGACGATAAGATTATCTATGAGCTAATTGTGTACCAAGAAAATAAAATAATTCCGTCCAAAAATTTTCAGCGAAAATGGGATCGCTTTCACTTAGAAAAATCTTAGGGTTTATATGTAGCTCTTGAATTGTTTCCATGAATGTAGTAGCAATTTTTCTAGCTTTAAAATGGTGAGATAACGTACAAAAGTGTGCATACTTGGTAAGTATATCAATTACCACCATGATGCCACTCTTTCCTTCATACTTTGTTAAACTTGTGATAAAATCCGTTGAGACCTCCTCCCAACGCTGAATTGGAATGGATAAAGGTTGGAATAGACCTGAGCTCTTAATTTTCTCAACTTCATTTTGTTGGCAAACCAAAAATTCTGCCACAAACTTTTGAATATCATATTTAAAGCCATCACAAAAATCTTCAACATCTTTGTCCTTTGTTGAGAGTGCATCTACAACAACATTTTTCTTCCCTTTTTGCATATGATTTGAAAGTCATAACCCAACATCTTTGTCACCCATTTTTCTACTGTTCTGAAGATAATATTTGTTCCAAAAATTATTTAAGACTATGGTGATCTTTTTTCACCTTGAAGTGTCTTCCCATTAGGTAAAGTCACCATTGCTTTAGTGCATGTAGTATTACCAACATTTCCTACTCATAAATAGGGTTTTGTAAAAAAATTCCCTTGATTGGACAACTTTAAAAGGCAACGGGTCTTCCGTCTTGCAATAAAGCAACACCAATTGCATTTCCCAAAGCATCACATTCCACAATAAAGGTTTTTGTGATGTATGGTGTAGCTAAGACTGGTGCATGGCACATTGCCTCTTTAAGTTGTTCAAAGGCCTTATTTTCTTAACAAACTTGTGATAATACCTTTTTGTCCTAAAAAATACTCGAAGATGCTTTAGGGTTGTGGGGACATTCTAATCCTTAATGGTTTTAATATTTTTAGGGTCTAACTTAACATCCTCATGAGATACAATATCACCCAAATAGTCCACCTCTTGTACTCTATAGAAACATTTTGAGGTTTTTCATATAATGATTTTTCCTCCAGTAGTTTGAGCACCCTGTCAACATGTTGAACATGATCCTTCCAAGACTTGTCGTAGACTAGTATAGCATCAGAAAATACTAACACAAATTTTCTAAGGAAGGGTTTGAAAATAAAATTCATCAAACCTTGAAATGTGGAGGGTGCATTAGTAAGGCCAAAAGGCATGACTAAAAATTCATAATGACCTTCATGAGTTCTGAATGTTGTTTTCATAATGTCATCAACCTTCATTCTAGTTTGATGATATCCTGAACAAAGACCCAACTTGGTGAAGTAAATTACTCCATGTAGTTCATCCAACAATTCACCAATGACAGGAATGGGAAATTTATCTTTAATAGTGAGATTGTTGAGCTCCCTATAATCCAGAGACATATGTCATAATCCATTCTTCTTGTGCACCAATACTAATAGAGCAAATAAAGAACTTTGACTATGTTGAATTATACCGACCTTTAGCATTTCTGCAACCATACGTTCAATTTCACTCTTTTGGGCATAGGGATATCTGTAAGTTCTGATGTTCGAAGGAATACTTCCTAGAATCAAGTGGATAACATTATCATAATCAAGAATATGTGAGAGACCTTTCAGAGTCTCAAATACCTTGGAACGATTGTCCAAGACTTTTTGGAGATATGGAAAAATAGACGTGTTCAATGTCTTAACCTATAGTGAGCATAATTGTGCAATTATGCCCCGTTTTTCTTCTAAAAATCTTTGTCATGCAATTAGAGCTTATTATCTTCCTTGGTTTCCCCACGATACCCCTTAATTCAATTTCCTTGCCTCCCCAAAAAAAATTCAAGAAAAGTTCTTAAAAATTAAAGGTTATTGTCCCCAAAGTTTGTAACCATTAGACTCCTAGTACAACATTAACACCACCCATTAGAATGGAAATAATTGGAATATTCAACATTTAATCCCCCATGGTTATCTCGATATTATGGCACCTTTTAGAGAAATTTATAGTTCCTCCATTTGCAACCATCACTTGGCACTTTGGTGCTAGATATAGAAAGCAGTTCAATTCCTTGGCTATATTATAATGAATAAAATTATGGGTACTACCAAAATCAATCAACACTATTACCTTTTTCTTCTTGATATATCCTTCTATATTGAGATTTTGAGTTGTAATTCCAACAATTGCATTACAATATATCAACGGATTCATTTATTATTTTTCTAGGGTTGGTTCCTAGTGTATATCCTCTTCTTTTGGCATTTCTTGTTCCTTTTATTCCTCCTCTTTACAATCGATGTAAAGTAATTTCTTCTCAGCACACTTATGACCTTTAGTGTATTTTCTATCACAACTTTAACAAAGCCATTTTACTCTTTTTTCCTCCAATTTTTGTGGTTTCAACCTTGTAGGTTGTGGAAGGCTAGGAATAGTAATACTTCTATATTTATAGTTGTGAGTGGTAGACTACCTTGTTGCCATAATTTTTCTTTCAACTTTTCTTGCCACCCTGAATGCCTTCTCCATTGAATCAAGTTCCCAAAGGTAAACGTCATGTTGGATGTTGTCCTTTAAAGTACCTATGAAAACATCAATCCTACGCTCCTTTGGAATATCAGATACTTTGATATTCAATTTTTGGAAGTCTTCAATGTGCTCTGCCATTGAAATGTTTTTTTCGTATTTATCAATTGGCTAAAGAAGGCATTTGTATTTTTATCCTCATAGTGTGTTATCATTTCCTCCATAAAAAATTACGAAGTGACAAGTGGTTTATGCGATAAAATCCACCAATATCATACAAACTAATTGGGTTTTAAATATAAATATGCAATGCGTACCTTTTGTGAGGGTTTCACATCATGTAGTTCAAAATATTTCTCCCATCTATAGTATCCATGTTACCGGATCCTTGCCATCAAACTTCCTCATATCGATCTTTGGAATGTGGTTGGTCTTCAACCCAAAGTTAGAGTCTCTAAATTGATGATTAATATTCCTTTTGTTCTCATCATGAGTTTCATGGAATACTTTTTCATCATTAGGAAGCATTTCTTGTAGCAACTTTGTCAAACCTTCCTTCAAACCTTCCATTTATGCTTTTAAACCATCCTTCAAACCTTCCATTTTTGTTTCTAAACCATCCTTCAAGCCTTCCATGTCCCTTTTTATTTTTGATTCTAAACCATCCATGTTCCCTTTTAAACCATCCATCTTAATATTCATCATTGTTTCCAATTCATTCTTGGTTACTCTTTGTGATAGTGAAATTTGTTGCACTTGATCTCGTGATTTTGATATATCATGTTGTATTTCTTCCTCTTCTTCATGTGTCATATTAGACCTTTTTGGTTTCTTACTAGGTGTATCCATTTTTTTTGAGGCATATTGGAAATAATTATATATATTTTTCACTATGCCCTTTGAATTGCTTCAAATTTATTTTTCAAACAAAAGTTATGCAAATTTAAAAAATACACACATTTTTGCTTGTTTTTGGAAGCTTGATCTTGAAACTATTGTATCCATGTAATTGCGGCTCTCCAAGGTCTGAAATTTGGTCCCGTGGTAGAAGTCTAATTATTCTTTCCCACAACAGAAGTCGTACCAATATTGGATTCCTCAATATAAAGTTATTCCAAATATCCCACGATGTCTTGATTATGGACTAATTCACTAAAGAAAACTTGTATGGGATGCCATGTGTCCTTATTTCAACCTTCCGCCTTGAAATTGATACAAAAAAAACACTCCTTTCAATTTCAACATTTTTTTTATGGAAATTCAAATTTGATTCTTTAAACGAAAGTTATAATGACTTTCCCTATGTCACTTGTTTGAGACTAAACTTTGGAGCATGCAACAACCCAACGTATTCAGACCATATGTCTGAAAATATAGTGAACCACGATCTGAAATTTCTACATCACAATCACCATGATCTGAGCTCCACGTGGTAAAATTTTCAAGTTCTTGTAGTCTTTAACGCCGTACAAGAATTATCTCCATATGAATTCTAAAAATAGAAAATAAACAATGGAGAGAGCATATCACATAAAACAAACATACACAGAGATTTTCCCCTGGATCCCAAAACTGGGACTACCAAATTTATTTTTCATTATTTTTACTTCAATGTTACAATACGTATATATACATGCCAAAGAATACATAAACCCCAATCCATTTACCCTGGATTAGAACATAATCGCAGTTCCCTTGACCAGATCCACAAAATACCATGGACTGAAAACCATCATGCTCAAAACCATGTGCAGAAACCATGCACAAAACCATAGGTAGGTCCACCCACATGGTCGTGGAAAGAATATAACACAACCCAACATTCTCCCACTTGTTTTTTTCTTTCAGCAAGGGGGCCATAGGAGAGATAGTCATTTATCCATCCCTGCAACACCCATTGTTTCTGTAGAACAAGAAAACTTCTCAGAGCTCATAGATTTTGTCAATGCATCTGTAGTATTCTTCAAAGTCTCCACCTTTACGAGAAACACCTTTTTGTCTTCTATCATATCCCTCACAACTTGATACTGAACATCAACGTGCTTTGTCTTTGAATGATAAGCATGGTTCTTTGCTAAGAAAATTACACTTTGGCTATCACAGTTTATCCTTATAGCTCATTGTACTAATTCCATACTTCAACACAATCTCTGCAACCAAACTACTTTCTTGCTTAAATGAGTGGATTCCATGTATTATGCCTTTGTATCTGAAAGTTCCACTATAGATTGTCTCTTACTCATCCGACTGACTGCACCTCCAAATAGGTTAAACACATACCCACTTGTAGATCTTCTCTGATCCAAATCTCCAACCCAGTCTGCATCAACAAAGACATGGATATCCAAAACTCTGTCTAATCCTGGTATTTCTCGATAGCACAAACCATAATCACTAGTGCCATGCAAATACCTGAAAACCCGCTTCACTTCTGTCCAATGCTCCTTACCTGGTTTTGAGATAAACCAGTGTAATACTCCCACTACATGTGCAATGTATGGTCTAGTACATACCATCACATACATCGGGCTACCGACTGTACTTGCATATGGAACACGTGAGATGTCCTCTTCCTCTTCTTGTGTCTTGGGACACTGTTCAAGAGATAACTTTACACCTACAAGAATAGGAACCTTCACCGATTTAATATCTTGCATATTAAACCTCTACAATATTGTCTTAACATACTTCCTATGGTTTAACCAGAGCTTCCTCTTTGCCCGGTCTCTTTTAATTTCCAAGCCAAAAATATAGTTTGCAACACCAAGATCTTTCATGTCAAATTTGGAGGACAATTGGGTCTTCAAATCATGGATAATTTCTTTGTAATTTCCAACCAACAACATATTTTCCACATTCAAGACCAAATAAATAACGTGGTCACCAATTAATTTAAAATACACATAGTGGTCTGCCTTGCTTCTGGTGAATCCAAGTCCCCGTATAAATGTATCAAATTTTTGATACCACATCCTTCGTTAGTGTTTTAACCCATATAGAGACTTTTTTAACTTGCATACCAGTTCTAACTTACCCTTAATTGCAAAGCCTTCAGGTTGCTTCATCTAGATCTCTTCTTCCAAATCCCTGTGAATAAATGTTGTCTTCACATCCATCTATTTTCCCTCAAAATCAAAAGCAACAACAACAAATAAAAGTACTCTAATAAAAGCTACCTTGGCAACATGAGAAAAAAATATCACCAAAATCAATTCCCGGCACCTCGAAATAACCCTTTTCTACCAATGTAGCTTTGTATTTCTACAATTTTCCTTTTGCATTTATCTTCTTCTTGAACACACATTTGCTTCGACTGGGTTTCCTTCCAACCAGAAACTCCACTAGATACCAAGCCTCATTTTTGTGGAAAGATGCCATTTCATCAACCATGGCCTCTTTCCAGAGTTTGCCATCCTCTGAATCTACTGATTCCATCACAGTTATAGGATCATCATTAGTAATAGATAAAGAAAAATTCAAATAGAAATCGTATGGACTATACCTTTCTTTTTGCCTTCTTTCTCGAACTGATCTTCTCACAACTAGAGTTTGTGGCTCTTCATATTCTTGTTGCTTTTCTAATGTAGAGCCTAATTCTTCCTCCTTAAGCTCAAACTCTATCTTCTAATGTTCCTTTGGTTGGACTTCATGTTTAATAACATCTTTCACCTCCTTGAACACCACATCTTGGCTTTACACAACCTTCCTTGTTACTGGATTCCAAAGCTTATAACACTTTAAACCATCCTTATACCAATTAAGGATGCACTTTTCAGATTTACTATCCAACTTTGTTATTTTTTCCTTTGAAACATGTAGATATACATCACATCCAGATACCCTTAGATGTGAAAGAGACGGTTTCTGACAATCCCATACCTCTTGTGGAGTCTTATCCTCCAACATTGATGAAGGTGATCTCTTGACCAGGTAACATGTAGTGTCCACTACATCTGCCCAGAATTCATGTCCTAACCCGACACCACTGAGTATGCTTATTGCTCTTTACATCAATGTATTCTTCATTCTTTCTGCAACTCCATTTTTCTAACATCTGTATGGAGTAGTCTTGTGCTACGCTATACCACACTTCTTACAGAATTCTTCAAATTCCTTCTTGCAAAACTCTCCACCATTATCTATCCTCAACACCTTTATCCTCTTTTTTGTCTGGCTTTCCACCAGAGCCTTAAATTCTTTAAATCTACCAAATAATTCAAATTTTTTCTTAAGGAAAAATATCCATGTATTCCTTGAGAATTCATCTATAAATGATACATAGTACACAACTTACCAAGTGATGGAACCTTCACAGGTCCAAACACATCACTGTGCACAAGTTCTAATATTTTTTTTTACCCTCTTACTGTTAGAGGGGAAACTCACCCGATTCTGCTTCCCATATACACAAATTTCATAGAAATCAAAATCTGGAGAACTATTAGTCATACCTTCTACCATACATTTACCATGAAGTATTCAAAGGCCCTTCTCTCCAATATGTCCAAGCCTTTGGTGCCATAGCATGGTCTTTTATTTGGAGACCACTAGATTTTCTACCTCACTTTGAGGAACCACATAACTGTTGCACCCATTAATAATAGTGCTACATTGAAGCTTGTATAGAGTTCCAATTCAAACTCCTTGCATCAATACCAGTGTTATCTAGACCATCTTGCAGGTATCTTTCTTGAACACTATTTTTACACCTCCATCATCCAACTTTCTTACATAAATCAGATTTCTGGCTAATGCATGAATATGCAGAACACCCGAAAGTGTTCTAATCCTTCCATCTTGCAACTTCAACTTAACTTTTCTGCGACCAACAATTAAAGCCTTCCTTTCATCCCCCAAGAAGACATCACCACCATAATATTTATCATACTCATAAAACCACTCTCTATGGAGAGTGAAGTGAAAGGATGCATGTGAGTTAATCAACCATGCCTCATGATCTACATGTGTACTTGAAGAAGAAGCCAAGTACACATCCTCACCTTCATCTGAGCTGGTTTTTGCCTCTGCAGAAGGAGCATCATCAGATCCCTTTCCTTTTCACCTATGTAGTGTCATTCGTTTCCGCATTTCAGCCACACCTTTACAGGCTTTCCTCGAGATTTATATATCACTTTAGATTTAGATATCCCACTCAATGACTTATTTTTATTTCTTTTCTCAGACCGTCCTCGTACAGACAAGGCATCACCATTATGGCTCTCCATATTTTTCCATCTCATCTCCTCTTTCAACAAGGATGAGATTATTTCATCAAACTGCAAGGCAGTTGCATTGCTACCTATTGCAACAACTAGACTATCCCATGAATCTAGTAGAGAACACAACAAATTGATGCACTTATCTTCATCTGAAATTTTAATATTAATAGATAATAACTGGCTTACGACAGTACTAAATGTGTCTAGATGCTCTATCACCGAGTCTCCATCTTTCATCCTCAGGTTATACATATTTTTCAGTAGGAACAATTTATTCACCAAAGACTTAGATTGGTAGAAAGTCCCTAACTTGTCCCACAAAGCCTTTTCCGTAGCTTCCCCTGATACATTTAGTAATATTGAATCTGAGACACACAATCGTATTGTGTTTTTTTCCTTCCAATCCAACGTCTTCCATTCCACATCAGACACTCCCATTGGTTTAGTACCCAGATCTACTATAATCCACTGATCTTTATCCACCAACAAATGCTCCATCCTGAGTTCCCACAATTCAAAACTCTGACCATTAAATTTCTTGATATTTATCTCTCCACTACTCACCATGTTATGAAACCAGCTCACAAAAAGATAGAAAAGATAGATCAATGCCTTAGAATTCAGCCTCTTTGAGGGGGCAACCTCCTTTACATTACACAAATGAATGATTCTTTGATGATTCAAATGACAAAACCTCCTTTCTATATATAGGAGTCTAAGGAGTCACAATATAACGCAGCCGACATAACAATAATAATATAAAGGCACAAAAATAACAATAGAGGGATTCTATGGGGCACAGTAATAACAATATGGGGACAATAGGGGCACAACAATATTAATAAGGGATACAACTACAATAGTAATGGGGTAATCACTAGTATTATAGGGACTTAACATGCCCCTGTCCTTCAAAAAGGTGTTGTCCTCAATGCTTGAGTAGTTCTGGATGCTTCTGTATAAAATTCTCATCCTCCCATGTGGAATCCTCAGTGGATAAGTTCTTCCACTTGATGAGATACTCCGAAATTGATCGATTTCGTAGCTGTCAAGTTCTTGTTTCTATGACTGCTTCTAGTTCCAATATAATTTTTCCTTCCTCATCAAGTTCTGGCAATATTGTTTGAACTGGGAGCTTGTCCCCTATAACCTTCTTTAAGCATGAAACATAGAAAACTTGGTGCACTCGAGAAGCTACAAGGAGCTCCAATTTGTATGCCATAGTCCAAATTTTTTGCAACACCTTGTATGGACCATAATACTTTGGTGATAATTTATTATCCTTCTTAGCTTTCTTGAGGGACATTTGTTTATATGGTTGTAGCTGTAGGAATATGATGAGCCCCAGAAATGGGTAACTATATGGGCTCATTTTGCCTATTGTTTCCATTTAATCCACCATTCTCAATAGTTTTGTGCATGTTTTTGAATATATTTATGTTAATTGAGTGAATGGGGATAGTCACTTTACCACAAAGTCTAATGAGTGTTTATTGCAGATTTTTGGACCAAGACTGGGCATTTATGAGCAGATTGGCAACCAAATTTGAAGAAACAGGGCTTAGGACTTATAGGAGGGGTTTCTCCTGCATTGGTAACCCCTTCCTCAAGTTCTCCACCAACAGCTCGGAGTTCAAAGGCCACCACATCGATGATTACAAGGGGTAGCCGAGAAGTTCTAGTAAGTTGTTGTTATCTGCATTTTTAGGCAGCCGAGTTCCTAAAGTTTAGGAGGATTGTTGGGAGTCCGCACTTGTATAAATAAGAAGGCCTCAGGCCTTAATAGGTTAGCCATTTGATAGTCTATTTTTGCACTTTAGTGCAGCCTTTCACTCGACTCATTTTCGAGCTCTTTTTGTAGACAGTTTTGTAATGAAACTATTATTTTTTGACCAATGAAGATGAATCTAGCCTTGAACCAGCACTGATATTTCTAAGGGGGCTGTAGCTCTTGGGATTGGGCCCAACCCAAGTGCCCAACACCTCCTTTGTGTATTTATATGTGTTTTTCTTGCATTCATGAAATAATTTCTGTTGATTAGATTAAATCTTGCTTTGCTACTTAGGTTGTTTTTGATGATTAGGATAGTTGTTCTTGCTTCATGTTGATTACATAGTTTGCTGCAATAATAGAAAAGATCCACAAAAAGGTTACCAAGTAGGCCTTGATCTCCTTTCTTCCCCCGTGGGACCATGAATTGAGAACAAGGCACTCTTGCTACCACGAAAACATTGTTTTTGCTTTCCAATGCAATTTCTAGTGAGAGATTTCGAGTTGAAGAAGTTGATATCAGTTGTATTTACATGCTTAGATCTATTCTTGTTTAGTTTCGATGGGTTTCTTGCATAATTTCCTATTCATAAAGTTTTCTTCAGCACTTTTCTGGTTTTTAGGTACAAATTAGGTTAAAAAAGGTTAAACTCTATTTTTTTAGTTATTGCTTGGGACAGTTTTCAAAAGTAAGTGTGCAGCTCACTTGTAGAACCCTCCAGCTTATCATTCTTCCATCACACAACCTGCTCTAGTCCATCTCTCAATATTTCCTCCACTCATTCACCATACTTTCCCAAACAGCCCTAATTTCTACGTTCTTGTGCAAAATTGCTTCCTTGCCCTTTGAAAAAATCCAACGATCTCTTTCATGTTTGAACTTCATTAACAAAGTCCTAGACCCTTTGACATCTCCATCCAGCCTTCGTTTCCCTTTTCCCCATCGTTTTTCCTTCTTCAAACTTCCAAAAACCACTTTTGGCCACCTCCTGTAGAACTTCCAGTAGATCCCCTGCAGCCTCCTATAGAAGTTCATGTGAGTGATTTTTTGAAGTCTGATCGCAATGGAAATCTCCAGAAGGGTAGTAGGGACTCCTTAGGTCCCCTCCACATCTTCTCAACCTCCTGCAAAAGCCAACTCCATCTCCGTTCGCCACCAAACCTCTGCACAGTCACAAATAATTAAAACACGAGCATAATAATAATTCTACATAAAATTGCTCAAAAGTACAAAAAGATGATCTTTCCAAATTTTCCTTCAAAAGTAGCTTGAATACATGCATTTTACCTTGCTAGTAGTCCATGACATCCATTTCGGTAGTTTCATCTCTTTTTCTTGCAAAAGTAGAGTTAGTGGGTAAAACTAAGGTTTGCTAGGGTTTGCATTTCCTTTCAGTTTTCATCTTCTTTCTGCAAGTAGAATAGCCTCTTTTGAGTTAGATTTCTTCCATCACAATTAAAAGCTTCTTCTAAGAACTCATAGAAATTGGCTTAAGCTCCTAGCGAACTTGTGCCAGCTAATCAAGTGACAACCTGCAGTAAGAGTTAGTACTTGTGCATAAAACACCATCGCTTCGAAGTTTGTTACGAACTACTGGGTTGATAAAAGTAAATTAGGGAGTTCCAGGAGTTGCAGCATCATTGCTGCAATACTTGAGCTCACCATCTTTTTGGCGCCATTGTTGGGGAAGCGTCAGAGTATTTTGTGATTACTGTTTTTCTTCTATTTTCTACTGCAACCTTCTGCTAAGTAGTTTATTTCAACAAAAGTAGAGTAGTTGTTTCATTTCAATTCTGCAATTTCAATTCTGCAAAGTAGATTAGACATTTCTTGCTTTCATATCAATTCCACAATTTCAATTCTGCAAAAGTAGATTAGACATTTCCTGCTTTCATTTCAATTCCGCAATTTCAATTCTATAAAAGTAGACTAGACATTTCCTGCTTTCATTTGAATTCCACAATTTCATTTCGGCAAGCGTAGATTAGCTATTACTATCTTTCATTTCAATTCTGCAATTTCATTTCAACAAAATAGATTAGTCATTTCCTGCTTTCATTTCAATTCTATAATTTCATTTAAGCAAGATAGACTTTAGTTAGTTGCAATTTGCTATTTAATCCATTCCAGTTTTGCAGGTATATGCAGAAAAAGAAACAAAAAAAAAATTTACCCAAAAAAAAAGATTTCCTTTCATGCCTCATAGGAATAGAGGCAATTCAGGAAAATTCCTACCCAACACCCCCACTGCATCACTAAGTCACCCTTCTCTCTTCTTTGGTGGTAGTGATCCAGAAGAACCTATAGGTGAACCTCCAGAGATATACAAAGATCCTATAATAGAAGAAGAGCAAGAGACCATTCCTCCTGAGACCATGGCTGAAACAAAAATGGTAGAGGAAATGGGGAGAGAATAGAAGGTACCTTTCCCATCTGAGAGACCAATGGATGAAAAGATGAAAAACATAAGTCGCTCAGCCTTACCTCACTTCCATGGATTGACTACTGAAGACCCTGATACCTTCTTGTTTGAGTTTGATATCCTTTGTTGAACCTATGACTATGCAGAAGATGAGAAAAAGTTGAAACTCTTTCCCTCTACCCTCAAGGATGCAGCACTATGCTAGTTCATGGGGTTACCTAGAAACAGTATCACAACTTGGGCTCAGATGCAGCAAGCCTTTAACAACAAATACGAGGATTATTGTAGGTCAAAGAATACAAAGGAAGAAATCTTTTGAAAGACGATGGGGAGTGATGAATTTTTAGAAGACTATGAAGAGAGGTTTCAATTCAGTTATAAAAGGGCCAAGTGCACACTTGACCCTGAATCTTTGAAGTTGGTTATGGTCAGAGGAGTCCCTAAAAACCTTCTAGATACACTCCATTTTCTGGCTAGGGGAGACATCTATGAGCTACCTTATGATGACATAAAGACTGTGTTTAGAAACCATTTTAGGGAAGCTAGAAAAAGTGGTAGGGGAAGTCAATTTTTAGCCAGTACCCCTTTATCTAGTTCATTCCTTAAAAACGAATTTGCAAATCAAATGGAATATTTCAAAAGCGAGATGAGATAAACTATTGCCATGCAAATGGATACCTTGCGAATCCAAAAGAAGTAAGCGGAAGCTGAGAGGGCTTTGGCCATTTTTTGTCCTAGATGCACTAGAAAGCATCATAGGAACGAATGTCCATTGCACTCCGTAGAAGTGTGCTTTGTCTATGAAGAAGACCATCCTACAAATCAGTGCCCATCCTTACCCGTATTTAAGGCTATGTACCAAGGGGCTGAAGGAGCCACTGAACCACTCTACTTCATGAATCAAAGGAGGCCACATGGACCTAGACCTTATCAACAGGGAATGTAAGGGACATCCTAGACTTATTACAACCCCAATCAAGCCACTCCCATGCCTTCTTAGGGTCCCCCTGCCCATCCTTCCTGGTCCACACCCCCTACTTGGTCGTATCCATCTCAATACCATACTCAACCAGCTGCTCATTCATTTCATTCTCATACTCAACCACAACCTCAGTGGAATGCACCTCATTAGGGGTTGAGACCCCAATACAACTCTCCTCCAGCTCTTTTACCTCCACCACCTGCTCAACCACAACCATTACCTCTTGCTCCTCCATGACAACCCAAATACCTGCTCAACCGAACCTGAACCCCAACAACAGACAGGCCCATCCGATATATACTGGAGAAACAACATGCCCTACCTATGCTGTGGAGATTCAGGAGATCAACCTACGATCTGGGAAGGTCCTCCCAGACAGCCAAGCTCCTCCTAGGGAGGATGAGGGAGAGAAACAGAAAGTGAACCACAAGCCATTCCACCCTTTCCTAAGAGACTAACTGGAACCACACAACCAACCCTAGAAGAAACTAAACTTTTGGGAGAACTAAAATAATTGTGTGTAAAAATACCACTTCTCCAGGCCATAAAAGATGTACCAATCTACAACAAGTTGATCAAAGAGAAGTGTTTCAGGCACCCAAGCAGGCGCAAGAGAGATGCCCCAACTATCAATGTCATAGGAAAACTGACCGACCTGATGTTGGGACAGGTAATCTGTCTAAAATATCTAGACCCTGGGAGTCCTATAGTTGATGTCCACATCAATGGCACCATAATCCCCCACACCTTAATTGATCTAGGGGCTGCCATTAACATAATGACTAGGAACACTATGCTCAAACTCAACCTTCAGGGTTCCCTAAGAAAGACCTCAACAGTACCGCAGTTGGCAGATCGCTCCACTATGACTCCTGAAGGGATTGTGGAAGATGACATGGTCTCCATTGATACCCGGGAGTACCCTGCTGACTTCTTGGTTCTTTAGCCAAAGGCAAAGCTCACTGGGTATCCTCTCGTCCTGGGAAGGCCTTCGTTAGCCACTGCAGATGCTTACATTAGCTGTCGAGCTGGGAGCATGACCATCAAGAATCGGCAGATGTCCAAATAGCTAGTCCTATATCCTCCTTCCCAACCTCTGCTAGAACATGACTTATCTCTCTGGTTGGAGGAGGAAGATGAGGATGAAGTCTATTCCACACCATTGTGCACAGTGGAAGCTACCAAGGGGGGTCCTCAAATTGAGGATGATCTTATTTAGAATTTGATTCAAAATCCGCCAACCAGTGAGTTGCAATTAGAAGAGTTGGTGGAAGAAATCCATGCCAATGCTTTGGTTGATCTCTTTGGGGCTGATCCGACCTCTCTCCGAGTTAAGAATGTGGAATTTTACCCAGAAATATCCTTGAAGATCAACTCATCCCTATCCACCTCTTAGGAGAAAGAGCTGTGTAGCTTATTGAGTAGCCATTTGGATGCTTTTTCTTGGAGCTATAAGGAGATGAAGGGAGTCCACCCTTCAGTCTACACTCATCACATTTACATTAAAGAGGATTGTAAACCAGTCAGGCAGCCTCAAAAGAGGATGAATCCAGCCCTTAAGGACATTGTCAAAGAAGAGCTGCAAAAGTTGCTGGATGCAGGATTCATCTACCCTATCTCTGACAGCGAATGGGTTTCTGCATTGGTGCTAGTGCCAAAGAAAAATGGGAACTGGAGAATCTATGTAGATTATCGAGAGCTTAACAAGGCCACCAAGAAGGACCATTTCCCTTTGCCTTTCATAGATCAAGTGTTAGATGGCCTGGCAGGGAAGAAGTTCTTTTCCTTCCTAGATGGGTTTAGCGGGTATAACGAGATCCAAATCAGCCCGGAAGACCAAGATAAGACCACTTTCACTTGTCCATGGGGTACTTTTGCCTACTAGGTCCTTCCCTTTGGGTTGTGCAATGCTCCTGCCACTCTCCAGAGAGTAGTACTGAGCATATTTGCTGAGCTGGTTCATGATCCAGTGGAAATATATATTGATGACTTTACCCCTTATGGTTCTAACTTCCAAGAAGCTTTGACTAACATGAGGAAAGTTTTATCCCAGTGTATTGAAATGAACCTGTCCCTCAGTCCTGATAAAGGTGAATTGCTAATGACTAAAGGGACTGTGCCAGGTCATACAATTTCTCAGCAAGGATTACAGGTGGATACCAACAAGATTGCTATCATCTAAAGGGTCCCACCTCCTCAAAAGGTAAGAGATGTTCAGAGTTTTCTAGGCTTAGCAGGGTATTATAGAAGATTCATTAAGGATTTTAGCAAGCTAGCCTCTCCATTGTTTGGTCTTTTGGGAAAAGATGCTGAGTTCATATGGACTGACAACTGTCAAGAGGCTCTGGATGCCTTGAAAGGTAAGCTGGTAACTGCCCCAATCTTGAGAGGTCCAAACTGGGCCCTACCTTTCCACATTCACACAGATGCCTCGAACAAAGCTATAGGAGCAGCCTTAGGAAAATTTGAAGAGAAGCTACCGTATGCCATATATTTTGTCAGTAAAAACCTGTCCAAGGCAGAATTAAACTACACTGTAACTAAAAAAGAGCTCCTAGCTGTAGTCCATTCCCTAAACAAGTTCAGACACTACATCACTGCCTATCTAACATTCATACATACTGATCATGCTGAAATTAGGTATTTGATGAATAAACCTGATGTAAATTCTCGTATCATTAGATGGTTACTTTTATTGCAACAATTTGATTTAACCATTGTTGAAAAGCCAGGTAAGGAAAATGTTGTTGCTATTTTTCTGTCTAGACTAGATCTGCCTGTAGGTGAAGAAGGGATGGTGGATGATCAAATGCCCAATGAACACCTATTTTCTATTTTAGTACTCTCTCCATGGTTTGCTAATATAGAAAATTATTTGGTTTCAGCACAGTTTCCGCCACACCTGTCCTCAAAAGAGAAGAGAAAGATCGTGAGGAAAAGTGTGCCATTCACTTGGATCGGGGGCAATCTTTTTAAACTTGGCCCAAATCATATTTTGAGGTGATGTGTCAGGGAGGAGGAAGTTTTCGACATCCTCCTAACCTGTCATGACGGGCCCTGTGGGGGCCACTTTGCAGCAAAGAGGACTGCCTTCAAAATTTTGCAGGTAGATTACTATTGGCCCACTCTTCATCAAGATGTCAGGAGATACATCAGCTGATGTGACCGGTGTCAAAGGATGGGGAAACCTACTCCAAAGGATGAGATGCCCCTACAGCCTCAAGTGACTTTCAAGCCATTTGAGAAGTGGGGCATGGACTTTGTGGGTCCTATCAACCCTACTTCAAAGAAGAGGTCTTACATCATTGTGTGCGCGGATTACCTGACAAAGAGGGCAGAAGCAAAGGCAATCAATGCAAAAACAGAAGAAAAAGTAGCTTCAGTTTTTGAGGGAAAATATCTTCTACAAATTTGGCTATCCAAGAGAATTAGTCACAGATCAAGGAAGTCAGTTTACCTCTAATCTGATGGAAGACCTACTCACACATCACAAGATTAAGCACAGAACTTCCACCCTTATCATTCGAAAGCAAATGGATAGGTGGAAGTCACTAATAGAGCTTTGGAGGGGATTTTGACTAAGGTAGTGAGCAGCAGCAGAAAAGATTGGGCAGACCAATTCGTTGAGGCCACCTGGGCCTATAACACTACTTGGAAAACTACCATAGGTTTCACACCCTATGAGATGGTCTATGGGAAGAAGGCTTTGTTGTCCATAGAATTTGAATATAACACATTAAGGATGGCAGCTCAGCTGGACCTAGATCTCAGCCATGCACAAAAGGACAGATTACTTCGGCTAAATGGATTAGATGAACAAAGAATGTAGGCACTGTTAGCTCTGCTACATACTTCAGCATTTGGGGTACCAAATACTAGCCTGGTCATGTGTTTATGTGCAAAAGGGAGCTCGCAACAGTCTATTTCATTCCCCCCCCTTTATTTGCCTTGCACTCTTATAACTCCCGCTACCACCGTTTTCCTCCAAATTTCTCTATAAACCCATATTCCCCCAGGTCCCCAAGTGTGAATTTTAAACCCATACGACCATATTCACACAACCGTGTGCCTTCACTGACTTTTCCCTGTCACATCCATATAAACCTATGTGATCGCATCTGCACCGTTCGATCACCTACCGCGCGATCCGATGATGATCGCTTCCCCTGCTGCCACAACCTAACCACTTGATAACTTGTGATAAGGGTGGTTTGCGCCGTGTCCTGTCATCCACGTGTTTCAAAATGAAAGGTATTGTGTGCCATGGTACGATTACAACTTTCCTCCCGATAGCTTTGTGATATATACCGCTTACCGCCCATCCGCCCGTACCCGCGGATTAAACCCCGCGCATCTCTTCTGCCTGGTGGTCGTCAGATCTATTCACCCGAGATCCGATGGCTCACGATTTTCCTCCTCGCTTCTCCCAATACCTCCCACTAAAAGATCTTCATCGTTCATTTGTTCCATCCAACAGTAAATCTTGCTCCTCTGACCAGATCGTCCATCTGTCATGCAGTATGCCACATTTGATTGTTTTGCGCTCCTGAAGGACGAAGCGATCATCTACCAGTGCGTGGAGCATTTCATATTCAACAACTGCATTTAACAAGAAGTATGGTTTAGAGAGAAAAGGACAAGCCTCGTGCAGATTAATGCATTTATCAGTTATGTAATTTCTTTTGTACAACACTCCACCTGTTCAGGAAGGACAACTGAGTAGCAAAAAAGGTCAATTTTGTTCATTAAAGCATGTAGATTGTAGCAGAGATTTTTTTCAGAGGGTTAAGGTGGTTGGTGGTCAATTACGACCCCTCCACGCATAGAACAACAACATATCTTTGTAATCAAGCTCTATATATACTCCGAAAACAGATGTAGTGGGGGTTGATGGTTGTTGTTTTAATGTAAGTTTCAACTTCTGGAGACTGTAACTACTTTGATACTTGGAGCATCTGGTCTTCATTTTCAGCTAATACAAGATTTTTTTGTTATTCATTGCTCACTTTCCATTTCGACTCTATTCTAGGTTGTGCCTGTATGCATTTGTTCATGTGCTCTTGATATTTAGCATTAGAGGGGCTGTCATCCCACCTTTGTGTTGAAGTCTAGTATGTATCATTGAATGTGTTCTGTAGGTTTCTATTTACTTAGTGCCAGAGAGATGTCATCATGTCTGTGCATTAGGAAATGGATTCATAGACCTCTTTACTGGTTGCAGCCGGCCAACACATGGTCCTATGCATCTGCTGGTGTGGTCAGTATTCTCAATGTTCACCTAATCCTCTAACTGTGAGTAATTGGTTGTCTAAAGCCTTGTAGTCTGGGGGTGTTCACCTATGTCTAGAGTTAAGCATAGTAGAAGTGGTTATCTGGCTTGAATACGCATCATTCCTTCCATTCATCCATTTCCAACATTTCAATGAGTTTGTAATGTTCCCGAGCATCTCTGATATACAACCTAGGAGAGTTTGTTGGGGTGATAACATTAATTGGCGCCATTGCCGGGGATCGAGATTGAAGCTCAGCTTCCCTGGAAGACAACAAAGTTCCATATTTTGATGTTAGATAGAGTCTAGGCACATTTTTGGTTGTAATCATCTATCTGGCGACGACTCCACATTATAGTCCTGGCTCAGTTCGTGAGAAACTCTTGAAGAAATCCTTAGAAATCACTGGCTACTCCAGTGCCTGACCCTGAGAAGATCGTTAAACCGAAGAAAACATCACAGAAAGGAGCATCAAGATTAGGTAAGCCCAAGAAATCTTATTTGTCTCTGCATGAGGAGTTTTTAGTTGAGAATACACAGTTTGAAGATATAGAGCCTAGTATTGTTAGTGAAGGATCAGCTTCAAAGATTCATAAAGCTCCTTGTCCATTTAGTTCCCCTTTGAATCCCAGTCCAAAGGAAGCTTCCCATATAGTCCATAACATCCCTTTGTCTATGTCATCCATTTCATTGCTTCAAACTACTCAATCTACTAGTATCCTTCCACATACCCCAGTCATGGTAGGACAACAAGCACCTATGAAGATGGAAAGAATTATTGCTGCCAGGTATGGGCCCCTGGTCCTGCCTATTCCTTTGAATGCCATGCCTACAGGAGAATATCAGAAGTACATGCCTAAGTTCATTGGCACAGAGGGAGTAACAACTGAAGAGCACCTTGAATATTTTTACAACTATGCTAATAACTTGGATATAAGTGAAAATGTTGTGTGGATGAGAGTTTTTATACAGAGCCTTGATGGAGAGGCTAGAAAGTGGTTTAGAGAATTTCCCCCTCGGTCTATTGCTAATATTGAAGCCTTAGATGAAGAATTTTTGAAGTACTGGGGAGATAAAAAGGACTTGTTGTATTACCATACTGAGTTTGGCAACTTGAAGAGGGAAAATGGGGAATCATTGCCTGATTTTAATAAAATATTTAATCATATGTATAGTAAGATACCAGCTGAGGTAAAGCCTACCCCCACCTCTACCAAACTTGCCTATGCTAGTGCCTTTGACCCTGACTTCTGCTTGTTTTTGAGAGAAAAAAGATGTGCTACTGTGGCTGACATGCAGGATGCAACACTAGAAGTAGAATCAAATATTATGGCTACAAAAAAGTTCAGGAGTCACGCTGATAGAAGAAGGCAGAGAAGTGAGGCTTCTTCTTCCTCTACTTCATCTTCAGAGCCTAAATTAGATAATATGACTAGAATGATAGAGTCATTGGTTGTTGAGATAGCTAAGCTGAAGGTTGAACAGAACTCAGGAAAGATAAAGCTCCCAAATACATTCGCTCCAAGAAATCCCAATCCATTCAGAAGATCAAATGAGCAAATGCAAATCATTTAGAGAGGTAAAGAAGTTAACTAACATCAAAGAGTTAAAGCTCCTTTCCAAAATGTAGTCATGGAGGAGGAGCAGGTTGAAGATGAGGATGAAATTCATTGTATGGAAGATAAAGGCAGTGCTTCCTTTTTGACATTGGCTGCATACGAAGAATCTTTGCTGTAGGAAAAAGACAGTCAAAGGTGGGATGGAGAGGCTATCCTACAAACTGAGGAGTAGCAGAGATATAATCTGAGGTCAAATGCAAAAAATGTCAAGGAGAATCCTGCCCAAAGAGCTACTGTCGAAACAGAGTCACAAAATATCAGACAGAGAAAATCAGCAGCTGATCCAGTCATCCTCAAGGCACTAGTTCAAGAGGTAAGAGGTTCTAACAAGTTACCTTCCTCTTTCAGCTTTGAGTCAGAAGTTCAGAAGTTAAAAATTTATGTGCCTCTGGTAGAGTTGGTAAAGAGTGAAGTGTTTAGAAAGCCTATCCTTGAAGCTCTTGAGCTGGAAACCACACAAACCTCCACTGACTATGTCAATTTGCAAGATGACAAGCCTGCAGTTGTGCTTAGCCCTATGATCAAACCTGCTGATAATAATTCTCCATCATTTTATGTCTCCTTGACGATTCATGACAAAATCCTCCACAATTGCCTACTAGACATAGGGGCTAGCCACAATCTGATGCCTAAAGCTGTCATGGAGGAGTTAGGCCTCGATATCACTAGACCATATCATGATTTATTCTCTTTTGATTCAAGAAAGGTGAAATGTCTCGGGTTGATTAAAGATCTAGCCATTACCCTAACTTAGCTGCCCATGAAAAGTATGATGATGGATATTGTGGTAGCATATGTCCCTCCCAAATTTGGTATGCTGTTGTCCAGAGGATGGATTAAGAGACTAGGTGGGACATTATAGAATGATATATCCTATGCCATTGTCATAGTTTTTGGAGGAAAAAGCAGGAGATTGTACAGAGAAGCACATCTGGCATACATCATTAGTGATGAAAAGAATCCATCCAATCATCCCATTTATGCTGTGGACACTGATCTTGGAGCATGTATTCTCCAAATGGAAGAATCTCAGAAGGCCTCAATGCAGCTTAGGAAACCAATAGTTCAGGCTGAGGAAGAGCAAGGAAGTCAAGTTTGGGAGATGTTTTTTATGGGGCATGTTCCAGGGAGATTGCAAGAGCAGGGATGATGCTGGTATCTTCGGAGAAAGAAAGCACACATATGTCTTTTAAGCTGGCTTTTCAAGTCACCAATAATATAGCAGAGTATGAGGCTCTGATATTGGGCCTTAACACAACAAAATACAGAGGAATCAGAAACATAAAGGTGTTTGGAGATGTTGATCTTATCATTCAACAAGTGAATAAAACATTTCAAGCAAAACATCCAAGGCTGAAAGCATACAGAGATGAGGTATGGAGAATCAAAGATTCTTTTGATGATTTTTGTATTTCATATATCCCTAGAGCCAAAAATTAGCTTGCTGATTCCCTTGCTATGTTTGCTGGCATGTTTATCCCTCCCATGCCTCCAAGACTAGTTTATGAAGTCCAAATGAAGTATAGGCCATACTTGCCTGATAATGTCCACCATTGGAAAGATTTTGATGATGATGATGAATTGAATAGGTTCTTGCAAGTCATTGGTGAATTCTCTGAAATGCAAATTGACCACGAAAATGAAGCCTTGGAGGAAAGCCCTCAATCCTAGCTTAGAGACAAAATTGGCAAAGATAGCATTGTCCAACTTCCCAAAAATCATATTCCTAGGGGTTTAATTCCATTAGAAAGGTTGTTTGACCAGAATGATGTGCCTTATAAGGTTGCCCAGAAAGAAGACCAATCAGCAGTCTGTAAACATAATATAGGGAGTCCAGACCAGCCTAGATATATAAATCTGTCCACCCATCTGTCTGCCATCCAAAATGGTGAATACTGCAATTTAATGAAGCAATTTGCTGATGTGTTTGCCTGGGAATATAGTGACCTGAAAACGTATGATAAAAAGATTATTCAACATAAAATCCCTTTAGAGAAAGACACCATTCCTTTAATGCAGAAGCTGAGACCAATAAACCCTTTGCTTCTCCCTCTGACTGAAAAGGAAATCAAAAAACTGCTAGCTACCAAAATCATAGTCCCTCTCAGATATTCAAAATGGGTAGCCAACCTAGTAGTGCTGAGGAAGAAAAGTGGAGAAATCAGACTCTGTGTTGATTTCAGAAACTTGAACAAGTGCTATAAAAAAGACAATTACGCTCTGCCCAAGATGGAGCATTTTCTCCAGAAGGTCTCAGGAGCCAAAGTAATGTCTTTCCTGAATGGATTTTCAGGCTATAACCAGATTGTTGTACATCCAGATGACCAAGAGAAGATTGCATTCACCACTCCTTGGGGCACTTTTATGTATTCCAAGATGCTTTTTGGGCTGATGAATGCGAGAGCTACCTTTCAAAGAGATATGGATATAGCATTTGTGGGGGAGAAGAATAAATTTGTCCTTATCTACCTTAATGACATAACAGTATACTTCAGCAGCCATCATGACCATTTGCAACATTTGAAAAAGGTATTCCTGAAGTGCAAAAGGTTTGGAATTTCAGTCAATCCTAAGAAGTCAAAGTTTGCTTTGGAAGAGGGCAAGCTGTTAGGACATATTTTTTCTGCTGCAGGTGTTAAAATTGACAGAAAGAGTGAGGGAAATACAGACTTTGTTTGTCCCAAGATCAAGGAAAGACATCTAGTCCTTTTTGGGAAAAATAAATTCTGTGAGGAGGTTTATACCAAAATTTGCAGAGCTGGTAAAGTGCATTACCTCCATGCTGAAAAAGGGTCAGAGATTAAGTGTACTGATTCAGCAAGAAAATACTTTGAGTCCATTAAGAAGGCTATTATGGAGTCTCCCACTTTAATAAGTCTGAATTACAGCAAGGAGTTCCATATATTTTCATTTGCCTCTGAAGAGACCGTTGCAGCAATTTTATTGCAAGCAGATGAAGAAGGTTTAGAACATCCAATGGCATTTTTCAGCAAAATATTAAGGGATGCTAAGCTGAGGTATGATATTATGGAGAAGCAAGCATATGCCCTTATCAAGTCTTTCAAATCTTTTAGAATTTACATCCTGCATTCCAAGATAATTGCATATGTACCCTCTGCTGCAATTAAGGATGTCTTAACACAGCTTGATGCTGATGGAAGAAGGGATAAATGGATTGCAAAGTTAATTGAATTTAATATAGATCTGAAGCCCACCAAGCTTGTCAGAGGTTGGGGCCTTGCCAAACTATTGGCTGAAGAAAATTGCAGAACATTGGACATAAATCTCATGGGCACAATTGTAGAAAATGGTCAAACAAAAGAAGAAGAAACAATTGAACCAGAAAAGAATCAGACACTAGCCGAAAATCTAGCTTCTTGTGATTGGTACTATACAATAGCCAACTTCTTGTTGAAACTAGAAATCCCTCCAGGCTTTACTCAAAGTCAAGCCATAACTGTTAAACCTAGGGCAGCAAAATATTGCATTAATGAAAATCTGCTCTACTGGAGGGATCCATCTGGATTGCTTTTGAGGTGTCTGGACAAAGAATAGTCAATGGAAGTTATGCAGTAGTTTCATTCCAACATATGTGGGGGGCATCATTATTGGAAAACTACAGCCCACAAGATCCTCAGAGCTAGGTACTATTGGCCCACCTTGTTTTCTGATGTGTTTTCATTTGTTAAATCTTGTGACAAGTGCCAAAGATTTGAAGGAAAGCAGTAATTGAAGTCCCTGCCCTTAAAACCAATACATGCTAATGGACCTTTTCAGCAGTGGGGCTTGGATTTCATTGGAGAAATCAATCTGAATTCCAATGGCCAGTACAGATGGATATTAGTAGCCACTGATCACTTCACTAGGTGGATTGAAGAAATCCCGACCAGAAAGGCTAATCATAACGTCGTTATAAAGTTTTTAATAGAGCATATCTTCACCAGATTTGGTCGTCCACATAAATTAGTCACAGACAATGCAGTAGCCTTCAAGGCAAAAGAATTGGTAGACATGTGTGACTCAATGGGCATCAAGCTAGTTCATTCCACCTCATATTACTCTGAAGGCAATGGCCTAGCAGAGTCTTCCAACAAAGGCCTGATAAGAATAATTAAAAAGTTGTTGGAAGACAATAAAAAGAATTTGGATTCTAAGCTCAGGTATGCACTGTGGGATGACAGAGTAACCACCAAGAAATCCACAGGAAATTCTCCATTTAGGCTGGTATATGGAACTGAGGCCGTGTTTCCAATTCAGTTAACTCTCCCTGTGGCAAAATTCTTGCAAGAAGAACATAGTGAGGGAGAATACATGGTGAAGAGGATCACGGATTTGGTAGAGGTACACCAAATCAGAAAACAATTGGTTGAAAGGTCTGCAACACATTAGAAAAAGATCAAGGAAGCTTTTGACAAGCGGACAAAATCAGATAATTTTCAGGTTGGAGACTTGGTTCTGAAGTGGGATGCACTAAAAGAAAAGAAAGGCAACCATGGGAAGTTTGATTCTTTTTGGATAGGGCCTTTTAAGGAAGTTCCCCTGATACCGCTCGCCCAGCTTGGTCATCACCCACCACGAAAAGGAGAATACTAAGACTGCCCGGCCGTCGCTTCAGTTTCTGTTTCTGGATAAGTTGTTGTTTCTGGATAAGTTGCTGTTTCCTTCTGGCTACTATTTATGTTACTGTTTTTGTAGCTATTGCAGTAGTTGTTAGAAAAAGAGAGGGATACTATGAACACTACCAACCATGATGTTTGGGCCCAACGTGATCTGCTTTAGAATGAAATTTGGACTGTACCAACTAGGCATTGCCTGACCTGGAACAATTTAGGGAAGTGTTCTTAGGGTAAAAGCATGTTAATGTGTATCACTTTTTCCCTTTTTATGGCAAAAAAGTTTTATAAAAATAAATGGAGTTGGAATGTTTACTCTTAAATTTACAAAATCATCAAGAATTAGGTGGTGGTAAAAGAAGACAAAACATGTCAATTTAAATTCAATTTCATGTCATATTTTTTCTAAAATTTAATATATATTCTTTTATCTATTTTATTCATTTTCTTTGAAAGATATTCATTAATATTTTACATAAATTTTTAAGTAGTGACAAAAATGCGACCCCCCATTTCTCTATTGATTTATGTTTTTTAATTCCAATTTCTTTAAGAGATGTGTTGTAAACATTTTAAAGATTGCTAAGCAAATTTAAGAATAGAAAATAAACATATTTTTTAATTATTATTAAAATACTAGTAAAAATGATAATATTCTCGTATATATAAAGCCGCGACCCAAGAAATTATCCTTTCAAAGTTTATAAAATCAATTTTTTTATAATAAAATTTTTAAATATGATTATAATAACATATTTTATATTATTCAAAATATAATATATAAAATTATTTGTTTAGAAATTATAATTCTATTTTTATATATATTTTTAAAGAGTTTTAGCATTTCATTTAACTTTACATATTTAAACCTGCATATTTAAAAAGGTTATTTATTTTTTGTGAGTGATCAACCACAGCTTTTACCAATATTTACTATCAATTGACTTATTTACAAATTTAGTATTTACTTTTTATAACATTATTTATATTTCGGAACCCATTAAATAGATTCACTATAGCTTTTACCAAAATTTGTTGTGAATAAGCTTTGTTACAAATTTAGCATTTATTTTTTATAATTAACAAGTATGAAACTCAACTCATTTAATTGATATTTTTATATTCATTTTTTTTTATCCTTTTTCATTTGAGTACTTTTTTGCTTTTGCCATATAATGAGACACATTAACATGCTTTTACCCCTTAGCTAGGTCACGAAAATGATAAATTTGAACCACTTTGTTGTGAATTAGAATCAATTCATAAAGAGAAAAGTGAATCTGTTAATGATTTATTTTGAGGTTTATGCAGATTTAGCACATGCTTCCATCATCAATTGAATTTATTATCCATGGAATATTTAGGCTCTATCTATTCATATTCGGGCTCCTATGAGAGATAATTTTTTTCACTACAGTTGATAAAAACCATTACTTGGGACGGTCTTGCACTTCCGATGGCCTTCCCATGCCAAAGAGAATAGGGAAGCGAAAGTGATTATTGCAGGTTCAAGTGACTCTGGTAGGTTTAGTCTAGTAAGGTAAGATACCACTGGTAGGCTAGTAAGACAAGTCATATGTGCTATAAAGAGATCTAAGCACGGGAAATGCTGAAAATCATGGGAGGAGAAGCAGTTTTTGATGGCCCAGTTAATGGGCATTTTCTAAAAATTTATGTGATTTAAGGTCTTTTGGCCTCAAAGTTGTAAATATTTTGTTTTATTAGTTTAGTGTAAGCAAAGTAGACTCCATGCCCAATGGAATACTAGGCAATGTTTTAAGCTTGTTTTGTATGAAGGCATTGGTCTATAGTTCTTGAGACCTCACAGGGAGGATCTCATCCCCAGAAGGAGCGAGTGTTAGCTCTGCTACGCACTTCAGCATTTAGGTCACCAAATAGTAGCTTGGTCGTGTGTTTCTGTACAAAAGGGAGCTTGCAGTAGTATATTTCATTCCCCCCCCCCCTATTTGCCTTGCACTCATATAACTCCCGCTGTTGTGGGGAAAAATGCCTATGCAGGACGATCCTATCCACCTAAGGTGTGACAGTACCTTAGCAACAAACGAACACAGCTACTTCGGTTTCTTCCTTTATGAAATATGAAAGAGAGGAGATTGGTAGACTTACCGTTATCTTTCGGTTGTCCCTCGATCTAGATCCTCTCCTCTTTGTGTGTCCACAGCTACTTGCCTCCTTGCTTTTGCTCCCATGAGATCACAAGAGAACAACTACCTGTGACAAGAGAACAACTGCATGGAACAAGAGAAGGACACAATACAAAGGCAAATATACATATTCATAAATGATTCAGGATTAGAAGTAAATCAAATACACTAATGCAAATCATACAATAAACACCAGCATATAGGAAAGAACCAAGAAGCTTTATTGATTGATAAACAAGGTTCAGGAAGAGATACAACCCATAAGGTTCCAACCCAGCATCTCCTTCCCAGCAGAATGGAATTCCTTCTTCAGCCCCTTTCAAAGCATAAGCACCCAATGATCTAACCACAATCCAACAACAATTCTTTGCAATTACAATATTCCAGCCTCCCATGACCTCCTGAGAGAGATCTATATATAGGAGTTTTGGAGAAAGGATGAGTCAGCTTGAGGCTGGCATGGAGCTGACTAGTGTCCTCTCCCACTTTAGTTCTTGAGTCCACTTGGAGGTTCTTGCTTCCACTTGGAGATTTGGAACCTCTTACTCATCACCAGTCGAATTCCCTGATCCAAGTGTCATTTTGGAAGCTTCCTGGGCATTGACACCTTGAGAAATGAGTCTGCCACTTGTCCAGTTACGCTTAGCGCAGGTAGCCTTCTTTGCAGTTGACATTCAGCGTAGGTAGACAGTGGAGCAGTTGACATTCAGCGCAGATGCTCAGTGGAGCAGTTGACATGATCCAAAAATGGCCTGTTTTTGAGTGTTTTCAGGTGGAGAACTTTTGTGAATTGCTGTGGTTTGCTGGCCTTGTTCCTCTAGGGGTAGGAACAACATGTTTAGGGACTTTGGATCCCTTAATTATTGACATTTCATGCTCAGTGATGTAAGGCACAAAAATGTCTATAACACCCGCTACCACCGTTTTCCTCCAAATTTCTCTATAAACCCATATTCCCCCAGGCCCCGGGCGTGAAGTTTAAACCCATATAACCATATTCACACAACCGCGTTCCTTTACCATATTTTCCCCGTCACATCCATATAAACTTGTGAGATCGCATTTGCACCATCTGATCACCTACCACACGATCCGACGACGATCGCTTCCCCCACTGCCACAACCTAACAATTTGATAACTTGCGATAAGGGTGGTTTCCGCCACATCTTGTCATCCATGTGTCATGCAATGAATGGTATCACGCACCATGGTACGATTACCACTTTCCTCCCGACGGCGGTGTGATATATACTGCTTACCATCCGTCCGACCGTCCTCACGGATTAAACCCCATGCATCTCTTTCGCCCGGCGGCTGTCGGATCTGTGCACCTGAGACCCGATGGCTCACGATTGTCCGCCCCGCTTCTCCCGATACCTCCCGCTAAAAGATCTCCACCATTCGTCTGTTCCATCCAACAGCCAATCTTACTCCTCTGACCAGATCGTCCATCCATCATGCAGTATGCCACATTTGATTGTTCTACACTTCCGAAGGACGAAGAGATAATCTACCAGTACCCAGAGCATTTCATATTCAACAACTGCATTTAACAGGAAGTATGGTTTAGAGAAAAAAGGACAAGCTTCATGCAGATTAATGCATTTATCAGTTGTGGAATTTCTTTTGTACAACACTCCACCTATTCATGAAGGACAAATGAGCAACAGAAAAGGTCAATTTTGTTCATTAAAGCATGCAGATTGTAGCAGATATTTTTTTCAGAGGGTTAAGGTGGTTGGTGGTCAGTTGTGACCCCTCCATGCATAGAACAGCAACATATCTTCGTAATCAAGCTCTATATATACTCAGAAAATAGATGTAGTGGGGGTAGATGTTGTTGTTTTAATGTAAGGTTCAACTTCTAGAGGCTATAACTACTTTGATACTTGTAGTGCCTGGTCTTCATTTTCAGCTGATAAAAGCTTTTATTGTTGTTGATTGCTCACTTTCCATTTCTACTCTGTTTTAGGATGTGCTTGTATGCATTTTTTCATGTGCTCTTGATATTTAGCATTAGAGGGGCTGTCATCCCACCTCTGTGTTGAAGTATAGTATGTATCATTGAATTTGTTATGCAGGTTTCTATTTACTTAGTGCCAGAGAGCTGTCATCCTGTCTGTGCATTAGGAAATAGATTCGCAGACCTATTTACTAGTTGCAACCAGCCATCACAAGGTCCTGTGCATCTTTTGGTGTGGTCAGTATTCTCCATGTTCACCTAATCCTCAAACTGTGAGTAATTGGTGGTCTAAAGCCTTGTAGTCTGGGGGTGTTCACCCATGTTTGGAGTTAAGCATAGTAGAAGTGGTCATTTGGCTTGAATACACATCATTCCTTCCATTCATCCATTTCCAACATTTTTTTGAGTTTGTAATGTTCCCGAGCATCTCTGATATGCAACCTAGGAGAGTTTCTTAGGGTGATAACAGACCCTTCTCCACTCAGAGGTAGTCCAGCTTCAAAGAAAAATATGGCATGAATGACACCACAAAGAGAAGTAATTTTAGCTGGGAGATTGGGCACTGCTGTATGATTTGAGGTACAAATATTTTAAGGGCAAGCTGAGGACAAGATGGCTGGGACCATATATAGTAGAAAAATGCAATGACAATGGTTCAGTCCTTATCTAGACCATTGATGAAGAAGCCATCCCATGCTCATCAATGGGCATCGATTAAAGATCTACAAGAAGTCCTTTTCCAAGTAGGAGTTCATTGAGACTCTAGGTAAATCAGTGTTGGTAGTGGAGCAAGTCCCTGTCTCCACTCCACCCATACCCTGAGAAAAAAAAGAAAAAAGGGAAAAACACAGAAAAAAGGAAAAAAACATAAAAAATAGAGAAAAAGAAAATGGAATAAAATATCCCTGGGTGAAAACCTCTTGGAGATGCCCCAACTGTCTCAAAAAGAAAAAGAGAAAAAAGAAAAAAGAAAAAAGGAAAACCTAACATCTTTTGAATAAATTGCAGGTTGCAGGAAGGTCATTGCAAGTTGTAGGAGGGTCACACTAGAGAAGAAAGACATGGCCAGGCTACATGCATCTTTCACAGTCCATCACCCCATCACTGTTATCCTTTCCCAAGTTTTGGTCTCATTTGTTCTAAAATTTCACATCCTATAGGAAACTCTGTGTATTCTACAGGAGGATCCTGTAGAAACTATCGAAAGGCCAAAATCAATCTCAAAGAAGGACCCGAGGGTTGGAAAGTTTTCTATGAGGTCTGTGAACCTGCCTATAACCATCCATCTCCCTATTTTGCCATTCCATCACCGTACACCTACATCCCACTCGTTTTTTTGTGTCCCTGCACAACCACATACAAAAATTCTGTTTCTGTCATCCTGCAAATACACACAAAAAAAAAATGATGACAAATAAAGGCAGCAACATTTTTACTCATTCCTACCTGATACCCTCCAACTTTGATTTCTTTTCAATCGATACCTTCTCCAACAGTTTTAACCCTACTCAGATATTAGCTTGAATTTTAGAAGGAGAAGCAGCTACAGGAAATCCTACAGGATTCCTGTAGTGGTTGATCCCTTTGAAAAACATACTCCAGAGATAGGGTTAGCGTAGCAGGACGTATGAAGCATGCAAGGAGCAGTGTATGAATGGGAGATCATTAGCAAAATACCAAGGCCGAGCATGCAGAGCACAAGTAGCAACAACAACGAGGAAATGAAGTGCCAAAGTCTGAAATATGCATAACACAACAATGACTGAGTAGGTAAGTGCCTAAACCTATTCCTCAATTGCATGAATAATATTTCAAAACTGCATGAACTGTGGGAATGGTCAACCAAATGGAATCGATAGCTAGCTATCTAGCCACCCTTATTCAGCTACGCACCCTCATGGAATTCAAACGAGCCCCGTCAAATTCAAACTTTCGATTAGATACCCAGCCAGCATGTGTGGTATGTCAATCCGGAAAAAAAGCATTCAGGACTGGTAGTGGTGGCAGCATATAACGGGAGTAAGGGAGGTGATGGCAGTTAGGTGGCACGTAGAACCATTATGACCGTGACGTACGACCAACGGTCTAGATGGAGATGACGTACCCATCCGGCCACCTCACCTCCTCACCATGGATTACAACAACAGTTAAAAGGCAGTGCAGACGAAGCCTCTGCCACCCTTTGTTTCATTCTTCATTCAGGATGTTCTCGACTACAGTACTCACCTACGACTTCTAGAGCAGCAAACCAGTCGTCCTCTGCCAGTTTTCTGTAGTTTTTCAATATCCTCCCGCCTATCGGGCTCTATAGGAGCACTGCTGCATTCTACAAGAGCCGGAAGATTCCTACAGGAAAGACAGAGGACAGCCCTGCAGAAGGAAAACCCACGATTTTTGTCAAAATTTGAGCTTGAAATGAGGAAGGCTTAGGAAACCTCTCTGCATATGACTTATTTGTATAAGGTGGTGGATTAAAAACATAGCATTAGATTGAAAGAAAGGAGAGTGAAGCTTAAAAGTCTGCCTGCATATTTTCCCTGAGTTCTACATAGTTCTCTGTTTTCTTCTCTGCATTTGAAGTCTATCTTCTTCTTTCTCACATTCTACTGTAAAGAAAACGCATGCAACCGTAGAAACCAACCTGTGTGAAAAAAACCGAAATTTCATATCTGTTTACCCTCTGAAAAACCCTGTGTTATTTATCCTTTATTCTGTCAAAAAAAATTTCTTCCCAAAAGCAGAAAATCAAATTCAAGATAAGAGCGGTTTAAAAGAAGGGAAATATTGCAATTTGATGTTGTAAGGAGAAAGCACACGGGAAATTCCTTATCTGGTTTTATAAAGAGACAAATTCAACTATCCCTCTGTTTTCAGTTTTACCTGCTTTCTCACCTGAGCATTTAAAAAAAACACTAAACACCATGCCAGGAGGTTTTATGAGGAAGGAGCCTTTGAAGTCCAACCAATTGCATGAGCACCCTGAGGTGCTGGCCCTCTTGACCAGGGCAAATTGGATGATATTCTCTGAAATAATACATGGATATGATGATGAGGTAATTGAAGAATTTTTTATGTCCCTAAGACCCCACTTGAAAACACATGCTACGACCAGTTTCAGGGGTCTAACCCTAGAACTCACACCTGCTTTTATCAGTCGAATCACAGGTCTTCCGCTTGGGCTCCCTTGGAGCAAGGAGGAAAAAGAATTGGTATAGGTTGCCAAGAAAACATTATTTCAATGTGGGGAGCATCCTGTAGAGGATAAAAATGGGGTGAGAAGGACAAGCTTACCTCCTCCATGGCATGAAGTTAGATACCAAATAATGAAATACATCAGTTGTGAAGGAATGTTCAGCATAATTTATGGTTATCACTTCAGGCTATTGCATGAATTGAGGTATGGTATGGACCTACCTCCAGTTAGGAAACTCAGTCTCCCATATTTCCTCCTCCAATCTTTAATAGAATGTGGCACCAAGCTAAGTGCAGGGGTCCTAGACCAGCTGGCCCACCATGGGCTCATCAAACTATTGGTAGAAGATGCCTTACATACGTATACCATTCCCATAGCTTGGGAAATTTTCAGGAATATGTCAAAAGATGATGAGGTCAAAACTTTGAGTGAGGATATCAGCCCATCTGGGAATGAGGAGGAGGAAGCGAAAGAGGAAATTGAGGAAGAAATGCATGAGGAGACACAAAATATTCAAACAGAGGAAGAGCAGGAAACAGAGGAGGATCAAAAAGAAGAGGAGAAACTTGAAAAACCCACTGTAATACCTAAAGTATAAAAGAAAATAGCCTCAAAGACAGAGAAGAGGAAAGGAACAGAAATTGAGAAGAAAAAGCCCAAGAAAGGCCAAAAGAAGACTGTCACAAGCAAGGCAGGGACCAAACAAGGAACATAGAAGACATTACCATAAATAGCAAAGACACAAGCAAAAACAGCAGACACAGAAAATCCTAGAGAAGATAAAGGGGAAGAATAGCAGAAAGAAGCATCCCCTGAAACATTGGCAAAAGAAGCAGTAGACGTGCTGGCTTCATTAAGCACTCTAACAAAAAAAGAGAAACATCCATGTATTTCAAAGCTAGAAGGAGCACTAGGATAAAGGTGGGCATGCCCCAGCTACCACCAAAAGAACCTATAATAATTGAGGATGCACCTACTGAGAAAAAGGAGGAAACCCCCTCCAATATCCCTATTACCTATGAGAGAGAGAGTCCCAAAACTTCCACCTAGAAGGAAAGAATCAGACTAATGGACTCCAAAGAAATTCTACAGGAAGCTAAAACCTCTCTACAGGAAACACTATCCAAGCTAAAGGACACTAAAAAATTAGAAGAGGATGTAGCAGAACAGTCACAAGAGGAAGGCAAGGCCAAAGAGATACCTGAACCAAGCCCTCAGCCTAATTTAGGCTCATATTACAACTTGATAGAAGGTGGGAAGATCATCCCACAGAAATTTGTTGTACCCCTTTTCTTTGAATTATAACAAGAAAGGGTTAGAAGCCACACCTGGATGAAAATTGCTAAATCCAAGGGAGTTGCAGATATAGGACACATGGAAGAATAGTTGAAATAATTAAGAAGGGAGTTGGCAATGGTGAGACACACCGAGAGCATTAAAAGAGCCCAGCTACAGGAGGAAATGCACTGCTGAAAAAGTAGTTACAGCGACAGGAAACTCAGAGGACAAAAATATCACAAATGTTTGAAGAACAACAACTACAGGAACAAATGTTTGAAGAACAACAACTACAGGAAGGTCCTCTAGTAGATAAGGGAGCAGCAGAAAAACAACAACAACCTGATGTTGAAATGATGATAAAGCAACAACAAGAAAGGCAGTCTTAGCCAGTAGCTGAAGTGTTGATGCTGAAACAACAGTTGCAAGAAAGAGAAGCCCAGGTGGCCTGCATGGCCAGCTGGGCAATGGAAGCCTTACAATGTAGACAACCGGCTAGATCTTATGTATTATATCTTAAAGACCAATGGCTCCAATTCCAAACTAAAACATTGGCCCAAAGGGGCGCAATCCCTTTCCAAAATTATGGTTAGTTTATGCATCTGTGTGCTACTAGTTCAGCCAAGGATAGAGCCAAATTAGCAGAGTTTTACTTACACAATATGGCACTCCCTGATATGAAATTTTGGGATTCGAATGTTGCATTGGGAGACCTACAGCTGATGGCTATGGCTTCTTGGATGAGCCATGAGGAGAAAAGAGCAGTGGAAGTTCAACAGATCATGGCAAAAGAACTAAATGAGCCCTTGCTAATAAGGGTAGAACCGAAAGACACCTCATCTCTCATATATGCTCATCAACACCTTGCAAGAAACCCTTAAGTTCTCCCTAATTATGTCAAAAGGCAAGCGCAAGCTATCACCCATTTTGAAGATGTGGAAAGATTAGTTGGTGATGATTGCCTTCATTCTTGCATGAGGAGATGGAATACATTGTCATATAGCTTAAAGATCAGGGAGTATCACTCCCCAACCAGAATGAGGGAGGCTTTGGTGAGAGTGCCCCTATACAAACAATCAATGCAGAACTTGAAAGCCAACTAGATTGGCCTTAAGTTCAGTCCTCCACTACTCTTAGGACTATTGGAAGGGGTTAAGGAAGAAGAAGAACACAGGAAATGGGAGGAAGTGGATAGAAAGGTAGGTTTTCATGACAGGGAAGAGGACATCACCTCAGAAGCTTGGGATGTCAGGGAAGCTGTTAAAGCTATCAAGGATGAAGAGCTGGATTAGTTTCTTAGAGGATAAGCAACCCATTCAGGAGGGGGGTGATGATGAGCCCCCCGAATGGGTAACTATATGGGCTCATTTTGCCTATTGTTTCCATTTAATCCACCATTCTCCATACTTTTGTGCATTTTTTTGAATATATTTATGTTAATTGAGTGAATGGGAATAGTAATTTTACCACAAAATCTAATGAGTGTTTATTGCAGATTTTTGGACATTTTTGGACCAAGACCGGGCATTTATGAGTAGATTGGCAACCAAATTCGAAGAAACAGGGCTGAGGACTTATAAGAGTGGTGTCTCCTGCATTGATGACCCCTTCCTTGAATTCTCCACCAGCAGCTCGGATTTCAAAGGCCACCACATCGATGATTACAAGGGGCAGCCGAGCAGGTCTAGTGAAGTTGCTGTTATCTGCAGTTTTAGGCAGCCAAGTTCCTAAAGTTTAGCAGGACTGTTGGGAGTCCTCACTTGTATAAATAAGAAGGCCTCAGGCCTTAGTAGGTTCGCCATTTGATAGTTTATTTTCACACTTTAGTGCAACCTTGTACTCAACTCATTTTCGAGCTCTTTTTGTAGACAGTTTTGTGATGAAACTATTATTTTTTGATCAATGAAGATGAATCTAGCCTTGAAAAAGCACTGATCTTTCTAAGGGGGCTATAACTCTTGGGTTTGGACCCAACCCAAGTGCCCAACACCTCCTTTGTGTATTATATGTGTTTTTCTTGCATTCATGAAATAATTTCTGTTTTTAGATTAAATCTTTCTTTGCTACTTAGGTTGTTTTTGATGATTAGGATAGTTGTTATCGCTTCAAGTTGATTAGATAGTTTGTTGCAATAATAGAAGAAGATCCAAAAAAAAACTACCAAGCAGGCCTTGATCTCCTTTCTCCCCTTATGGGACCATGAATTAAGACCAAGGCACTCTTGCTGCCACCAAAACATTGTTTTTTCTTTCCAATGCAATTTCTAGTGAGAGATTTCAAGTTGAAGAAGTTGATATCAGTTGTATTTACATGCTTGGATATGTTCTTGTTTAGTTTCCATGGATTTATTGCATAATTTCCTGTCCATAAAGTTTTGTTCAACACTTTTCTGGTTTTTAGGTCAGAATTAGGTTAAAATAGGTAAAACTCTATTTTTTTAGTTATTGCTTGGGACAGTTTTGAAAAGTAAGTGTGTAGCTCACTTGTAGAACCCTCCAGCTTATCAT
Source organism: Pinus tabuliformis (assembly GCA_031772625.1). Taxonomy (NCBI): domain Eukaryota; kingdom Viridiplantae; phylum Streptophyta; class Pinopsida; order Pinales; family Pinaceae; genus Pinus; species Pinus tabuliformis. The sequence goes on along the minus strand of CM062816.1, from coordinate 891,116,403 downwards.
TCTTCCATCACACAACCTGCTCCAGTCCATCTCTTAAGATTTCCTCCACTCATTCACCATACTTTCCCAAACTGCCTCAATTTCGACATTCTTATGCAAAATTGCTTCTTTGACCTTTGAACAAATCCATCCATCTCTTTCATGTTTGAACTTTATTGACAGAGTCCTAGACCCTTTGACATGTCCATCCATCCTTCATTTCCATTTTCCCCACCGTTTTTCCTTCTTCAAACATCCAAAAACCACTTTCGGCCTCCTCCTCTAGAACCTCCTGTAGAACTTCTTGTAGATCCCCTACAACCTCTTGTAGAAGTTCATGCGAGTGATTTTTCGAAGTTTGATCGCAATGGAAATATCCAGAAGGGTACTAGGGACTCCTTAGGTCCTCTCTACGCCTTCCCAACCTCCTGAAAAAGCCAACTCCATCTCCCTTTGCCACCAAACCTCTTCAGAGTCACAAGTAGTTAAAACACAAGCATAATAATAATTCTGCATAAAATTGCTCAAAAGTACAAAAAGATGATCTTTCCACATTTTCCTTTAGAAGTAGCTTGAATACATGCATTTTACCTTTCTAGTAGTCCATGGTATCCATTTTGGTAGTTTCATATCTTTTTCTTGCAAAAGTAGGGTTAGTGGGTAAAACTAGGGTTTGCTAGGGTTTGCGTTTCCTTTCACTTTTCATCCTCTTTCTGCAAGTAGAATAGCCTCTTTTGAGTTAGCTTTCTTCCATCACAATTAAAAGCTTCTTCTAAGAGCTCATAGAAGTTGGTTTAAGCTCCTAGCGAAGTCGTGCCAGCTGATCAAGTGACAACCTGCAGTAAGAGCTAGTACTTGTGCATACAACACCATCACTTCCAAGTTTGTTATGAACTACTGGGTTGATAGAAGTAAAGTAGGGAGTCCCAGGAGTTGCAGTATCATTGCTGCAATACTGGAGCACACCAGAATATCCAATCACCTACATCAAAACTTCTTTCACTGCGATGTTGATCTGCCTATTGTTTCATTCTATTTTGTGCCAACACGAGGTTGGCCTTTAAGAGTTAGAGGACTTGTTGTTGATGCTCGATGTGATGTTCCACTGCTTGAAACTTAGAATTTTCTCTTCAATATGATGTGATGGATGGGGGCTAATATCCATAAAGTGCCATAAATGGGGTCATTTTGTTGTTGTATGGAAGGAAGTGTTATACCACCATTCAACCAGAGGCAACCATTTGACCCATTGTGTCTGTTTATCAGATACAAAGAAATGAAGATGTCCTTCCAAACATTTGTCTACTATCTTAGTTTGCCCATCAGATTGAGGATGATAAGATGAGCTATGAGCTAACTGAGTACCAAGATAAGAAAATAATTTTGTCCAAAAATTTCCGGTGAAAATGGGATCTCTGTCATTTACAATAATCTTTGGGTTTCCATGTAGCTTTTGAATTGTTTCCATAAATGCAGTAGAAATTGTACTGGATTTAAATGGATGTGATGATGCACAAAAGTGTGCATACTTGGTAAGTCTGTCAACTACCACCTTGATGACACTCTTTCCCTCACACTTGGGTAAACCTGTGATAAAATCCATTGAAACCTCCTCCCAACGTTGGCTTGGAATGGATAAAGGTTGTAATAGACCCAGGGTCTTAATTGTTTCAACTTTATTTTGTTGGCAAACCAAACATTCTACCACAAACTTTTGAATATCTGATTTAAATCCATCCAAAAAAAATTCCTTCTTAACCCTGTGGTGAGCTTTTAAAAATCCTAAGTGCCCTCCTAAGGGAGAAGTGTGCAATTCCATAAGAATCTTTTGTTTGAGTTGGGAATTCTTACAGAGGTATAAGCGATATTTGTACCATAACGAATCATTTTGCCAGCTAAATGTATTAGATGTACTGAATTGTTGTAACTTCCAAATAAGTGCCCACACTTCTTCATCATTCTTCCATTCCTCCCTTGCTTCGTTTATCCAATCTGGTTGGATAATAGAAATGGTGCACAACAATGCTTCCACATCCTCATCCTTTCTTGAGAGTGCATCTACCACCACATTTTGCTTCCCCTTTTTGTAGATGATTTCAGTGTCATAACCCAACATCTTTGCGACCCACTTTTGTTGCTCTTCAGAGGATAATCTTTGTTCTAAAATTTATATAAGGCTATCATGATACGTTTTTACCTTGAAGTGTCTTCCCATTAGGTAGGGTCGCCATTTCTTAAGTGCATGTAGTATTGCCAACATTTCCTTCTCATAAATAGATTTGTGTAAAAACTTTCCCTTGATTGGACAACTTTCAAAAGCAATGGGTCTTTCATCTTGCATTAAAACAGCACCAATTCCATTTCCTGAAGCATCACATTCCACAATAAAGGTTTTTGTGAAGTCCAGTGTAGCTAAGACCGATGTTTGGCACATTTCCCCTTTAAGATGTTCGAAGGCCTTTGTTGCTTCTGGAGTCCAAGAAAATGCATCTTTCTTCAATAATGTTGTTAGAGGTGCTGCTACTATCCTATAATTCTTAACAAACTTGCGATAATACCCTATCAACCCGAGAAATCCTCGCAGATGCTTTATGGATGTGGGGATTTTCCATTCCTTAATGGCTTTAATTTTGCTAAGGTCTACCTTAACTCCTTCATGAGATACAGTATGACCCAGATATTCCACCTCTTGTACTCCAAAGAAACATTTGGATCCTTTTGCATATAATTGTTTCTCCAATAGTTGTAGCACCCTGTCAACATGTTCAACATGATCCTTCCAAGACTTGTTGTAGATTAGTATATCATCAAAAAATACTAACACAAATTTTCTAAGGAAGGCTTTGAAAATGGAATTCATCAAACCTTGAAATGTAGAAGGTGCATTGGTAAGGCCAAAAGGCATGACCAAAAATTCATAATGACCCTCATGAGTTCTAAATGTTGTTTTGAGAATGTCTTCAGTCTTCATTCTGATTTGATGATATCCTGAATGAAGATCCAACTTGGTGAAGTAAATTGATCCATGCAATTCATCCAGTAATTCATCAATGACAGGAATGGGAAACTTATCTTTAATAGTGAGCTTGTTGAGCTCCCTATAATCTGAACACATGCACCATGATCCATCCTTCTTGTTCACCAATACTACTGGAGCAGAGAAAGAACTTTGACTAGGTTGAATTATACCAGCCTTTAGCATTTCTGCAACCATACATTTAATTTCACTCTTTTGGGCATAGGGATATCAGTATGGCCTGATGTTTGGAGGAACACTTCCTGGAATCAGATGAATAGCATAATAGTGATCACAAATAGGTGGGAGACCTTTGGGAGTCTCAAATACCATGGAATGATTGTCCAAGACTTTTTGGAGATCTAGAGAAATAGATGATTTCAATGTGAAAACATCTAGTGAACATAATTGTGCAATTACATCTATTTGTTCCTTTTTTAGAAGATTTGTCATACCGTTAGAGTTGATTATCTTTCCCGGTTTCCCTGCAATACCCCTTAATTCAACTTCCTTTCCTTCCGTGGAAAATTCATGAAATTTTCTTGAAAATTAAAAGCTATTATACCCAAGGATTGTAGCCATTGGACTCCTAGTACAACATCGGCACCTCCCATTGGAATGGAAAGCATTGGGCTAGTCAATACATATTCTCCCATGGATAGATTGATATTATGGCACTTTCCAGAGCAATTTATCATTCCTCCATTTGCAACCATCACTTGACACTCTGGTGCTAGATATAGGAAGCAATTCAATTCTTTTGCTATCTTACAATGAATAAAATTGTGGGTACATCCTTAATCAATCAACACTATTACCTGTTTCTTGATTTGTCCTTCTATCTTGATGGTTTGGCATTACAAGATATGGTCAGATTCATTTCTTCTTTATCTAGGCTTTGTTCCTGGAGTATATCCTCTTCTTTTGACCTTTCTTGCTCCTTTTCTTCTTCCTCTTCACAATCTATGTAGAATAATTTCTTCTCAGCACACTTATGACCTTTAGTCTATTTGCTATCAAAACCATAACAAAGCCCTTTTTCTCTTTTTTCTTCCAATTGTTGTGGTGTCAACCTTATAGGTTGTGGAAGACTAGGGGCAACAACACTTCCATCTTTATAGTTATGAGTGGTATGCTTCCCGGTTGCCATAATTTTTCTTTCCAATTTTCTTGCTAACCTGAATGCCTTCTCTACTAAATCAGGTTCCCAAAGGCGAACATCATGTTGGATATTATCCTTTAAAGTCCATATGAACACATCAATCCTATGCTCCTCTGGAATATTTTTTACCCTTATATCCAATTTTTGGAACTCCTCAAAGTGCTCCATTATTGAACCCTTTTGTTTGAGACTTATCAATTGGCTAAAAAAAGTGTTGCTTTTCGTATCCTCATAATGTGTTGTTAATTCTTCCATAAAAATTTCCCAAGTTATAATTTGTTTACGAGAGAAAAGCCATTGATATCATACAAACTAATTTGGTTCCAAATATAAAGTTGCAATATGTACCTTTTGTGTGTTTTGCACATTATTGAGATTGAAAAATTGCTCCATCTGTAATATCCATGTTGCGGGATCCTTGCCATCAAACTTACTCATATCAATTTTTGGAATATGGTGGGTCTTTGATCCAAAATTAGAGTCTATGAAATCATGATTAACATTTCTTTTGTTCTCATCATGAGTTTCCTTTACTACCCTTTCACCATTAGTAAGTATTTCTTATAGAAAATTTGTCAAATCTATCTTCAAAGCTGCCATGCTTGTCTTCAAATCTGTCTTCAAATCTATCTTCAAATCATTCATCTTGGCTTCCACATCATTCATCTTAGCTTCTACATCTTTCTTTAAACCATCCATCTTAGATTCTGCTACTTTTTGTCCGAGTGACATTTGTTGCACTTGGTCTCGTAATTTTGATATATCATGTTGCATTTCTTCCTCTTCTTCATAAGTCATGCTAAGGCTTTGAGGTTTCTTACTAGGTGTTTGCATTTTCTTTCCTCGGGGCATCAATTACCGATAATAATGCTCTAGTATGCCCTTTTAATTCCTTCAAAATAATTTTTGAAACCAAGCTTAAGCAAAAATTAAAAAAAAATTACACACCGTTTTTCACTTTGTAGGAGCTTAATATTTCCTTTGATGTATCTCTGTAGTTTCGGATCATCCAGTTCTAAAATTGTGACCTGTAGTAGCCCTCTATGTCCTCTTTCCAATGCCCCCAGTCTAATCGAATTTAGATTCTCCGAGGAAGAGTTATGCACAATCTCCCAAGATGACCTGATTATAGACCTTTTCAAAAGAGCAAACTTGTAGGAAGTGGCATGTGTCACTATTTCAACCTTAGGATATGTTTGGAATGTAATTCGGGAGTCTGCAAAAATTCCAACTTCCTCAGATCATATCTCCACAAATGTAGTGCGAAAAGCTCTGAAATTTGGACCTGTTTGGAGCAGCAAAACCTTAGATTTCAAAGCTCTGATACCAAATGTTATGAAACTAGCTCACAAAAAGATAGAAAATATAGATCAATGCCTTAGAATTCAACCTCTTGGAGGGGGAAACCTCCTTTACATTACACAAATGAATGATTCTTTGATAATTCAAATGACAAAACCTCATTTCTATATATAGGAGTCTAAGGAGTCACAATATAACCCAGCCGACCTAACAATAATAATATAAAGGCACAAAAATAACAATAGAGGGATTCTATGGGGCACAGTAATAACAATATGGGGACAATAGGGGCACAAAAATATTAATAAGGGATACAACTACAATAGTAATGGGGAAATCACTAGTATTATAGGGACCTAACATTCTTCTTATGCCACCAGAATCGATCCCACAGATCTGCCACTCAATAGGGTCTACCACAAGCTCGAGCAAAACCCCTTAGTAGCAAAAGGAATCCCCTTGTAGCCAAAAGAACTATGACACCAAATGTAGGTTTTAACCTCGTACAAAAATTACCCGCATACGAATTTTAAAAACAGAAAATAAATAATGGCGAGAGAATAACACATAAAACATATATACATAGAGATTTTCGCCTGGATCCCAAAACCGGGACTACCAAATTGATTTTTCATTATTTTCCTTTCAATGTTACAATACCTATATATGCATGCCAAAGCATCCATAAACCCTAATCCATTAGCCCTATATTAGAACATAATCGTAGTTACCTTGTCTGGATATACAAATTAGTATGGACCGAAAACCATCGCGCTGAAAACCATGTGCGAAAACCTTACACAAAATCATAGGTAAGTCCACCCACCTAGTCATGGAAATAATATAACACAACCCAACACTTCTAAAGATTTGTAGAAAAAAATTTATAATGAATATTCCAAGATGACCTATTTGAAGCAGCAAAATCCTAGAATCCAAAGTTCGTATAACAAATGATATGCAACCAACTCACAAAATAGAACGAAATATAGATTAATGACAAAAAATAACCTCTTTGAGGTGGAAACCAACTTTACATTACATAAATGAACAATTCTTGGATGAGACAAATAAAAAGACCTCCTTGGTATATATAGGAGTCTAAGGGGTCACAATATAATCAGAGCCTACATAACAATAATAATGTAAGGGAAAAAACAATAATAATAGTGGGATTCTATGGGACAAAACAATAATATATGGGGTCTACATGGGCACAACAATAAAAATAGGGATCTACAAAAATAATAAATATAATGGGGCTACACTAGTAATATAGGGACCTAACAGAAGGCTAAAGGGATGAAAAAGTTAATTAAATGAACAATTAGTAGGCATTAAAAATTGTCTAGTAGTGTAATGTGGTTTCCTAATTAAGATTGAATTCTAATATAATTCAAGAACTCTTGTCCTATTAATGAAAAATAATCGAGCCTAGAATATGGAATACACCTCAAACAAGTCGTAGGTTATGTTTCAAAATGACTTTCCAAAAAACCAAGCTCCCAAATGATCAGGGTTTCAAACAAGGATGATTGAAGGTATGAAGAGGTGTGGTTGCTTCCCACCATTGCCACCTATAGGGTGGCTTTCACAAAAAAATGGCCACTTTGGTTACCTTCATCTAGTGGGGGTGAAAGAATAACAACTTCTTGGTGTCAAATTTGGACCCCGATTCTTGACCAAGAGTTGGGAGACTCAAGGGGAACTGCCAGTATTCATAGTTTAAGCCTTACCCACTTCATGGGTTTCTTTTGCACATTGAATTTTACAACTGGATGGTCAAGGGTTTTAATATCCCTATTAAAAAACCACTATGTTCAATGTAAGATTATTTATTGGTGTTATTTAGATTCCTATCCCATCGATCCTAACCTAAATAATAGATTGTTTTGATGCCCAAGTGGGATTAATCAATGTGTGTGAAGTTAGGGTTGATTTTAGAGACTCATCTTAGGTTCCTAAACCCACTATTTTAACTTAGTGGTGTGTATATGTGTACAAGTGTATTTGTGGTACAACTTGAAATTAAGTGACTTTGTACTGAAAAATAAATAATTAGTTGCATATAATAGTAAATAGATTATTTCAATAAAATAGAAATTGTTGGTTCACTAAAAAATATACGATACCCACCCTTTAGAAGCTTTAGTGAAATGAGAGAGAGAGGGTAAAAAATGGAGAAAAGGAAGGAAATTATAAAATAATAGTGGAAATAGTAAAATAAGATTATATTTTTTCAACTCATATTTTGACCTTGTCTCCCGATGGGTTTCTTAAAATTTCAAGCCCGAACAGTCGTTGGATGGAGAATTTGATTCCTCATCCAAGGAGTACCCATGGCATATACTTTCGATGGACCCTGCTACACAAAAAATGATAAATACATCAAAAACATGATTGCAATCACGTTTTTTCATGTATCTCTCATTTTTCGTGTAGCAGGGTCCATCGAAAGTATTCAACATGGGTACTCTTTGGATGAGGAATTAATTTTTTCATCTGACGAGTACAAGTATGTAGCATGGGTACTCTTTGGATGATGAATTAAATTTTTTATCCAACAAGTACTCCCGATTGAAATTTGAATACACCATTAGAGAGATAAGTTGAAAATACGAGCTAAAAAAGTAGTTTTAGTACTTTATTATTTTTTAATATTTTTAAAAAAATGGTGAATCATACCTCATGGTTGACATCATCATCTTGAAGCCTGTTGGTTCTTATAAATTTTATTTTAGTTGTACATTTTCTTAGGAGGCCCATTTTAGACATAAAAATTCCTGTAATGCAAGGATAAAAGTATAATATAATTTGTTGTCCTACAAACAACTTTATGCAAAGGCTATAATTTGGAAACAAAGGTATCAGGGTTACAAGTAGGCCTCAAACAAATCTATCGAAATGGATATTTAAGAGAGCTAAATAATGAGAGATAAATACTTAGTAAAAAATGGTCGTTATTAATATCAAGCTCTAATAAGGAAACAAGCTATTAGATCTATAATGGAAATGGTGATAGGGGGTGTATGAAAAGAAGCATGATCTAGAATTATGTAGGAATGCAATAAAATATGGACATAAACATAAACCGTGAGATGCAGCATGAATAAATCTTCATTTAATTAATACCAAAGAACTGAAAGATGCTTACATACAGAATGGAATAAACTAAGTCAGGTAATGGTAGCTTATCTCTGAGAAAAGATGTTGCGTTTACTATGAATTGTGTTATAATGAAGATCAAGGGCCTTTTTATTATTTAACAACAGAGGGAAACCCTAACCATAGGAGATGGAACACCAAGAGTTTTTGGGACCTATTGGGATTAGTTGAGCAGCCAACTTCTCGGGTTTATAACTTGGACATATGATCTTCGTATGGCATGTGTGATAGTTTGTTATAAATATTTCTCTGAGTACTACAATATTTGCAACAAGCCATTTCCTATGCCTATAAGCCTACTGCAGACCTCAATTTTTTTTTGTTTAGGGGGTCAAAACAACTCCAGATGTTCAAGAGCTGAAAAAATTCTTAAAATAGTAAATGCTGGTATAATAAAGGAAACTGATGAAACTAATTGGAAGTATAGGTGGAATATGTGGGTGGCCACCAATATCCACTTGGATCAATCCTCCATGAGGTGTGTGAAAAACCTCCATGAGGTGAGGAAAGTTTTGTTGAACATGGTCCCTGGTGAGCCACTTGCCTTGGTGAAGGAGTATGCCTTCTTTGACAACTGATATAGCTATATCCTATGCTAGGGAGTGTTCCTGATATGTGTGTCCATTATCCTATCAGTTGTGGCCTATTAAATACAACTTGGGTTGAGCTTTGTTGCTGTCAACTGCTCCTCAACTTCGGATGTGTCAAACAATGGGGGAAAGTATCCGATCCACATTGAATACTGGGTGCAGACTAAGGAACAATGGAATTCTAAGCTTGAAATAATTGTATCCCATAGCCTTAGTGATGGTGTAGGGCCTATATCATAGTGGGCGACACTTGTGGTGGATCCAAGTGAGGCGCCCCTTTTGAAAATCTAACCAAACTTTGTCACCCACCTAGAACTTGTGTGGTACCTAATGTTGATCATGACACTACTTATACTTAGAATTCATTATGTCCAATATTTCATGGACAGGTTGGGAGATGTGATGAATTCACTCAATGAAGCTGTTAGCCCTTTCATCTTCGAGCTAAACATGAGCCGAATCTATCTTAGGAGTTACAAGTGGTATGGAAACATCAATATGACATAGTGGTTGAAATCCCTATCCCACCTGAAAGGGGTTGTGGATAGTTGAACTATGGAGAGCCCTATTGTAGTTGTGTTGGACATAAGCGAGGCTCTCATCTCATGTGTGGGGGTGCTTCGCATTGTACATGTACAAGATGTGCACAATAATCCTGTTGATGAACTTTGTTTGGCCATCAATTTGAGGGTGAAAGGTCGTGGACTTAGTAAGCTTGGTATCAAACAATGACCAAAGGCTTGACTAGGATTCAATTAGGAACCAGTTGTCTTGATATGAGATAATGGACCTTGGGATCCCAAAGTGTACCCATACTCATTCAAAGAAGAGTTTGGAAGTGGATTTTTTTGTGATACTCTTCTTGTAAGCCACCAAAATAACCATCTTAGAAAATCCATCGACAACCACAAAAACACAGTTGTTGCCATGCTTGGTAGAAGGAAGGCCCTACATATAATCCATGGAGATGGATTCCTAGGGCTGAATAAGAGAAGGAATAGGAGTATAAAAATAATGCTTCTTGATTGTAGATTTGGAAATGACGCAGGTAGTGCAGGATCTAATTTACTTCCCAAGATCTTGTCGAAGGTTATATTAATAAAAATACCTTTACAGCACGACCACTAATTTCTCTACCTAAAACTGTCTAGCAACCTGACTGTAGTGTTCCTCCCAAACCATCTTGGCATGATTGCTTGAAGGAACACAAATATGTCCCAGTTGGTATAACAATTTGTCCTAGAGGTGAAAGTTTGGAAATTTCTTATCTTGTAGGAGCATCTGGTATGTGGTGCGAAATTCTAGATCACTCTTGTAAATATGTGGCCATTTCAAACTCTTGTACCAATAAGAGTCGAGTACAGTTGTTAACATCATAATCAATGATCGGATAAGGTATTTTGCAACATTATGTCTGTTGCTCTTCTTGTACTTAATTTTCAAATGGAATTATTGCAAATATGTGGAACATTTCTTCTGGTGAGCGTTCTACAACTTTCCTTGTGCTTTTATGAACTCTAAGGGTTTGTGGTCTGTGTGGATGACTGGTTCCTCCCCCATAATGTAATTCTTCCATTATCAACATGTATACACAATGAAATACATCAACTTAGGTGGGATACTTTTGGAATGTGTTTGAAAGCATCTCACTGTGATATGCCACTAGATTCCCGTGTTGGGTAAGAATTGCCCCAATATCATAGTCGAAGGCATTTGTCTTAATTTTAAATGGTTACTGTAGGTCTAGTAATGTGAGAACTGGTGCATATCATATGAGATGCTTCAACTTGGCAAACACCTTTTGTTGGGATTCAGACCGAAAGAAATTTTCTTTTGCTCCTTCCTTGGTGACTTGACTCAAAGACCAAATGATATGAGAGAATCCTAACATGAACGTGCGATAGAAATTGGAAAGACCCAGAAAGCTATGAAGCTCTAGTAGAGTGGTTAAGGCTGGCCAATCTCGAATAACTTGTATCTTGGCTAGGTTGACATGTACACCCTTCTCATCAATGATGTACCCCAGATATTGATCCTTAACCATACCAAAAGTGCATTTCTCCAAATTGGCACACAATTTGTGTTGTCGTAGGGTTTGGAAGACCAGTCAAATATGGTGTATGCGCTCTTCCCAATTCTAGCTGAAGATCAAGATGGTGTCCAGGTACACTACCATGAAGGAGTTGGTGAAGGGCTGATAGATGTGATCCATCAACTGCATGAAGGTTCTGGGGAATTCGTCAAACTGAAAGGCATAACCAACCATTCAAAAAGGCCCTCCTTGGATTTGAAGGAAATCTTCCACACAATAGAGGTTTCAGTTGGTACTTGGTGATAACTAGACTTCAATTCAATATTTCTGAAATATTTGGGCCCCCTTGTGTTGGTCGAGAAGGTCATCAATCCATGGGATTGGATACCTATTCCAGACAATGATCTTATTCTGCAACCGATAGTCAATACATAGCCTCCGTGTTTCATCCTTCTTTTGTACCAACATGATTGGGGCCCCACATAGTGATGACCTTGACTTGATGTGCCCTTTCTACAACAACTTCTAAATATGCCTCTTGATTTCATCATTCTCGAGAACAGAACATTGTTTGATTGGTCCATTGGGTAGCGATGCACCTAGGGTTATATATATGGAGTGCTTGACTTGACAGTGTAGGGGTACCCTTATGGGTGAGGTGAAGATGTCCTTGCGCTCCTTCGTGACCTTGTCCATCTTCTTCTATTGTGTGGAGGAGACATGTCTATAGGCTATGGATGTGGACATAATATTCCTGTTGTTCTGAGGTCGAATCATAAGGAAGAAAAATTTTCTGATCTTGTAAATGATCTTACTGCATTTTCAAGCAGAGATCAAAGAAGGGAAGGTGGGAAACACTACCTCTAGTATCCTGTACAATTTTTGACCCAAAGTAATAATAGAACAAGGTCTATATTCATATACAACATGATGCTTCCATAGTAATGGATGACCTAATAAAACATCACAAACTTCAAGAGGGGCAATATCATACAATACGTCATCTACAAAGGGCTTGATGCTATAACACAGGAGACACTATTGGCTGACCCAATGATCTTACCCTTAGTGGAGCCACCTGATGGTGTATGGTTGTGGGTACAATGTTGTTGGAAGCTTCAATACGTTAATGAACTTGTTTGAGATCAAGTTCATCTGGCTCCTACTGTCTATGATGAACTACACCGGTGAACCCTTTACCCACATTTTTGAGTGGAAGGGGCACTGCCCCTCCTCTACATCCTTAGGTTCTTTGTTTTGGAGCTTAGTGGTGGCTACGATCATAATGGGTTCGGTTTCAATGATCTACTTTCCCTTCTTAGTTCCCTTTTCAGGATCTGACTTAGACTCAGATCATGCATCTGTCTTTAAGTCTTTTACCTCGAGCACAAGTGTCTGCTTCGTGCAACATTCGTTCATTTTGTGAGTGGGAGTTTTATGGAACTCACACCACTTTTCGGTTTCCTTCTTCACCTTTCCATTATTCTTGGCTTCCTGCTTTAAGGATTTTTCCTGGGGAGTTGCAGAGTTACTCTTCCCTTTGCTTTGTGGCTTGGGAGAATCATTTCTCTCCTTAGGATTTGCAGATCTAAATTATCACTTATTCTACCTGAATTTCTACTCAATCTTGGCAACATATCGGTATGTTGCACCAAGCGAGGAGATGTCTAGGAACTCAATTTACTCTTGAATGTATTTATGCAAGTAGCTATAGTACTTGAGAACTAGACATTTCTCAAAATCATTGACACCAAACATTGTGCTCAGGGTATGGGAAAGATTTTTCATCTCATGCACATCTCGATCCCATTTCTAGCATAGTGTAGTTGTCCTCATTGATCCCAATGGGGTAATATTATTCCTCGATGGTGTATTGGAAAGAATTCCAAGTGGTCGTGACTGAAAACTTTCATGGTTTTATCTCATCCCTATGTTCACAATAGGTTTACCACTAGTCCTTGATATGGGGGACGACTTTGAGGAGTGCAAAAGTATTTTTTTCCTGATTGCAAAAATCATGAATTGAAAAATATCCTTCCAACAGATTTAACAATCTATCTACGATGTCTATATATGTCTAGCATTCAAATATGGGAATGTCAAAGTTGACTTTTACCTTGAAGGGAGTGGCACCTCCAAAGTGGCTATTGGATGAAGATGTGTTGCTTGTAGGCATCCACTGAAGGATTTGGGAAAAGTTATACATCATTGTGTTCCTTTGTCGCTTGAGGGATTCCTCGAGCAATAGTTTTAAAGGATCTCTTGCTCCCTTGTCTTTACTTTCTTTCACCATTGGAGACCATCGGGGTTTGTAAGGCTAGTCTTGCAAAGGTTTAACGAGTTCGGGCCCTAACTCCTTATATTTCTCTGATACCATTGATCCAAACTATGCAGGGACATAAAAAAATATAGACATAAACATAAACATAGAGATGCATCAACAATAAATCTTCATGTCATTAATATCAAGGAAGTGAAATATGCTTACATGTCGAATCGAAATAAACTAGCTCAGATGATGGTAACTTATCTTTGAAAAGCGATGTGGCTACATGCCTATGAACTGTGTTACAATGAGGCTCAAGGGCATTTTTATTATTGAACAGTAAAGGGAATACCTAAAAAGCCAAAACCCTAACCCTAGGCGATGGAACACTAAGAGTTTGTGGGCCTTGTTAGGGTTAGTTTGTTAACCAACTTCTCGGGGTCATAACTTGGTCATATGACCTTCGTTTGGTATGTACAATATCTCATTAGGAATATCTTTCCGAGTACTACAAGATTTGTAGTAGTCCATTTGCTACAACTATGGGCCTATTACAGACCTAAAAAAATGCCATTTAGGGGGTCAAAGAAGCTCCAAAAGTTCACGACTTGAAAAACAGCTAAAAATAGTAAATGTTGCTATAATTAAGGAAACTGATGAAACTGACTAGAGGTCTAGGTGGAATAGGTAGTTGACCACCAATATCCACCTGGATCTAAGTACCAATTCAACTTTCTAACCCTATATGGGGGATAATTACTAGAAACCCTCAACGAGTTTATTTCTTCCTCCTAGGGTTTGGAAATTGAATGGATCAAGCCTTACTGATTGAATATAAATAGGAGGGAAATGAAAACCCAAAAACTTAGAAAAATCTAGAAAAAATAACAAAAACCTGTAAATTTTTAGTTTTTTCCTATGTATAAAAGGTACCTAGAAGTGCATTGTCCAATGCATTTTTTGGGGCAAATAGTGCAATGACCAACAAAGTTATTACAACAAAATTTGTGTTGACCAATGGAGGTTTGGTCCTTAAACCTGCATTAACTTCCTAGGGTTTTTGTTTTTTATGGTTTTCTCAGATTTGGTTGTTTGTTGCACTCTTAATACCTATGACCTAAAAAACATAAGAAAAATAAAAAGATACCAATTTCCTCCATAAAATCACCACATATGGAAAGTTTCTAAAAATAGAAATGGGTAGAAACAATTTATAAAATTCCATGAAGAACTGAAGCATCTAGCTCCCTAATGGAGTTGTTGTTTGTTAGAGGGTTTCCTGCAAAAGAGTTGGTGAAGAAAACCTTTCATACGATGGATTATATTCTAACAACAAATATGAAGGTTAAACCGTATAAGTAGTAATCATTCATGTGCTATAATTATATTTGCATAAAAGAATAAAAATAATAAAAACTAAGTAAAAAACAATAGATCTAAAACACATAATGGTTAGATGACTTCATTTCCAAAATATTAAAACTTTTATTAAACAAAAAACACCTATGAAGTATCTCCCTATTAGAATGACTAAAGGGAGCCTCCTCCTTGGGAGGGTTCTTTAATATACTTTAGCTACAGCTACGATTAATTCCTCTCTCCAAACACTAGTTTAATGATCCACAAACACAAAAGAATAATAAAAAGAAGAAAATGAGGTTCTAGTGGAGAACACTCAATTGACATATGATAAAAGGTTTGACCATACTAATGGTAATGGTCATGTGTAATGAAGAGACAAAAACTTTCTATTTATAATAAAATGCAAGGTTAGATTTGATGTGGTCAAATAATAAAATCTTTGCTGGACCAAATCAAGATGTAACCAATTTTGGTATCTTGTTATTATTTGTGAGAGGAAAAAGTCAAGGATATGGACAATCATTTTTATTTAGATAACAAACTGAAAAGCTAATGATTTATTGAGTCAATTAATAAAAATGGGAAAATGATAAGAAATAATTAATAAACAAGTGAATTTATTAAATTACTTCTTGGAAAGATAGTAAAATTAGTTGGAAATAATTTATAAATAATGATTTAAGACATTATTTGTATGAGCATGCTTAAATAATTAATGAATATTCAATAAATAAATCATTTATTGAAATATTCCTATAAAAAAAACATGTAAGTGAGAATATTTTTTGAATTATTTTACTTTAATGGCTAAATATATTAAAATAATATAAAAATAATGAATTTATAGATTGTTCTCGTAAATTAAATGATAGAAATAACTTAAAAATAATGTCTCTTTATGCTATTTCCTAAAATAAAAATAAGATTTAATGGGTAAAAACCCATCTACCTAACTTATTTCAATCTACCTAATTAATTATAACTAAATAATCATTTTAATATAATAATAATGTAAAATGTCTCACCATGGTAGTAGCCAATGGGCCATAGGCCTTACTTCCTTTTACTTGCATCCATTTTCTATGTAGAGAAAGAGACCAGAACGACCGCACATTTCAATTACATTTCTTCTGAAAAGGTTCCATAGGTTATATGTTGTGTCAATTTTGGTTATGAATTTTTATTTATTTTTTTTCTATTTTCTACATAATTATTATATGTTGTGTCAATTTTGGTGATGAATTTTTATTTACTTTTTTTCTATTTTCTACATAATTATAATTCGGGTTTATACGCAATAAACAATAATTAACAAATCTAAAAATCTAAAGAGAAACAAACCCTCATAGTTTAGATTTTAGATATATTTTAGTAAACATATTGGGATGAATTTTTTAGTTAAATACTCATAACAATTTACAGATCATATTGGTATCATAATAGATTCCTTTGAATACATTTTGGGGAGTTACAGGGGATCCATAAACTGAAAATAAAAAAACTCGAATCAGGGCCAACAAAATAGTGAATAACCCACCTAACCCTTGAGTGAGGAGGTTTCCATGATTAGAAGCACAAGTTGCACATCCAAACCATAATTTGAGTATGCTCATGGTTACTCTAATCGATAAAATGGGGTTATCTAAAGAATATTGGGGTTCTAATGCATAGGCCCGATTAAAGGGGAGATTGCGAGATCAAGAAGACAAAGAGGAGCTTAAGAAATAACCCATAAAATATCAATCAAGTTCAAGTGTCATGAACCATTCTCATATCAAGTTGTATCAGGCTAAATAACTGGTTGCAAAAAATAGAAATTTATTTCAATGTTCATCATATAGTGGAAGAACAAAATATTTCATTTGTGTAACTAAACTTAGAGGGCCTTGAACTAGTGGGAGAGCCACATGGATACCTTAAAGTTGGGAGTAGATCCAAGAGGAATAAAATCTTTCTAACCTCTCTTCAAGTTTTGCACTTAAAAGGAAGTTTGCATCTTGAGAGATTTGATCTCTCCACACTTGGTAGATTTGAAGTTAAAATGGATCTTATGTTTTATATAAATACAATAAACTATAAAGGAGTTTTAAAAATACAAAAGCGTAATATTTTTCTTACTTCATAAATGAATTCTACATTTATATATATTATAGGAAAAATATGACTGTTAACAAACATATTATTATTATTATTATTATTCTACGGTTTATGGACCTTGAAGATAAATGGCCGCTATGTCCAAAAAATATTTGTACTATGCAGATCTACTAAAAATAATCAATCACTTCTTAGGGGCTCAACCATAAAACCTAAAAATGTTGAAAAAATTAAACTCGTAATACTTTAATGATTAAAACTAAGCAAATAAATTAACCTTGAAAATAATAATAATAATAAATAACATATATATAAGATTTAAATAATATAATAATAAAAAACCTTATTTATACGGCCTTTAACAAAATATTTCTTTTAAAAATAAAAAAGTAAAGTAGAAGGCCGACCAAACGAAACAAGGAGATGTGCCTGACCAAAGCTAAAATCCTCTAGGTCGTGAAGGTCATTAAACATTGACCCTAATCACTATAAAGCTAAAATCCTCTAGGTCGTGAAGGTCATTAAACATTGACCCTAATCACTATAATGATGCATGTATTTATATGGACGTCTCGGCTTTTGTTGAGGCATAAGTTAATTGCTATTGTGTGCGGCTTGCAGGCTGTTGCACCTAGCCTAGGTTTATAGTGGCAGCCAGTTGGATTTGATCCTAGGCCTGTTCAGGATAACTCTCACCAATTACCGATTATCCTAGATTTAAAAAAAAATATATATTTTAGTTTACTTTTGTAGTAAGAGTACGTATTCATTCCGATCCAGTGCTGTGTTCCGTTGATAGAAAGACCGCAATACAAAGTCCTCGACTCAGTATCTGTGTATTGATCTGCCGCACCCAAACGCTATGGAGACCGTTTTGACTGGGACGGAGATAGCAGATAAAGAGAACATGAGAGGGCCCGATAGTAGAACGGGTTTAGAATTACAAGCTAACTCTCTGCCAAAGTTGGACATAGTTTCGACTGTTATGGAGATGCCGCAGGAGGAGGCTGAGAATAGATACCCCACAAGTAGAGTGGGTCCAGAATTACAAGAGGTAAAAGGTTTTATGGAGCTTGGATTTGAGTTCAGAAAGCACCAGTTAACCCCGCCTCTGGCAAAGTTGGAGATAGTTGCGACTGTTACGGAGATGCCGCAGCAGGAAGAGGAGAAGAGATGCCCCAAAAGTAGAGTGGATCCAGAATTACAAGAGTTAAAAGGTTTTACGGAGCTTGGATTTGATTTCAGAAAGGGCCAGTTGACCCCGCGATTACTCACAATTCTTCCTGGATTGAAACGATTAGTTGAGCCTGAAAATAGCACCCAGATTTTAGGGTTCGAAACGTCGCCGTCGGAAAACTGGGAACTGCCAAACCCAAATGCCGCAGAAGTGGATATGAAAGAACATCTCAAGCTTTGGGCTCGTTCTGTGGCGTCAAATTTGAAATGTTATCATGACATCATGATAACATTTCTGTCTGAAGGACCACCTTTGTAATCCAATATATGTGAAATTATATTTTTTTGAAAATTCCCATGCTTCTTTGATTTGATCGATCCGTTGTCAACATCTACATTCATGTCGGGTATATAGGAATGGATCTTTGTAAGTGAATGTAAATTCATGTCACAAATCAAATTTGTTGAGCTATAACATTATATATATAAAGTCAAAATATACGAGATTGGGATACAGCGAAGTGAATTTAAAAATTAATGTAAATTTGTTTGTGAAAAGTCAAAATATACGAGATTGGGATATAGCGAAGTGAATTTAAAAATTAATGTAAATTTGTTTGTGAAAATCAATATTAGTGTATATTTAATTTTTTATATTAATTTTTTTATTATGTAAAATAAATTAGTATTTATTTATATTTATTTTAGTTTTGGTTTGATTAAATATTAAAATTTTTAAATTGACTACTTTGGCTAGTGATTAATGTGTTTTAATCTATATAAGTTTTAAGTCTTTTATCTTTTCAAATGGTTGGTTTTTTATAATAATGAATTGGTAGTAATGAGACTTATCAGAAGGGGGCAAAGATGGTCTTTTTCTAATTCCCTTAAACTTATGAAGTTACTCTCTATAACTATCACAAAGATCTTTATGTTATAGCTGATGTCAATAACTTTTGCTTTTAGTTTTGAAAATCTCTTTTTAATGAGTCCTTTAACTATTATTGTACTTATCCATCATAGCTAAGTTAAATACTTCTTTCATTATTCCAATTTCTTAATCTTACAATTTTCTATAAAAACCTTAAAATTCTTTTACTACCAATATGTTATTTAATTACTTTAGATACTCCACTAAAACATTTTTCATAAAATTTTTTAACTATTATTGTACTTATCCATCATAGCTAAGTTAAATACTTCTTTCATTATTCCAATTTCTTAATCTTACAATTTTCTATAAAAACCTTAAAATTCTTTTACTACCAATATGTTATTTAATTACTCTAGATACTCCACTAAAACATTTTTCATAATTTTTTTTTATAAAGAACATGTTAATATTAAGATTTAATATTGCTAACCTAATTTAGAATTGAAATAAAAGAAAGTAGCATAATTTAGGATTGAAATAAAAAAAACTAACAAGTAACACACAATCCAAATTGGGAGCAAAAGATGTACCCAATACGAAAGCCAAGATAGAAGTTGATGTACCTAAAGAAAGATAATATACAAAAGCCAAGATAGAAGCGACGTCAGTGGCTCCTGTGCGTGGTCTAAGTTGCAGACGTCAATAGTGAAACGACCCTAGTGACAACAGCACTTGGATCCGAGTTGCAGGTTCAGTGTCAACAAAAAGTTAAGAGTCACCTCAACCATAGTAGGAGCCGAAGTTCATCATTCTCGCTCAATGGAACCTCGCAAACATCTGCAAACCTAACAAATACTTACATGAACAAACAAAGATACACTAATCTATATAGAACAAGGAGCCACTGCCGTGGCGGTAGTCCCTGCCGGGGTTTGCAGGGACAACTGCAAGTTAGCTAACAGCAAATGGATTGCATGAAGTAGGAGCTGGACTGAATTGCAGAATTTGTATTAGGAAAAGTATTATGTATAAATTAGGTGATAAGATGAAATAATAATGATTTTTTATTTTTAATATTTAATTTACATAATAATGGTTAATAAAGATTAAAGTTGTTTTATAAGATTAGGAAAAGTATTATGTATAAATTAGGTGATAAGATGAAATTCAAACACATTTAAAAAAGAGTTTAATATTTTTTTGAAAAGTATCACCATAATAAGATGGAGAGCAATGAAGAAACTAATGGGATTGTCATGCTGTCATTCATTGCGCTTTCACACTGTCATCATAATGCATAATGTGAACTAGATGTTCTGTACATATCATACCCACCAAAAGCATTTAGCGGATAATAAATATGTTTTTCTGTATTTATTGCGCGTTGAGATAAGTCTAACAATCAATTTGTGAAAGCATAAAACACGAGAATTATTTTTATTTTTTAACCTGGATTAAGTGCAGTCCAGGCAACCAAACCACGAATGAAAACCCATCAATTAAGAACATGAATTTCCGAATACTATGAAAGAGCCGATGAATCTGTTCATAAGTTTTATAAAAATAAAGGGAAAGTAATTTGAGTGTAATTTTATTGTATATTCTAAAATATTTTATAAAATTGAAGAAAATGAATCAAATTCTATTAACCCAGATTTCCTAAATATTCCATAATCTGAAATCTAAAGATGACAGGGAATTTTGAGCTTCTCTCCACGAGAGTTTTAGTCATTTAGCCGAAAAATAATGTGATTTAATTAAAAATTTGGTTGGATGTAATAGTTTCTGGATTATATGACTATGTATATTCTATGGTTAATTGTTTTGAACATCTAACTCATGCATACAAATTAAATAAACAGCTAAAGTAGAAATACGTGATGCTTTATTCTTTTCTTTTCCCATACGTGTCTCGAGAAAAGATAAGTCTATAATAATTGTCGATAGGTATGTTGTATTTGGCTTGAACAACCACAGGAACATAAAGCTCAAAATCGTTCTGTTTCATAAATATTATCTTTCATTTTCGATCATTTCATGACTGGAGTGATATTTGTGGCCACATTTATAAAACTTTTAACGTTTTCATAAAAGTTGTAAAACAAAAGAGTTTAACAGTTTGCTTGTTCCTCAAATAAGAGAGATTTTTCAAACGCAGCTACCATAAAGTGGGCCCATCCGTCAACCACTCGTCTACAGTGAAATACATCAACATGCATGTTTACCAGATGTAACCAGATGTCGCCAACACAGTTCGGACAGATGTGACTCCTGTGCGGCCTCATCTCTGGAATTGTCTTCTGTGCAAAAATCTTGTGACTGGTATTCTTCCGGCCTCATTTGAAGATTGAGTAGAAGTGATTAAAGGAAAACTTCATAACAGTGCGGCCTTATTGTCTAATCTCTGCAGTCGTGAATATTCATCCTGAGAGGCCTTCTATCTGAAACATTCGACATTACATTCTCCAGTATTGCGAATTCAAAAGGCCCTCGATGAAAACAGCCTTAGAAGAAAAGACCGATAGGGAATTCAAAGACAGAATTAGCAACATTGCTCAGAGGCTTAAGGAAATATCAAGGGAGAAGAACAGGGCAACTGGAAAAATTACAGTGTAGAAAACAAGACAATGTGAGTAGTCAAAATTCAAGAACTGATGGCCTTGTCATCACGCTGGGAGACTCTGCCATGCAGAAAAGAAGAAGAGTGTCTGAATATGGTCCATGTACATCATCACAAGTTGCATCTGACAAACCAGGTAAGCGTACTCTTATTTTCCCTCAGTTTCAACAGTTGCTGTCAATTATTGTTTTATTTTACTATTTTACATTATAATACTTCTATTCCCAATTTCAATTTGTATGATACACTTTTAAAATTTAAAAACAGATATAAGATTATACTTGCTAGTCAAATGATTTTATGATCCTATGTTGATGACAATGGCAACAGATAAACAAGGCAAAAATAGGAAAATATCTAGTTTCTGACTAAAAGAACCAGGGAGGGCTTCAAATCTCAAATAGCGAGATGTAATTACATACAACTAAATCACTGGATTAGAAAGGGAACAACTATTTTAGAAACTAGGGAAACAAACACAATAAACTCTGAAAGTTGAACTCTAGATCGCAAGGGTCTTATAACAACAATTTATTTAAAATTATTTTCGACAGAACAATGCGAAAAAACAGAAAGAAACAAACTTTTAATAGTATGAAACCCTAACAATTCGACAACCCATGAACTGGGTTTTGGTCATGGTTACAAAACGCTCAAAAAGAAAAAAAAACAGTCTCTTGAGAACCTAGCATTCGAGGAATAAAAGTCATGAGATAGAAAAGAAACCCTCAATGACAGATTTTTTAGAAGTTATTCCTTCCCAAAGAACACTAACCAATGCTGAACATCAGTGCATAGCTCAGAGTTAGTGGTCAATCGAAAACATAATAGTCATAAAGTGAATCACAGGTTATAAGAGACAACCGTAAGGTCAGATTATACCTTTAAAGGTTATTGAAATCAAGCGAAGTCAAATTATTGTCGTGGAATTCGCAGTAGGAAGATAGGAAAATTAGGAACAACATGAAATTGTAAAACAGTAGGCAGCCCCAAAATCCTTAGCTTGCAAAATCGGATAGCCAGAGACCGCTTGGTACGTATCGAACCTTGGATAAACTTTACCTACATCAAGAGCCATTACAAAGAAAAAGTCATTAAATTATCACTCTGTGACCAAAAAGAGGGATTAATTCCCAAACAAACATACGCAATATTAACCCTTGTTACAGAAAACAGAATTACCTGACCTGAGCTATCCAATTTGGGCCTGTCGGCTGGTGTTCTCATTGTAAGCCTCAATATTAATAAATGGGCACGATGCGGTCATACTACATAAAAGAAACCCTTGTGATGCCGAAAGACTGGAAACATGAACTATAGAACCCTTTGGCAAACCTGAAATATTCGTGGTGGTCTATGGCACAAGTTGCAAATTTTTTCATATTTGTACTGGTTCTCGTGTTGCTTTACCTCGCTTGCCTTGTCTTTTGTGGTGCAGGTGCTTCGGTGTGGAGTTGTGCCTAGAAGGTACCGGGCGAACTCGGCAACGAGATAGGGTAGTTATTCCTAAAACAGGGATGGGAATCCTTCTCACTTCTGCAGAATGCTAGATAGTGTAAGGTTCCAGGTTCCTTCTGCGAGAGCGAATTATTATTGAACCATGCGTTTATCTCATTGTTTATCTCGCCATTTCTTTCTCTGGACAGGCAACGACTGGCTCAACTATTGCAGAGAACAATGGGCTAACATGAGCATGGAGGGGCAAGAGGAATGAGCATGTATTGTTTATTGCGTGGAACGAATACAGGACAGGAGATATAGGAGGTGACAAGTGGCCCGAAGAACATGCAGGTGGCCGGCATGCAGCCAGTGGAGACTTTAAAAGTTTGCATAAAAGATTTCAAACGCTGCGATATAAATAAATTACAAAAACAAACTTTGATGTAAAGAAATTGGCAACAGTATATAAAATGATAGAACTTTGGATAAAATGGTATTGCTTCTTGCAAAATGAAGGCACGAAAAAATCACTACTGCAGGGTGTCAGAAAACTTTGTATAAAACAAAGTTACCACAATATTTTTGTCTCGGCCACGTGAAGGCCGCAATAAGAGGTACAATATTTTTCAAAGGAAAACTTTGGTTAAAATTTCAGTGAATCACATTGTCAGCATTAAACTTTGGTTAAAATATGTTTAGGCAGAAAAAAAATCGGTCAAAAGATGAATTAATGCAGAGTCAACAATCAATCGATTGCTATAGTCCAGGCAGGGACTAATAACGATGACATTCAAAGCTCTTTCATTTTGTATGTAACAATGACATTCAAAGTTATATACCTAAAGGAATTAGAAGGGAATCAGGTTAGAAGAGGTTCTGATACTAAAATAGAATTTTGAGAAATATATGAGATTGCTCAAAATAATTAGTATTATTTAATCAAAGCCCAAATATATGTAATAAATAGTGATTTATGAGATTCTAGAATTTTTAATTTTAGAAATTATTATTAAGAAAATATCTGAACAAGACAATTCACTTAACAAACCAATTCCAAATTAAATTTATCCTACCAATACGCTGATGTAAGCATTATTTCAATTCATTTCTCTATACTTTGGTATCTGTGTGAGATAGAGATATCATGATTGTTGTGTCCAACCATTATAGGGTCATGCATAGGACTACTTTTGTAGCATAGGGTCTTGCATATGACTATGTAACATAGGATTGAGTTATTTTTAAAATGGTATATTTTGGAGGACAAATGTATTACTTTTATTATAAAATTTTGTGAGAAGGCAAATTTTCATTATTAGTAACTTTAATATCAATCTAAATCATTATATTAAATAATGAATCTTTATTGCTTTCTTCTAATTAAAAAATATATAAATTTAGATAGAAAAATTTAGTTAAGGAATCTGAAATGGAATTTTTTTAGAATTTGATTTTTTTAACTTTCAATAAAACTTAACTCAAAAAACTCAAAATCAAAGAGATAATTCTATGATTTGGAACCATAAAAATTCAAAAAAATATTATAATTTAGAAAATTAGTTTTAATTTAAAATTAAAAATAATATCTTAATAAAATTATTTTAGAAATTTTTTTATTTTGGATTTGTCAAGTTTCAAGAGTGATCAAATCTCCTAAGGTACAAACATTTCCTCAAGTTTTATACTCAACTTTTTTTATATCTACATATAAATTCACCTCTAAAAGAAATGTAAACTAGTATAATTATTAATATCATTAGTATAAAATAATATTTAATATTAATATTTTAATATATACTATAATTTAATAATATATTAAAGTATTAATATT
Organism: Pinus tabuliformis; assembly: GCA_031772625.1. NCBI lineage: Eukaryota > Viridiplantae > Streptophyta > Pinopsida > Pinales > Pinaceae > Pinus > Pinus tabuliformis. Next base: position 891,091,491 of record CM062816.1, on the reverse strand, counting down.
GCAATTTATTGTAATAATAATTGGTAAGAAAAAATATTCTGGATAGAAATATGAACTTACAACATAATATGATTACTACTTAATATTATTATGGTAAATATATATATATATATATATATTTTCTAAATTAGGTTAATCTATTAATATATAAAAAAATGTACATAGAGGACCAAGCCTCAACACAGTTTAACATAGTTTTTAAGAGTATATCTGGATTGCCCCAACATTGGGGAAACTAGTCTGCAAAGACAAAAAAACCAGATGGTATATCAGTCCTTAAGACCAGAAACAACAAAAAACCAGTGAAGTTTTACCATGACAAAAAGATCCAGAAGGATTCCAGTAGAACTCTCGTAACAAAAAAGACCAGACAAAAGACACTTGGCAGCCACGTCATATCAGTTGAATTCATCCGGGATGGGTTCCTCAACAATTGGACACGCCCAGTCATCCTCCTCCTCCGTCGACGCCCTGCCGTGTGGCCCACCTCCTCCACCGTGTGGCCCATCTGCAGGATGGACGTCGCCATGTTTGCCAGCCACCACCTTCAGAGCTAACCCTTCATGTCCGGTTCCACCTGGGGAGCGCATGGCTGTAGAGCTACCACCCTCAGCATGCTGACCACCACCAATGTTCTTGCCATGTAGAGCAAAATTACCTTCGTCGAGCAAATTCTTTCCTGTGTCTCGGCATTTCCACGTCTGGGAACCTCCTCTTGCCGCAATTCAGAATTTTCCGCCTGAGTAGCTGGCTGCTCCATGTCTTCAGTGAAAAGGATGGAGATTATAGCAGTAATTACTAGCTTGTTCAGGGTGCTACAAAATCTATATTGGGTTGAGTGGGGAGCGGGATGAGGGGGCCAAGGAAAACTAGCAGAGTGAACCACAAAATCTCTGTGATTTGCACCAGAAGACTGAGCATGACCCCATCCACTTCGAGTACTGAGATATCTGCCCGAACCATATCTCTGGGAATGATACAGTTCAGGAGAAGGAGAGGAGGTAGCAGGCTCATGTTTCGGCTCAGTCTGAGGGCGGGAACTACCTCGTCGAGTTCCTCCTTTACAACTTCTCATGCGATGTCACACCATGTCGGAATTTATGGCTGAGTGATCAGAGGGAGCGATGATAGAGGGAGCGATGACAGAGGGATTGAGAAGGGGAGTAGGGTCAAGCTGGGCAATGGTTAGATGGCAAAAACTGGAATGGGAATGGTGATGCCCATTTCCAAAATCGACATAGCAAACTAACCAGCAGCGACGCCCAGTAATTGTGTGGGAGTTGGGTTCAGAAGCTTGAAGCGGGTAGTTACAGTGGAGCAGGGGAGAAGGAGAGACAATGAGCCGAGGGAAATCCATGTCTAAGAAGTTAATAGCTCTTTCTCGTTTCGAGCCTGCATTAAATGCCACCTGTGGTCTGTCAAGAGATTGGCTCAGGGTGGTATGGGGAGAGGCGCCATCGGCCAAGTGGTTCGTCCTCTCGCCACTGTTCTTCATATTTTCCATAAATTCACTGAATGTCACCCACATCCAGGTTTATTATGGTAAATAATTAATATTCAATATAAATATAAATATGATTACTGTTAAGATAATAGTTTATCATGCTATTAATTATAGTTTTTTTCAATAATTTTTTTAAAACGTTAAAATTGAAATTATTTGGCAAGATAAAAACAATATAAAAAATAATTACTTACAAAACCAGGTAGTCAACGACTCTAAAAGATAGAAGATTAAGATTATCATTAGTGCTCATTAAGTAGTATTCATTATTTTTCTATACAATATCAAAAACAATTAAACAAAATTTGTAGATGTTCATTGTTTAAAAATCTTAATATGATTTAAAGTTATTAAATAAGTAACAACATATGATTTCCATGTAGCTTATATATTTATATAAATTATGGAAACAAAATAAAAATGAACAATTGCAAACAATGAATAATCCATGAATAAACCCTTATATAAAATTGACATTGCATTGCTTAAATTGCGGCACTTTTTCATAAAATATACTATACTCATATACCTTCTTTACAATTTAGTAAGTTATTAGAATCAAAACCACAAAAAAACTTAAGTTGGCTCATCTTAAGATTCTAGGCAGTTTCCATAATAGTTTTTTATTTTATTTCTATTATGTATAATAAGATTTTTTATATCACAGTTTTATAATTTATTAAATTATTAGATTTAAAATCACAAGAACTTATTGTATTTAATTAAAAAGGGAGAAAAACTAAAAAAAATTACTTTAGTCTATTCTAAGATTCCAAGGTGTTGTACCTAGATCTACAACAATTCACTAATTTTTATCTATCAATAGATCCTCCATCGTCAACTTCAATAGCTCAAAAATTCGTCCATTGAATTTCTCGATCTCTACCTTTCCACTATTTGCCATCTTTTTAACTGTAAGAATTGATCTCATAGATCTCTCAATATAACAATGTCTACCACAGGCCCCTTAGTAACAAAGGCATCCCCTTGAATATGAAATAGCTCTGACACCAAATGCAGGTTTTAACCCTCTACATAAATCACCTACAATAGATTCTTAAAACAAAAAAATATACAATGGAAATAATATAAAATATGCACAAAAGTGTTCTCCTCAAACCCAAACTAGGAAAACTAGATTGACTTTTCATTATATCCATTTCAATGTTACTATATATATATATATATATATATATATAGAGAGAGAGAGAGAGAGAGAGAGAGAGAGAGATGTTGAAGCATTCATAAACCCCAATCCATTAGCCTTGGATTAGAAGATAATCGTACTTCCCTTAACTGGGTCTACAAAATACCATGTTCAAACACCCTGCACAAAATCATTGATAGGTTCGTGCACCATATTTGGGTCCACCCGCATCCTTGGGTGTCACCAACTATTATTGGGTATGCATAATTTTCTATTTATTCCCATGACGCTACCCCAAACCCCTTGTAGGGGGGATACCAGCACCCTGTGATCCCCCCTCTGCACCCCAATGCAACATAATAATACATGGAGTTAATTGTGGAAAGGATATAACACACCCAACAATTTTGCAGCCAAATACAAGGTTTGAATATATCGCTAGAAAATATATAAACCAAAGAACATGGAATTATGTCAAATGGTTCCTCTATGGTTTTCCACATACTGAGTGCAAGCAAAGGAATCCTAGTTAACTGAAAAAATAAAGTCAAACCATTGTTCAAAATGTGACTTGCTATATTCAAAATTCTTGCCATCATAAACACATGGAAATATGTCAAATGCTTCCTATATGGTTTTCCACCTATTGGGTGCAAGCAGAGGAATCCTAGTTAACCGCAAAAATAAAGTCAAACCTTTGGTTGAAATGTGACTTTCTATATTCAAAGTACTTGCTGTCATAACACAATATCAAGTGAGCACAATTCCACATCAAGCAAGCGTGATCATGAAGGACTGAAATATCCTAAAGTTGACAATGTGTTTATTCACATGATTCACTTCCTCGATAGGGAATCATGTGAATTATAGTTCCAATAAAAATCAAAGATTAAGATGTTGATTCATAGTTCTATCTTCTAGCGTGTAATTTATTATGGTTGTTAATTTTAAGCATTATAAAGTGCTTCACTAAGAAGTGAACCATATGCTCAAATGCTATTATTATTTTTAAATTTAAGTGAAGTTATTTTGATTATAGAGGCACTTCCTTTATTAATAGAATTATCTATTATGGATGTACATTCATGAAAAGAGTTTGCATTTGATCAACAAATTCTCTGAGTTTTCCATCTCTCGCACGCCTAAGGAAGACCCCTTGTAGGTTACGAGTCTATATTAGTTTCTTAATATTTGTGTTTTTCAAGATTTATTTCAATATTTTGTTTACTTCTCTTTTTGAAAATTACATTTTTTTTGTATTTTACATATCCATATCTTGTTCTTCAGTCAATACAAACACTTGAAGAAACTCTTGAAAACAACAAAAACATTTCCTAATAATTTTTTTCGTTAGTCTTTTACTTTCATACATTTCTTAGCCTCATATTTACAGATATTGCACATACGTGAATCAACTCTGAATTTTGTACACACCCACACACACCAATCATTCTAGGTTACTTTGATCTCATAGATAATGGTGATTTAACCTTTATTTATTAGAATAAAATATAGAATAAGTCTATCCTTATTTTCATAGAATATAGTTTGAAATGATTTCATATAATAGAGTTTAAAAGTTTCCTTCGAGGGGAGTTTAAATACTTTCCTATAATAGAGTTTTCAATTTATATTTCAAAAAATAGATTCTTCCTAGTTTATTAGAATAATTATTTCTTTATATTCATTAGAATAAAGGTCAAAAAGGTTCCATACAATAGAGTTTTGAATAGATTTTAAATGCTTTCTTTCGTAGAATAGAGTTTAGAATAGATTTGAAATACTTTCTTAGAATATATTTGATTTCTTTTCATAGTATATATTCATTGCATTTGTTTTTCATAGATTAGAAAATGTGTTTTGATTTCCGATATATTAAAATTTAATCATTTTCTAGTTTAGAATCAATTAGCCAAATATCTATTTCTTTCCTTAGACTAAACCTTATTGCATTCATAGAATAATTTTGGTTTCTTATTTTAATATTTTTCACAAGAAAATGTGTTTCCTCTTTTGGATATCACTTCATGAGTAGGATTTCATTTTGATCTTGCAATTCCTTTTATTATACTATATTCCCCTTTGAATTGAAGGCTAATTTTATAGCATATATTCTGAAAGTGTACTTCGTAAGTGTACAAACCTGGATTGACATTTCAATCAAGTAATTTAACTCACAATTAAATTACCCCACATTTTTGGTGCCATTTCCAGGGAGGTATAGATATGAATTTAGTTTCAATTCAGAATATATTTTATTTTACACAAATCTGATTAGGAGAAGTGGTAAGATGAGAGGTATGAACCCACACATAATGATTGTGGGGTTATTTTTAACTAGAGTTGTTGCATTGCATCTCATTCTTATTTGCATTCATTTTTAGATTCCTAAAATTAGAATTCATTTGAGAATGCATGTATAGAGAAAGAGATTCTAGGGGTAGATTTTTTAGAGGGCGTACTTCCATTCCATCGTCACCAACCACCCCCATTAGATCATGTGGTGCAATAAGAGACACATCACCAATTATATATAGTATTAAATCTTTTGTAGGTGGAATAAGACTTCCTCAAGAACAAAAATCATAAATTTTGCCAAGAGAATAACCGACTTCATCTATAGAAGTAGTGATTGAAGAACCTACATCTTCAACTGAGGCATCCATTTTTAGATTTTCAACTGGTGAATAAGTCATTGGAAAATAATTATAAGTACCTAAGAGGAAGTTTAAAGAGAAGAAACTTTCCCTATAGAAGATGATGAACCATTCATAGAAGAGCAAGAGGAAGACAATTTAGTTGAGGAGCCTTACATAAGCTCAAAGTAATTAGCAATGGTAGAAGGAGAAGGATAAGTGTATCATGATGGAAACCCATTTATAGGAGGAGGAGGAAAAGAAATACTACCACTTGGAGGTGTAAAAGGAGGAAGAAGGCCTCCTCACGGAGGTGGTATAGATGGTAGAGGTGGAAAAGGTGGGATAGGTGGTAAAGGATATGATGGAGATGAAAATCAAGAAGAAGATCCTTTTGGATTTCCTATTCCAGATACTAGTACTAATATTACCATGAAAAACATATCTCTGTCTGTTCCTCCTAACTTCCATGGTATGAGGACAAAGGATCCCAAAATGTTGTTCTTTGAATTTTAAGTATTATGCAAATATTATGATTATTTTCTTGATGCTCAAAAATTGAAATTATTTCCAGCCACATTGAAATACAAGGCTCTAAGATGGTTTATCGGTTTAGGGATTAATTCAATAAGGTCATGGGAATATATGAAAATTTATATTTAGAAAAAAATCTAAATATTATTGTATACTTCCTGATCTTATAGAGAGAGTTTTCAAAATGAATAAAAAAGAAGACGAAATCCTTGAGGATTTAGTGGAGAGATTTGCATATAATGTTAAGAGAGAAAAATTGCATAATCTAGGACTTAATAAATTAAAAACTCTCTTACTTAGAGATATAAGGGATGAATGGATTGATCTTATTAAACTTATGGGTAAAGGATATGTCACAATAATCATTTGCAAAGATTTATGAATTGGAAAACATATATCAAGAAGAAAGACAAAATATTGCAAAAATCCTAGAGATACAACCATAACAAGAGAAGGTTAAGCTACATTAGGATTGGTAAGTCGTGTTGAACACAATAATTTTCTTGATAATTTTAAAATTAATATCATGGAAATCTTAGTTAACAAGTTGATATCCTAACAATGAAAAAAAAAAAAAATCTAAGGATGTTGCCCTATCTATATTTTTTCCTAGATTTAGAAAGAAACATGCATTAAGAGAATTCCCTCTTGACAATACTAAAATTTATGTGACTTTTGCATAAAAACATGCTACAAAAAGTTGTCCTTAAATACTAGGATTCAAGATTGTTTACCAAGAAGAAGTTGGAATAATTTAGACACCAAAACGACTTTGTTATGTTGCTTCTAGTAAACCTTGGCAGCTTCATCAACCATCTATGGTCTAGGATCTTAATCCACAATTTCAATATTATTCATAAACTTATAATAGATGGAATACACCCCTACCTTGGAAAACCTGGCCACCCTACTCCCAAAATACATCTTGGTCAGAACGATGGCAAGTTTCCTAGGGAATAAATCCAAAATAACCTTAAACTTTCCTATAGTATCCTCAATATCATCCTCAGTATATTCTCCACCATAGCCTCCATAGCCTCCAAAATTTCAACATCCTTAATTGACCAAGATTCGACCCTTCCATTACAATGTACTTCATTTCCTCAAAGACCAAACCAACTACCTGGAAAACTACTTCAAAACCTCAAAAATGAAGTAGCTCAACAATCCACTTTGTGTTGAAGTTCAAAATTTTAGACTTATATGATATCTCCTCTAGATTTAAATGATATCCATATTATATATGGGAGAGTTTTACAAAGTAAATGTTCCCCTGTTGTCATTAAATAATGTAAAGAGGATTAAACTCCTTAAAAGGGGTGAGTCTTCAAAAGGAATAAATTATTAAACAAATAAATGATAATAAAATAATATAAACTCCTAAAACCCCTTTAGTTGAAAAACCCTCTATATCGTTACAAATCAATCCTTTTTTGAGAGATTACAAATTTATAAAGGTGTAGAGAAGAAAAATATTTTTCGAAATTATGATATGTTATATGAGTTGGAAAATAATTGTGTTAACATTCCTTTACTTCAAGCAAAAAAATAAACTCCTATTTTTGCAAAACCAATAAAAGAGTTTTGTTTTAAAAGACCTTAAAGAAAACAAAAAGAAATACAAAAAGTTCAACTTATGAGAAAAATTGTAGAAATTATGATGGGATAAACTACAATTGAGAATACTTAAATGAAGAACGTCCCCTTATAAACATTCATATCATTAATGTTGAAATCCAAAATACATTTATTGAATTAGGTGAGACTATAAATGTCATGACGAAAGCCACTATGGATGGGTTAAGATTCACTAATCTTCAATATAATCCTACTATATTGTATTTACAAGACATTTACGTTATCAAATCAAAGGGTATGTTAGAAGATGTACTTGTATCCCTATATTCATGTGTGTATCTAGTTGATTTCATGATATTAACTCCAAATATTAACCTAGAAGGTCATCAATCAATACTAGGTAGGACATGGTTAGATACAACTAATGCATTTATTAGTTGCAAATCTATTGACATGCTTATTTCTACTGGAAATACAATCAAAAAGTTTATATCATATCCACCAGCAAGAAAAATAATTGAAGTAGAGAATGAAGAATGGAATAAAGATGATTATGAAGATTATGAAAATATTCAACTAGTTTTAACTATCTCATAAAATTATGAGGAAAATCAATTAATGAATCTTATGAATAATCACGAAATTTCTCAATGTTGTCAACCAAATTATTTTGTGCATATGTTAAATCAAAGTTTTCAAAAAAATTGTAGTATTGAAGACTTTTCACAACAAAAATCCAAGATATCATTAAATTCAATGGAAAATTTTTGCAATACTCTTGTAGAAATTAACTCAGGATAAAAATTAAACATCAATAATAACATCGAGGAATTTCAAGAAGAACAATTGATTAAGATTTTACAAAATCATTCTGCTACATTTGTATGAGAATATCTAGAGATGAAAGGAATCAATCTAAATACTTGCATTCATCGTATCTCTCTCTCTCTCTCTCTCTATATATATATATATCTCTATCTATATATATATATATATATATATATATATATATATATATATATATATATATATATATATATATATATAAACCTGTAAGACAACCTTGGAGAAGGATGAACCCTAATATGAGGGAGACTGTTAAAGACAAATTACAGAAATTGCTTAATGTAAACTTTATTTATCCAAATTCAAATAGAAAGTGGGCCTCACCATTGGTTATTGTACCAAAGAAAAATTGAAAGTGACGATTTTTTATAGATTATAAAGAATTGAATAAAACAACTATAAAAGGTGATTTCCCATTACGTTTCATTGATAAATTTTTAAGCACATTAGAAGGAAGGAAATATCTCTCTTTTCTTGATGGTTTTAGTAGACATAATCAAATTTAGATTGGAACTAAAGATCATGATAATATAACCTTTAAATGTCCATGAGGTACGTATTCTTATAGAGTACTTCCTTTTGGATTGTGTAATGCACCCGTTTTTATTTATTTATTTATTTATTTACTCGAAATGGAGTTTTACTCCCTGCGAATCAATACTGCAGTGCCCAAATTCAAGAAAACATGATCCTTCCCAATATCCTGTGAAAATTGGGCCCAGACTATAGTAGAAACAAGCCTCACTACGCAGAGAGTCAGATCTCTGTGTGAAACCCCATCTGTTGAATGTGAGTTATACTGCGGCGGTAGAACCCCTACTGGTGGACCTGATTGGTGCGGTGGCAACAGAACCCCAACTGCTAGATCTAAATTGTACTGCAGTGGTAGAACCCCAGCTGGTGGATCTGATGTGTGTAGTGACGACAGAACCCTAACTGCTAGATTTAAATTGTACTATGGTGATAGATCCCCAACTGGTGGATCTGATTGGTGCGGTGGTGAGAGAACCCGAATTGGTAGATGTGAATTGTACTGCAGCGGTAGAACCCCAACTTGTGGATCTAATCTAGTAGATAAGATAATGGGTGATATTTAGATATCTGAGGGAAATATGGTCATAAAGGAGTCTTAGGTGCTACAGATCGCAATATACATAAGGGTCCAACAATAGTACTTGGCCCAATATTTCAGGGCACTAACTAAGGAGGATCAATCATACCCTTAGCTGTACTAGCCAACTACCCTATCATACGCGTGAGTAATATCCTCGAGTGTTGTTCTCAGTGTACTGTAGCAGCAAGATGAATGGCTACTTATCTAAGGCAAGGTTTTAGGTGAGCTTAGGGGGCTTCTGATATACCCAAAGGGTACGTGGAAGTTTAGCTTGTGCGTGGTTCTTTTTAATGTGCTACTACTCGAATGGGTACCCACATGGGTTACGAGGGAGCCTAACAACCCTTACCACCTCTTGTATTTCCCGTGTGCATGCCTCCCCAAATCTATAGGTTTATGTGCTCAACGACAGATATCGTGGTTTAAAGACATCAAAACAAGTCTCTAGCCTTAAAAACAATTATGCAAAAATGGAGGTACCACCAGCCTGGAAAGTGCTCTGATGCCACTTGTTATTCTCTTAACCTGCGAGAAATTCCATAATACCAAATATGTGAAGAAATACAACCCAGAACACAAAATAACATGAGAAGAACAACAAGTATTTTCTTATTCAGAGAGAAATGCAATGTTCACTTGCCTCTTTGAGGGGGCAACCTCCATCAGAGCAGATCTCAATTACAAAATAAGACTCGATGATGTTTCCCTTCTAACTACAACTGTTTATAGCTAAATGACCTTCAACTACCTAATCACTAGTGGTCCTTTGCATAACATGGGTTAACCCTTTATTTATTAATTATGGTCCATTTGCAACTAACTGTGGTGCCTTTCTTAAATGTGGTTCAACAACTTACAATTATTAATATGGAATTTATTGGGTTTATTACATAAATAAAGGGGTTAGGGTTGGACCCTAACAATGATCTTGTACTTTTCATGCTTTTAGAGTGAGTTAATGAAACTCTAGTATCCTTTATTTGTCCGTTATGATTTTTTTTCTTTTGTTTGCCACAAAATGAAAAAGACAAGAGTCTTATACAATATTTTTTTTCTTGAATTTTAGGTCGCAAGTCATATCAAGAAAGTAAAAAAGAAAGATGACCTTTTGACTACCTGGCCTTTCAACCACCCAAATACCGACACAATGAAGGTACAACTTTTTTTTATAAATAATCGACCCAACCTCTAACTTCAACATTTACGACTATCAAACTACCGACCTTCTGAGGTTAGTAAACCCTTACTATGAAACTACCAAACTAATGAAACCACCCGGCTATCAAACAACCCTACCTTTCGTCCACCTGACTTAGAACACCGAGCGACTACGAGTTTTATAAATAATCCAAATGATCTCGTGACCTCAATATTTTCTCATTGTGAAACTACCCAAACTCGAGACCTCAGTATTCCCAAATATCAAACTACTAGACTTTCTAACCTTAGCATTTTCTGACCTAATGAAAGTTCCCAATGATGGTATAGTTGACTGATGATAGAATAATCACAATAAAACAAAAACACTTGACTGTCCGACCCCCCAGCTATCAAATCAACCCAATATTAAGTTAGACATCGAATCCAAAAAAAAATTAGGAAAAAAATGTAGCCTGCCGACTACTCGACCACGTGACTACCAACTCGGAGTGACTACAAGCGAATATAGCCTGATCTCCCAAGCTTGAAGTAAATGGATTTTGGCACTACTTTTGTTATGCTATTATTCAAGTATTACTTTGTCCTGCCAAATCTTTTTTACCCACCACGTTGCTTGAACCCTGTAGATAATCCATGTATAATTTCCAATCGTACAACAGTAGAATTATGTTGCCCAAATCACATGTTTTATCGCCCACGGTCTAAGCTAAAACTCGATAAGCCTTATCCTATTCTCTCTATAAATTCAATATTTTTCCCCTTTTCTTGAAATTGAACATGATTTCTTATTTTTCAAGAATGGTTGTGCCATGGCCCTTTGACTCTGCACCACACATACACTTTAGTCGACATTTTTGTACTATCCTCAAAGATCAGATGTACTATTGCATCAACTACCTCCTACTAATCCTGTCGATTGCATACTACTATCAGGAATTCATTTCACCTATAGATCTAAATGAGCACCTTGCCACTTTGTCGAATTCATACTAAGAAATTCGACTGTGTTACCCCTTCTGAGCTTGGGTGTTAGTTACATTAAGAAATTTCTATCCCATGACATTTATTTGCCTTCAGGTTGAGAATTCCTCGCATGGTGGTAAAGGCGCTCCTGCAGTTCTTATTTGATAGAATCTTAGAACCACCTTACATTGGGCTTCCACCTCACCTGCAAAATACCAACTATTATAGAATACTCAAGAACTCTCTCAGAAGCTCCTCAACACTACTCCTTGTGGCGGGAATGGAAGCTCTTACACAATAAAGGGTAAAGCCTGTAAAATAACTACAACAACACCTAATCGACCTCAGTACATTTGTTTGATGTTTCACATACTGTTTTTCTGTTAGAACATTATTTTGCAAACAAATATCATATTGTACACATTGACCATCTCTGTCAAGCAAAGCATCTCTGGTATAGATTGTACATTAATACAAACGCTCTTAGAAACCAATTGTTCTAAATGATATTGTTTTCCAATTTGAATAAATCTGAGATACTTAACTTCATTTATTCAATTTTTTAATGATATCACTAACCATTTATGGAAAACTGTTATGAGACTCTTCTTCAGTTTGAACTTTAGACACTTTGTAATTACTATTGTTTACTGTATTAACTTATTTATGTTTTAATGGAACCATAGGACACATGAGCCCATGCATAATCATAAACAAAATCAATATACAAATTAGGAAAATATTCGTTCACAGTTGTGTAACAAATATATTCAAAACATCACATATTCCCCTTGTTATTTATCCATATCTATTACAATGAAAATGCAACATAACCCATTAATTGGAACTTGTTATCATAGAACATATCTTTTTTGTTTGCAGTAAAATTGAAACTAGCACTCTATCCACATCATATCTTCTAAGTGCCTCTTTTTCTTTTCGAGCAAGGTTTTTATCCCTCCCTTATTAGTACATCCTTGTTGTTGTAATTATACTATAAATTTTGTTCCCTTTTTCTCCTTGTATTATTTCAAAAAAGCGTGGGCCTGAATATTTTCCTAATGTCATTTAATTTTGTGAACCATCGCCTTTACTTCATGTAGCACTAAGAATTTAATTCTTATTGTCAAGTCCAGGTTTCTTCTCTAGCGAGTAAATTGTATCATCCCTAACATGAATTCTCTATACCTAGCTCTACAAGCCATGTCCTCAGATTAAGTCAGCTTTTTGTTTTGTTATTCCAAACATTACAAAATATGTACATTCTTTTTACAATGCAGCACATGAACCTTTTGTAAGACTATGATATAGACCATAAAACTTATGAAAACTAATAACCAACAAATGCCCTTTTCTACTCTCTAGTGTTGTTTGTTGATTTCATGCAAGGTGAAGCAAATGTCAAATTTGTCTAGTTGTTTATTTTTATTTTTTAGCAAATGGCTTATCTATCAAACTAATAACTATAAATATCAGTACACAATTAAACAAAAAAAACAACAACACAAATTTCATTGCAAAAGCATAGCTAAATTGATTCTTGCAAAAAAAATTGTTTCCCATTCCATGTAAATAAATAGCAATAGAAATAAAATCAACTCACAAAAAAAATATATTATCAAAACCCCATGTTTTTTCTTCAATTAAGAATAATATATAAAATAACATTTGGAAATTTATATTCAAAATACTTGACCTTTTTTTAAGCAATAAAATAGAATAGTTTGGTATTAGTTTCAAAATACTTGACCTTTTTTTAAGCAATTGGTTAGGTGTAAACTTTCCTTGTATATATGAACTTAAGCTATAGGTTCATTTTCTTCTTCACACATAACATTATAACTAATTGAACTAAAAACTACATGCATATAAATCATGTATACAAATAAGTACTGACATGCCACCACGTGACCCTTGTTATTTTAGTTTCAAGTAAATTTTGAGCTTTCAGCAATGAATTTAGAATTATGTATGACTTTCTAATTATAAAAAAATTGTGAAAGTGGCATGAGAAACCTATGGATCTATATTTATAATTTGTTATCATAGTTTTAAGTAAATTGATGTATAAAGGAAAGTTCTTTCTCCATTATATAAGGAGGACTTTGGGAGCTCAAGTCTAATTTATGGTAGAATAAGTTATTTTTTCCTAATTTTCATTTAAATTTTATTTAAGTTCTATAATTTCTGTAGTAATTATTTATAATTAATGCATTTATGTTATGTATTATAATTATATTAACTTATGTTGTAGATTAATTTTTATTGTAGAATACTTTATTTGATTAACTTATATTGTAACCTTTTTTTAATTCACTTTTGTTGTCTATTAATTTATTTAACTAATGTATGTTGTATATTAGTAGAAATACTCTATTTTGTGAAGGCATGGACGTGTGGCTAGAGAACAAAGTATTTTTTAGCTTAAGATGTATATTTGTTTTCATGGTCTACAACCAAAGTGTGTTTAATTGTCGATTATTATGTTTATTAATTTTTAAATTAATGTTAAGTGTCCCTTATCTTAGAGATAGGTTAGAAAAAATAATGCTATATGAGAACTTGTAACTTACTCATTTAGTGCATAGCATATTGCAAGAATTTGGACCGTAGGTTAACAATTTGATGTATGAACTAAATAATTATTATGCTAATTAATTAGACTAATTGTTTCTACATCATTGCATGGGAGATGTCAATGTTGAAATAGTAAGTCCTGTATTCGTTTTAATAGATTATTGGGGAAATTTATGGAAAATTATTACATATTTTAATGCCATTAGATTGTAAAACAATTTTTGATTACTACAAAAATATGATGTTTTGTTTACTCATTTGTGCTATAAAGGAAAAATTATCGTTTCCTTTTTCTAGCACCTCATTTAAGTATGCATGCCCCACTCTAATACAATTTAAGGGTATATTTTATTAGATTTAGTAGTTTCTTTTTTATTAGTTTTGTTACTCAAAGGAATGTTAATAATTTGTAATAGAGATTTCCAAGTTTGAAGGATGTGTTGATAGCTACTTTTGATAAAGCATTTAGTTTTTTTTCCATGCATTATATTTCTATTCAATAGTAATAGAGTTTAAAATTATGAACTATTATAACACTTGATTCAAGTCATTTTTATAGATATAATTGAGTAAACATTGTGTGAAATGGTTAATTTCCTTTAAAAAATAGAATTACAAAAATAAAGGGAAAGACTCTATACTTCCATACAAATATTTGATCACTTTATGTTCTCTTCTAAGTCCAATGCTAATGTCAACTTGAATATCTATCATTTACAAATTACCAAAGTCATAGAATAATTCCTTTTATTTGTAGAGTGGTTCCTCTTCAACTTATTTCCTTTCAAGAATAAGCTAATTTCCTTTATGCAAACAAAACTTGATTCCTATAAGAGTACGGTATTTCTTTCCCTGAGATGATTGATTTTTTTCCTTTTTGAAGGAAGTTCATTTCCTACAAATTTTTCATTTGACTTATACTTTGAGTAATTTATTTTCTTATACAAGTAAATTCATTGACTATAAGTTTTTTGCTTGCTTCTAGTTTGAGTAATTTGTTCCATTCTATAAGTGAGTTAATATTGTTGTCTTCTTTTCACTTTTAGTGGCCTTAATTAGCCATTAGTAAAAGTACTAGTTTCTTCTAGTTGAGGTGACCATAATTTAGCCTAGGAGAACTTTTACTGAACTTGTTGATGAATTTTTATGAACTCTTTGTAATTATCATTTCTTCTCCTATAAATACAATACAAAATTAAATCACTAATTGAATATTTGTTCCTACATACTAAAGTCAAAATAGTTATCAAGCCTCAAATGATGTATTTTGCATGAATCAAATAAGAGTCATCCACTAGTATAGTAAGAGTCATCCATAGTATGTATCTCTTTTTTGCGTGAAGCTTGGAAAGAGGAATACAACATTGGTGAATGAGTATTCCACTAGAAAAAGAGCCAATGACAGGTTATTAAAAAATTTTATGCTTTACAAAATTCATAATCCTTCTTGTAACGTTTTGGTATGCGTGGATTAGATCACCCATCTTTCTTGATATTTCTTTGTAGGTGATGATTACATGTTTCAACGCCTTTATTTTTTCTTAGTAAAACACTATTGCACTATAATCCTTCATTGGTAGGTACATAAAAAAATAACATTGACATTGATATATCATGTATCCATACCACTCTCCTAGAGAAATATTGAGCACAATTATTATGTATCTAAGTTTCTCAGTAGATAGGAATATGTCCATAGGATGACTAATGGTTCAATATTTATAGTAAATTTGATGTTAGGCCTTCGATTACAACATATTCACAATTAATATTTTCAATTCCAATTCTTAACCCAAAGGTATGATTGATTCCTAGCTTGTACAACATTCAAAATCATAGTATTCGAAGTGAATAGAGGAGCATCACTATTTAATGGGCTTAAACCAAGATTTATCCATAAATATATATGTTGCATATAGTATTATTTTTTTTCTTGGTGACTAACTATTGCAATATAAAGAATGTAAAAATGAAACTGATTTGTCTCGTATCTAAATTATTCTCCTATAGAATACAAAATCACCCCAATAAACACCTAGGTGTATTAGGAGATGGATGCATAAGATGATCAATGGTTCAAAATTTAAAGTTACATTGTTGTTAGGCTATAGAGTGCAATAGGTTCCCAATCATTCTTTCACCAATTGTTTCCCAAAAGGTATGATTTCTTGATAGCTAGTACGTTGCCTGATTTCAGACTTTTGTGATCCATAATGATTTTGATTTTTATTGTGATCCATACTTATGATGAGATTAATCTTAAATACATTTCAAAAAGGTAGTATATTGTTCCAAATCACATCCTTATGAGTGTGGAAATGGAGAATTTTCATTTTATAGATTTAGTATATGCTCTTTTGCATAAATAATCTCCATAGTTACATTTGTTTTTATAACTCTACTAAAAACATAGTTAGGATAGTCCTATTTTGAGAGACGATATGAAAATATTTTCAAAACCCTTTATTGAAATAAAATTTAGTCCATTTTTAATTAATTAATTTGGATATCTATCAAAAAAATATATGATCAAAAGACTATATGTCAAACAATAAATTCAAGAACAAACTTGGAATAATCAACATTTAGTAGATCAACAAAATGAGTTTCTCCAACATATTTCTAGGGTATATTCTTTTAAAAATCTAATTTAAAATGCAATTTGAATCACTTTATTTAGATGTCACATGATAAAAGTATTCTCAAACTACTAGTTATCTATCCTAAATATGCACTGCTAAAAATCTATTTGTAATACATAATTAACAAATGCTTTATTTATATTTTTGAAATATATATATATATATGAGAATATAATTTCATCTCCATCTTGAATCAGGTTAATCCATCATCAAATAAAAAAGTTACGCCCAAAACCATGAGTCATACTCTAAATTTGAAATAAAAATACTTATGTAATTTAAAATATTCCACAATATATTTGGCATATGATTTCATGATCTTTTGAAAAACTATTTATAGTTAAGATGGCCCTCGTAGTCTAATTTATTTTTATTTTGAATCACTTCAATTGAACATTATGAAAAGAATTGTTTAAACATTGTTCTTCACATATGTGTTGGAATTAGGGATTTCTTGACATTTGTTTCACCTTTTAGGGATGATCATTAGTAGAAAAACACAATGAGAGGAATTAAAAGATCCATTCTTCAAACAATTTTATTCTTTATTACATTTTGTTTTGACCTCAATGTTTTCATACGATAGTTAAATAATTCCATAGCAAGTATAAATTGTGTCCATTATTGAGAAAGAACACCTTCATAGTTAGGTGACATATGAAGCATGTTAAAGGTGTGGATAGAGAGGCAATCACTAGTTCACGTGAACACTATTTCAAAATTGGCTATCATAACCAAATTTTGAAATTGTATATTAGAATTAATGTTGTGTCTTTGGAAGGATTATTATATGAGAAATACTCGAAATACGTTGATCAAGGAATAAGAAATTGTATATTATAATTAATGATACGTCTTTGGAAGGATTGTTGCAGAGAAACGCTCGAAATACTTTGATCAATGAATAAGCCAATGATTAGCTAGAATTTTTTTTTGGTATTAAATAGACATTGTAGGGAAAATGAATTCTATAGAATAATTTTCAACTGAGCTACTTGCATCGATGTCAATTTCTTTTTATTAGATAGGCTTTTTAGGGAAAATGAATTTTATGGAATAATTTTCAACTCCGTCACATGCATCGATGTCTTGTAGGGTGTTTTATATTATATTTTAGGTTATAATGAAATAATGTTAAAATTTATTTCATATATATAATTTTAGATTTTTTAATTATTTATTTTGCGATAAAATTATATTTATTTACATAAATTATTATTATGTAATTTAGTAATTCGTGTAGAACCATTTCTCAAGTGTTAATATATTAACTAATGATTCATTATTATTCTATTCTTAATAGTTAAATCTCAAAACAATGGTTTATGTATTTTAAAAATTTATTGGATGGTAAATTTCTTTTCTTGTTTATCAATCCTTAAAAGTCTAAAAAATAAAATCATAACACCTTTAAATATCATTGAAAGGCCATCAAGCCATTAATCTAGAGGATTATTCAATACCATATAGGGTATCTAATTAAGGCTCTTTATTGGGATTAAACCCTATTGTCAACATTTGGGTATATTGCATTAACAATGCGTAGTTGAATAAATCCATGATTAACATGTTAGTATTATTTTTCTCTTTCATTTAGTGATTTCGATCATTTCGTAATGTAGCTTCCACCACTTACCTTCCTTATAAACATTTATATTACAATGGTTATACTAGTTTCTTTCGACCTTACATTAAAATTTTCAAGCTACTAACTTCTTATACCTTCCTTTCCACCTCATATTACCTTCCATGTGTTATGGCTATGAATGGATAACCACTAGGAGTTTTTGCTCCAAGTTATTTTCCCTAAATATCACCAAACCGTATAAGTGTGCAAGCGGAAAGAAGTGATTCAAAAAATTATAAGTAAGTTATGTAGAGAGAATTGATTGAGGAGGGTGACGTGAGTTATTAGATTAAGCAAAAATCCTAATCTATGTTGGTGTAGCCAACTTGGCGGGATGTTGAGCTGCACTCCAAATATCCAAGAACCTGGATATCTTTATAGAACAAACAACAAATAACAATATCTTGCAAGCGTTCATGCAATAATGTCAGCAAAACAAATTTTTATGATGTATAACCAACATACATGGCACGAACAACATAGCAATTGCATAAGAAAATCAATGACATGATGGAAAGGGAATAAATCTTCATTACTCAATAGGTAGTACATGTAAAGATATACCTCACACACATGAGATGAGCTCTCCTCTAGCTTAGTAGATTGGTCTCCTTAACCTTGCTTCTTTGACTATAATGGTGAAAATAATCTCTAGCTGAGGCTCTAGAATTCTAGAACTAGCATGACCCATTATGTGTGATGAGAATAAATAGGCCTTTTGGCATCCTTGAAAGAATGAATCTGGATGCTTAGGGGAAAGTGACAATAGGAAAGTTCTATAATAATTTACCCCTCACCAAGTCATAAGGATAACGCATAAATCAAATATCCTAGGGAATGAAATATTCTAGAAAAATTGTATGTGTGTTGGTTATATAAGTCTAATCTGCCACTCTTAACTAAGATAATACACTAACAGCCAAAAAATGTGCAAGATTCCTAGTGATGAACTAGTGCTAGGTCCCTATAATACTAGTGTGTCCCCTTTATTATTATTGTTAGTATATCCCCCTATTATTATTGTTGTGCCCATGTATCCCCATGTTGTTATTTTTGTGCCCCATAGAAGCCCACTATTGTTATTGTTGTACCCTTACATTATTATTGTTATGTAGGCTCTGATTATATTGTGACCCCTTAGACTCCTATATTCCTATATATACCACGAAGGTCCTATCATTTGTATCATCCAAGAATTGTTCATTTATGTAATCTAAAGGAGGCTTCCCCTTGAAGAGGATAATTTTTATGTCGTTGATCTATCTTTTGTGAGCTGGTTTCATAACATTTCATGTCAGAGCTTTGGATTCTATGGTTTCGCTTCTTCAAACAGGTCATCTTGGATTTTTTTCTATAATTTTCTATGAGGTTTATGAAATTGAAAATGCAATCACGCAGATATAAAATATTGGTGAACTTCTTGTATGAATTTCAAATCTTGGTTGGCTATATTTTTGTAGATATCATGAAAAGAATTTAGGGTTTTTGCAGGTTCTAGAATTCCATCTCAAACAGGTGACATAGGTAAAATCGTTATAACTTTCTCTCTGAGTATCAGAAGTAAAAAATAATTAAAATTTAACAGACTTTAGTTTTTGATGTATAATTTTAAGGGCCACAGGTCGAAACAATGACATGTGGAACTCCATACGAGTTCACTCTACTAAACCAGTCTATAATCAGGCCATCATGGGAGATTTGACATAACTTTATATTGAAGAATCCAATATTGGTTTGACTTATGGCATTGGAAGTATGACTCATAGTGCTACCACATAATCGAATTTCATAACTTGGAGATATTAAATTACAGAGATACAATAGTTTCAATATCAAGATCATAAAAAGCTAAAAAAAAGTGCGTATTTTTTTTAAATTTTGCATAACTTTTGCTTGAAAAATCCATTTGAAGTGATTCAAATGACATAGTTAAGCATATATATCATTGTTTGAATCCAAAATGCCTCGAAACAAAAAAATGGACACACCTAGTAAGAAACCAAAAATCTCTACTATGACGCACGAAGAAGAGGAAGAAATGCAACATGATATATCAAAATTATGAGACCAAGTTCAACAAATTTCTCTCTCACAAAGGGTAACCAAAGATGAACTAGAAGCTCAGATGGATGAGTTAGACGAAAATATTAAAGGCAACATCGAAGCCTTGAAGGATGGATTAAACATAGAAATCGATGTTGAGATGGATGGTTTGAAAAATGGTTTAAAACAATACATTGAAGGTCTGAAGGAAGGTTTTACAGAATTGCTACAAAAAATGCTTCCTAATGGAGAAAAGGTATTCCCTAAAACTCATGATGACAACAAAAGGAATGTTAATCATGATTTTAAAGACTCTAACTTTGGATTGAAGAACAACCACATTCCAATTATGGATATGAGAAAGTTTTATGGCAAGGATTCGATAACATGGATACTATAGATGGAGCAATATTTTGACATAAATGATGTGCAACACACACAAAAAGTACGCATCACATCTTTATATTTAGAACCCAATCAATTTGTATGGTATCAATGGATTTTTTCTTGTAGACCACTTGTTACTTGGTAAATGTTTACTGAAGAAATGGTAGCATATTATGAGGTTACATAGAGGAACACCTTCTTTAGCCAATTTATAAATCTCAAACAAAAGGGTTCAGAGGCGAAGCACATTGAGGAATTCCAAAATGAATATTACGGCAACTGATATTTCAGAGGAGCACAGGATTAGTTTATTCATAGGGACTTTAAAGGATAACATCTAACATGAGGTTCGCCTTTGGGAACCTGATACATTGGAGAAGTCTCTCAGGGAGGAAAGAAAAGAGGATTCGTTTAGGCTGGAAAGAAAAGTTGAAAGAAAAATTATGGAAAAAATGAAGTATACCACACACAACTATAAAGACGGAAGTGTTGTTGCTCTTGGACTTCTTCAAGCTATAAATTTGAGACCACAACAATTGGAGGAAAAAGGAGAAAAATTACTTTGTTACAGTTGTGATAACAAATATACTAAAGGTCATAAGTGTGATGAGAATAACTTATTCTACATAGATTGTGAAGAAGAGGAAGAAAAGAAACAATAAACATAAAAAGAGGAGGATATACACCAAGAACCAACCCTAGATAAAGAAGAAATGAGTCTGACCATATCTTATAATGCATTGGTAGGAATTACCATTCCTCAAACTCTCAAAATAGAAGGATATATCAAGAAGAAGAAGGTAATAGTGTTGAATGATTCATGTAGTACCCATAAGTTTATTCATTGTAAGATATCCAAGGAATTGAGTTGCTTCCTATATCTATCACCTGAGTGTCAAGTGATGGTTTAAAATGGAGGAACTATAAATTTCTGAAGAAAGTTCCATAATATCAAGCTAACCATGGCGGA
This sequence comes from Pinus tabuliformis, assembly GCA_031772625.1. Taxonomy (NCBI): domain Eukaryota; kingdom Viridiplantae; phylum Streptophyta; class Pinopsida; order Pinales; family Pinaceae; genus Pinus; species Pinus tabuliformis. The sequence continues at coordinate 891,069,762 of CM062816.1, read as the reverse complement.
ATATTTATTGAATAATAAAATTCTTTCCATTCCAATGGGTGATGTTCATGTTGTACAAGGAGTCTAATGGTTACAATCTTTGGGGACAATAACTTTTAGTTTTCAAGAACTTTTCTTGAATTTATTTTGGGAAGGAATGGAAGTTGAATTGATAGGTATGATAGGGAAGCCAGGAAGGATAATCAACTCTAATGGAATGACAAAGCTTTTGAAGAAAGGACAACGAGGTGTAATTGCACAATTATACTCACTAGAGGTTTAAACATCGAAGTCCTCTATTTCTCTAGATCTATAAAAAGTCCTTGACAATCATTCCAAGATATTTGAGACTCCGAAAGGCCTCCCACCCATTTGTGATCATGATCATGCTATTAATTGGATTCCAAGAAGTGTTCGTCCAAACATCAGACCTTACAGATATCCCTAGGCTCAAAAGAGTGGAATTGAAAGTATGGTTTCAGAAATACTGGAGACTGGTATAATTCAACCTAGTAGAATTTCTTTCTCTGCTCTAGTAGTATTGATGCAAAAGAAGGATGAATCATGGTTTATGTGTCCATATTATAGGGAGCTCAATAATCTCACTATTAAAGGTAAATTTCCCATTCTTATAATTGATGAATTGTTGGATGAATTACATGGATCAATTTACTTCAACAAGATGGATCTTCATTAAGGATATCATCAACTTAGAATAAAGAGTGAAGGTATTCTGATAGCATCATTCAGAACTCATGAGGGTCATTATGAATTTTTCGTCATGCCTTTTGGCCCTTTACTTTCCACATTTTTTTTTTCTAAATAAGAGAGGAACCTTCTATTAATCAAAGTAAGTTAGATTAGGTATAGAAAGCCCCAGAAAGTAGGGCGGCAAAGAAGCAAAACGATATAAATCTCCGGGCCAAAGAGGCGCTAACTTTAGCCCCTCTTACAGACAGAACAACCGAAGAACAAGAGTCCTAAGAGCAAACAGGAACAAGAACAAAAATCCATAGACCAGAGTCCTAGAATAGAGGCCAGGGAGTAGCAAGGACGAGCATTCCTCGTCGAAGAGGACAAGAAACCAATCCAAAGGTCAACACGGGAAACACAAGACCAAGAAGCTTGGGGGTAAGCCACGTGTCATCCCCTTTTAGTAACCTGCTCGATTAATCCTAATCATTGAGGGAGGCATCCCAATCCAATGCCCCTCGACGATATCACAAAGCCAAGATGCACGACGGTTAACCGCGTGATGAGAGTGGTTTTCTCTTTCATCTTGATGCCACACATCACGATCTAAGTGGAATCGCATGCTCCTTCCATAAAACTAGATACCATTTACAGCCTACGAGATATACCACTTATGGTTTTGCGTTCGAGAAATCGCCAAAAGGAGATCATCTGCACAATCCTGCCGGCCAAGCTGCTTTCGACCTGTACGAGCAGTCCAATTGGAGTCGCCATTAGAGACCCACTGAGCCAAATGAGTAATGGCATCCCAATTCGTATCATTGTATGACTCAAAGCCTACATCCGTCATCCCCATGAATAAAAAGCGAGGACAAATTAGGTGATATCTTCACCACCCCTGTCCCCAGTGCCAGCCCTGTCCATCCACAAACCCTAATCTGCATTTGCCAGAGTGACACAGTCCTCCCACAGTTTCCCTACAGGAAGTAATTCCCATGGATGTAGCGAATCCTTGTCTTTATTGGCCACTCCTTCGTTGGCCAACCTATCTACCAGCATATTAGCCTTCCTCCTAACATGGACAAATCTTATTATTTTAAGGCTTCTGTTATGAAACTAGGTCACAAAAAGATAGGAAAGATAGATCAACGCCTTAGAATTCAGCCTCTTCGAGGGGGAAACCTCCTTTACATTACATAAATGAGCAATTCTTGGATGATACAAATGAAAAGACCTCCTTTCTATATATAGGAGTTTAAGGGGTCATAACATAATCAGAGCCGACATAACAATAATAATGTAAGGGCACAATAATAACAATAGTGGGCTTCTCTGTGGCACAATAGTAACAATATGGGCACTACATGGGTACATCAATATAATAAGTGGGTTGTACTAATAACAATAAGGGGTTACACTAGTAGTATAGGGGCCTAACATGCCCCTCTCCTTCAAAAATCATTGTCCTCAACGCTTGAGTAGTTCTTGATGCTTCTGTATAAAATTATTGTCCTCCCATGTCGAATCTTCAGTAGGTAAGTTCTTCCACTTGATGAGATACTCTGAAATTGATCGATTTCGTAGCTATCAGGTTCTTGTTTCTATGACTGCTCCAGGTTCCAATATGATTTTTCCTTCCTCTTCAATTTCTGGAAATATTGTTTGAATTCGGATCTTTTGCAACTTTTGAATAAGTGGCCATACTTCTTCGTCCTTCTTCCATTCATACCTTGCTTCGTTTATCCAATCTGGTTGGATAATAGAAATAGCACAAAACAATGCTTCCACATCCTCATCCTTGAAGAGTCTTCCCATTCGGTAAGGTCGCCATTTTTTAAGTGTATGTAGTATTGCCAACATTTCCTTCTCATAAATAGCTTGCTTGAGATGTAGCAGTAAAAATACCCAATCACCTACATCAAAACATTTTTCACTACGATGTTGATCTACCTGTTGTTTCGTTTGATTTTGCATTGAAGTGGCGTTATCCTTTAAAAGTTGGAGAACTTGTTGTTGATGCTCGATGTGATCTTTCTCTGCTTGAACCTTTTTCTTCTTGATATGTCCTTCTATCTCTAGAGTTTGAGGAGTGGTGATTTCTTCCAATCCTTTACAAGATATGGTCAGATGCATTTCTTGATGCTCGATGTGATCTTTCACTTCTTGAACATTTTTCTTCTTGATATGTACTTCTACCTTGATAGTTTGAGGAGTGGTAATTTCGACCAATGAATTACAAGATATGGTTGGATTCATTTCTTATTTCTTGATGTGATCTTTCACTTCTTGCACCTTTTTCTTCTTGATATGTCCTTCTATCTTGAGAGTTTGAGGAGTGGTAATTCTTTTCAATGCTTTACAAGATATGGTTTGATTCATTTCTTCTTTCTCTGGGGTGGGGTCCTGGCGTATATTCGCTTCTTTTGATGTTTCTTGATCCTTTTCTTCCTCCTCTTCATATTCTATGTAAAATAATTTCTTCTCAACACACTTATGACCTTTAGTGCATTTGCTATCACAATTGTAACAAAGCCCTTTTTCTCTTTTTTCTTCCAATTGCTGTGGTGTAACCCTTGTAGGTTCTGGAAGGCTGGGAGAAACAACACTTCCATCTTTATAGTTGTGAGGTGTATGCTTCCTGGTTTCCATAATTTTTCTTTCCACTATGTCACAAAGCCCTTTGACAATTTCCAATTGTTGTGGTGTTGTTCTAAAGAAGGTGTTGCTCTTTGTATCCTCATAATGTGCTATCATTTCCTCTGTGAAAATTTACCACGTAACAAGTTGTTTACGAGAACAAAGCCCTTCATACCATAAAAATTGATCTAGTTCTAAATATGAAGATGCAATACATACCTTTTGTAACAACGGTACACCATGTAGATCAAAATATTGCTCCATCTGAAGTATCCAATTTACTAGATCCTTGCCATCAAACTTCCTCATCTTGATTTTTCTTTATTTTAGGAGCTCGATCTTGAAACGACTATAACTCTATACTTTCAGATCTTTAAGTTCTGAAATTGCGACCTGTAGTAGCCCTCTGCGTCCTCTTTCCAATGCCACCAATCTCATCCAAATTTGATTCTCCAAGAAAAAGTTATGCACAATCTCCCAAGATGACCTGATTATAGACCTTTCCACAAGAGCAAACTTGTATGAAGTGCCACATGTCACTATTTTGACCTTTCGCTCTGAAAGATATATAGAAGAAACTATAGTCCATCCTATTTCTATACCTTCTTATGAAATTTCGATCCAATGCTCAGAGAGAAAGTTACGATGATTTTCCCCAGGTCACCTGTTTGGAATTAAATTCAGGAGTCCGCAAGAAGACCAACTTCCTCAGATCATATCTCTGCAAATATAGCACGAACAGCTATGAAATTTAGACCGAGATTTAGCACGATTTCTTCTCAAATGGGTTTTCTTTTAGCTTTTGAAACGTTGCAGAAAAAAAGTTATAGTTAAAATGCCATGATGACCTGTTTGGAGCAGTGAAACCCTAGAATCCAAAGCTCTGATACCAAATGTTATGAAACCAACTCACAAAAAGATAGAAAAGATAGATCAACGCCTTAGAATTCAACCTCTTCGAGGCGGAACCTCCTTTACATTACATAAATTAACAATTCTTGGATGATACAAATGAAAATACCTCCTTTCTATATATAGGAGTCTAAGGGATCATAACATAATCAGAGCCGACATAACAATAATAATGTAAGGGCACAATAATAACAATAGTGGGCTTCTATGTGGCACAATAGTAACAATATGGGCACTTCATGGGTACATCAATATAATAAGTGGGTTGTGCTAATAACAATAAGGGGTTACACTAGTAGTATAGGGGCCTAACAGATTCATAATTGAGATTGGATACGGTGAAACACCTGCAGCAACATCGAGTGATTTGACACTTTGTTTGGTGAGGTTCAATTTTGAATTTTCTTGGCTGCTTTGATGACCAGTTTTGAATTTTCTTCAATTATAACATTCTGTAAATTTGTTTCCACTAGGATCTCCATACATTGATCTAGCACCAAATGCTTAGCCATGTTATTGGTACCATTTTTCAGGTGGCCATGGAAAATGTACTTTATCTGCCCCTCAGGATCCCTGATGAACCCCGTGAAGCCAACTTCCCCGGGATTTCCCTTGGAAGCTCCATCAATATTAACTTTGAAGAAGCCCTGTGGACATCGCTGCCATCCCCAATCCCTAGTTTTTATAGTTCTCACATTCTTCTTTACTACTTGAGGATTGAGGGATTGAAGATCCAGATCGGGAAGAATGTGCACCTCATGGGGTAGCGGACGATTCGAGGGGTTTGTTATCAGAATGCTCCTAACTATTTCCTTGAGATGTTTCAAAATCTGATTGATGATAAGAAGGGGCTCCTTGGCCTTGACTTTGAAGATCTGCATGTTCCATTCTTTCCAAATGTTCCAAATGACGAAGCCTGGTACAAGCATCCATGCATTATTAATGATTTCATTGTCTTAGAAGTTCTTTCTCCAGTTTTTTAAAGTATTAGATATGCTGACCCTATCCCTATCAGTGTATCTGAAGCTAGATGCCACCCAGTCCCAAATTTTAGTAGAAAAATAACAGAGATTTAGAAGGTGTTCGATTGATTCCTCCTGCGAGCCACAAAGGTGACATTTAGAGGGTCTAATGAATCCTTTCTTAAGAAGGTTATCCCATGTGAGAATTTTCCTTTGATGAACTAGACAGATAAATAGTTTTATTTTCATCCACTGAGGAGTTTGCCACAAATCTTGCCAAACTTCCTTAGAATTTATAGAGTTGAATCCTGTGACTGCCTGTTTGGCCTCTTTGAGATTATAGTTGCCTTCATTATTTTTCCCCATCTTAGTTGGTTAGGTAAAGAGGAGACCAGAATCCTTCTTTTCTCTAAATCCTTGGCCAGAGCCTCTACCATGGCCTTCAAAGGGCTTTCCTTATTATAACTTAGGTTCTTCCACTTCCTCCATTTTTCCTTATCCCTCCCTTAATCCCAAAAATATTTTACTAGTAAAAGTCCTTTTCTCTCTGTGTCTCTCTTGAGTGCTACTAGTTCATCCCTATTTATGATGGGTTCCTATTGCCAGTTGTCCTCCCAGAAGCAAGCCCGGTCCCCTGCTCTAATTTCCCAAAAACACTGTTGTTGAACAATACTTTTGTTCTCCCACGCAAGGTTCCAGATGTGAGGGCCTCTAATTTGTCCAGTAATTTTGATGTGATCTTGTTCCTACTAGTGCCTAGCATACTTTTGCGTCCAAAGCTTCGCCCACGGTGCTCTTGACTCCTTGATCCAACGCCACCATAGTTTGGCACCCGAAGCTTTACTGATAGTTTCCAGATCCTCCAGCCCCAAACCACCATGGCTTTTGGGTTTGCAGAGCTTGTCCCAGGAAACTAGAGCCCACTTACTTTTATTTTCCTCTCTGCCCCACAGATAGTTTCTTTGTATGCTTCTTATTTGTTGCTTAATGCTTTGTGGAGCAGGGATAGCTGCAAACATAAAAATTGGAATGGCCTGCAAAACCACTTGAGTGAGCACCAGTCTTCCTGCTAAGTTTAAAGCACGACAAGTCCAATTGCTGATTTTGTCCTGAATTTTGTTTAAAATCAGTTCTCATATTTGCTTACATAGAGGTTTATCAATAAGAGGTATGCCCAAATATTTGGAGGGCAATTTCTCCCTTTGAAAACCAAGAATCCTGGTGATGTTTCTCTGTATAGCAATATTAGTGTTAAAGAAGAAAACTTTGGACTTGTTTTGGCTTACCTCTGTGCCTGCTGCCATAGTGAAATCGTTTAAGATCTCTTTGATTGCCCTTGCCTCCCTAACTATGGGTACGCCCTGCAGCATAGTATCATCCACAAATTGTTGATGAGTGTTAGCCTCTCCATCCGGGGTAAGCTTGATCCCCTGAATTCTGCATTCAGCATTTTGCAATTTCATTGCCCTCCCTAGCCCTTCCATGATGAGGACAAAGAGGAAGGGAGAAAGTGGATCACCTTGTCTGAGCCCTCTGGAAGGTATAAAAGTGCTAGAGGGTGCTCCATTAAGCAGAATGGAGAAACTAGGTGAGGTGACTAGTGCCATGACCCATATTATCCAATTTTGGTCAAAGCCATAGGCTTTTGGAATGGCTCTAATGTAAGACCAGTTGAGTTTGTCATAGACCTTCACAAGGTCCAATTGAATGATCATGCCTGCTTGCTTGTTGTTTTTGAGAGAGTGAACCACCTCGTGTGCTTGGATGATGTTGTTAAGAATCTATCTTCCTTCCACATAGCCTATTTTCTCTTCTGAGATGAGCAAAGGTAGAAGTGGCTTGAGTCTGTTGGCTATCACTTTCTAGATAATTTTATACACCACATTACATAAGGAGATGGGCCTATATCCCTTCGGAGTAATAGCATTCTCCTTTTTGGGATTAAAGCTATAAAGGTCGCATTGAGAGCTTTCAGAACCTTTTTATGTTGTCTCGAGTCTTCCATCACCTCAAGGATGTCTTGTTTAGCTATATTCCAGCAAGCTTTGAAGAAATCAACATTGAAACCTTTTGGGCCTGGTGCTTTTCCATTCTGCATTTCCTTGATCACCTCACTAATATCCTCTTCCGAGACTGGCCTGTTGAGATTGTGGTTGCCCTCCCTTGTGACGAACTTGGGAATGTGCTAAGTGATTTTATCAATGAACCTAGTTTTGTCTTCCATTGGCTCCATTGCAATGTCAGAGAAGTGGTGTACTAGGGTCGCTTCCATGTCCTTGTGAGCGACAAGCTCAATCCCTTGAGAATCCTTTAGCTTTGTGATTCTGTTATGTGCCCTGTGGGCCATAGTGGATTTGTGGAAGAACTTGGTGTTCCTTTCTCCCTCTTTGATCCATTGGATTCTAGATTTTTGTCTCCAAAATGTTTCCTCTTGAAGGCAATGCTCATCCCATTCTTTCTGCAGAGAATCAGTTAGGTTCTGTCTTTCCTCATTGAAGCCCTCTGTGATGTTGATCTGATTGATTTCCTGGAGTTTTTGTTCCGTACTTTTTCTGGCCTTGATGATGTCCCCAAATTCATTTTTGTTCCAGTCCTTAAGTTTGGATTTGATATGTTTCAGTCTCTGCTGGAGCATGTACATCTTGGTACCCTGAATATTCAAATCCTCCTTCCACCAAGTGGCAATGTTATTGGTGAAATTGGGGTGAGAGAGCCAGGCATTTTCGAATCTGAAAGGCCTATTCCTTGGAGTGCCCATAAAGGAAGCTTCTAGCTGAATAGGCCAATGATCTGAGCCTCCAAAGGGTAGAATGGACGCTATGATTGTTGATCCTATGAGTATGAGATCCTCAGAAACAATAAACCTATCCAATTTTGATGCCACTTGGGAAACCCCTCCTCTTTTGTTGTTCCAAGTGAAGGTTCCATTTATAGTCTCCATGTCCACCAGTCCCATGTTCATGAGGAAATCTTGGAATGCTTCAGAGTCCCTACGAAGCTATCTCGTGCCTCCTTTTTTTCTGAAAGAGATATTATCATATTGAAATCCCTTGCTAGTATCCAGGGTATGTTGGAATAGCAAGCTTTGAGACCTTCCAAGGATGTTAGAAGCTTGAGTTTATCTGCTTGCTGTTGAGGGCCATACACGTTAGTTAACATGTAAGTATCCTTGTCCCCTACAGAACTACATACCAAAGAAAGATAGTTCCTTGATGCTTCAACATCTAGGATTCCCAATTTTTGTGGATCCCACAACGTGAGAATCCCACCTGCTGAGTTATTTGCTTTAACCTCCAAATAATCATACTTGATTAACCATTTATTGTGAATTTCACTTATTTTCTCCATTGAAAATTTTGTCTCCTGAATAAATACCATATCTGGTTTTACTTCTTTTATTCTATTGCTTACATTTCTTTGTTTCCTTTCGCTACCTAAACCTCTAATATTCCACGTTGTAAGCTTCATTAAGAAAGGTTGGTAAAAGAATAGATGGTAAGATCTTTCATCTTACCTGAGTTAATCAATAGTTTCCCACATTCAGTTAGCAGTTCATTTTGTTTTTTCCTTCCTTTCTTCCTTCCTGAGTTTTTTGGAGATAGTGTCTACGGGTTCTCCATCATTTTGACCCCACTCTGCTCTTGGATATCATGGTTTCTTTTGATACCATTTCCTTTCGATTGTGTCCTCCATTGATAGAGTTGTTGTAATCGAACATACTCTTTGTTTGGCAATGAGTCCACTCCTTTGTTCTTTCGTTGCTCCAGAAATTGTTCTAGATCTAGATTTTCCCTGTCTAGAATCTCTTGTAGTTCATGATCCTCCGTACCTACCTCACTTGGGGTCATCTCCTGGTCCTTGCTGCTCTCCATGCAGTTTTGTATCTCCTCAGTCTGTTGGCTATTTACTGGGATGTCCTCCATTTCAGCTTCCATATCCTACTCCTTGGCGACATTCTCCTTGACCTGGGCTATCTCTATACTCTCCTCCACTTCCTCTAGGATTTGGAAACTATTATGTTTTATCTATTTGTCTTCACTCATCTTCTTTTGTGATCTTTTACCCCCTTTCCCTTTACTCCAAACCTTGGTAAAACCCTCATGATCTTTGTCCACAGAAGTTTTCCCATTGCTCTCTACCTTGTTTGTTGGATAGTCTCTGAATAGATGTCCATGTTCATGACATTTGCGACATCTGAATGGTATGTCTTCATTGTCTACCATTTGCACCCATTCCTCATCATATAATTCTAAGATTATTGCTTCTGGAAGGGCTCCAGATAGATCCATTTCCACACATATACAGGCGAAGGAGGTATATTTACCTCTGACAGTTTCCTCTGATATTTTCAGAAAATGCCCGAGCTTGTTGCCGATAGTTTTCAAGGACTCTGGTTGTCAGTAGTCCAGAGGTAATGAGTACAATCTGATCCAAACCGGTACAGATGTGAATGTTTCACATTCTCGAATGAAGTTCATCATCCATGGGCACATGTAGAGCCCTGCCACAGTGTAGAAGTAAGGTCGCCCTTCAAACACTCTATCTTTGTCCTTTAGGTGCACAAACACCACCGTGAAGAATCCCTTAGAACCCAGATGTAGATGTATTTCTCCCTTGGGATTCCAATGGCTCCTGATCGAAATGTGTAGAGCATTCTCCATTGGCCAGAACCCCATAAACTTGCAGATGATCTCATGTTCTCTCATATGGTCCCTATGCACTTGAATCACTGGATCACTTAATATGACCCTGGGGATGATGCTCAATTTGGGTTTGTAGACTCCCGTAGTTTTCGTATGAGACACTTTCCTGCTTCTGCCTTCCCTGTCCCTTTCTTGATTCGCTTTCTGTTGTTTTTCTTCTTGATTTTGGATCTCATTACTTCCCATTGTTTCCATGCCTCTTGCTTCTGAACTCTTTTCCATTGGTATCTTGAACTGCTTCCCTCCTTCCATCTTGCTGCCATCCATGATGGCTTGATTGTAGGAGGGAGCGGTGCTCCTCGCTGCACGACCTGCCATGGAACCCTACAACCAAACTTGGTGCCAACTTCAAACCTTTCTTAAGTTGCAGAGTCTCCCTCAAACCTTTTTCTTGGAAAAGTTCTTCAACTTATTATGAATGAATTCCCATTGAAAAATCTACACTTTATGCATCTACTTTCCACATTTGAAGGTTTTATGAATTCCATTTTCAAAACCTTAGAAAATTTGTGTTAGTATTTTTTGATGATATACTAATATACGATAAGACTCGGAAGGATCATGTTCAAGATGTTGAGAGGGTGCTCAAACTATTAGAGGAGATGCAATCACATGAAAAAATCTCCAAATGTTTTTTTGGAGTATAGGAGGTGGAATATTTCAATCATACTGTATCTCATGAGGGTGTTAAGGTAGACCCTAACAAAAATGAAGCCATTAAGGAATAGGAAATCCCCACAACCATAAAGCATATTCAAGGATTTCTTGGGTTGAAAAGGTATTATCATATGTTTGTTAAGAATTATGAGAGAATAGTAGCACCTCTAACAAAATTACTAAAGAAAGATGCAATTTCTTGGAATCCAAAATAAGCTAAGGCCTTTGAACATCTTAAAGAGGCAATGTGCCAAGCACTAGTCTTAGTTACAATAGACTTCACAAAAACCTTTATTGTTGAATGTGATGCCTCAGGAAATGGAATTAGTGATGTTTTAATGCAAGAAGTAAGATGAATTTCTTTTGAAAGTCGTCTAATCAAAGAAAGTATTTACAAAAACCTATTTGTGAGATGCAAATGTTGGCAATACTACATGCACTAAAGCAATAACAACCTTACATAATGGGAAGACACTTCAAGGTAAAAACAAATCATGATAGACTTAAATAATTTTTGGAACAATGATGATATTTAGAACATCACCAAAAATGGGTCACAAATATGTTGGTTATGACTTTGAAATCATCTGCAAAAAAGCGAAGAACAATGTTTTTGTAGATGCACTCTCAAAAAAGGATGAGGATTTGGAAGCATTTCTTTGTGCCATTTCTATTATCCAACATGATTGGATAAATGAAGTAAGGGATGAATGGAAGAATGACGAAAAGGTGTGGATACTCATTCAATAGTTGCAGCAAGATCCCAGTACATCTGATATATCTAGTTGGAAAAATGATTCATTATGGTAAAATGTTTGTCAGAACTCCCAACTCAAGAAAAATATTATTTTGAAATTGCACACCTCCCCCTTAGGAGGGCACTTAAGATTTTTAAAAACGTACCGCATGGTCAAGAAGGATTTTTTGGGATTCACTTAAATTTGAGATTCAGAAGTTTGTCGTAGAATTTTTGGTTTTCCAAAAAAATAAAGTTGTTACAATTAAGACCTTGGGTCTGTTACAACCTTTAGCCATTCCAAGTTAGCATTGGAAGGATATCTCAATGGATTTTATCATAGGTTTACTCAAGTATGAATGGAAGAGTTTCATCATGGTGGTAGTTGATAGACTTCGCAAGTATGCACACATTTTTGCATTATCTGATCCTTTTAAACCCAATATAGTTGCTAGTGAATTTAGGGAAAGAATTCAAAAGCTACATGGAAGCCCAAAGATAATTGTAAGTGACAGAGATCCCATTTTCACTATAAATTTTTACACGAAATAATTTTCTTGTCTTGGTAATCAATTAGTTCATAGATTGTCTTATCATCCTCAATCTCACAAAAAAGCTGAGATATTGAACAAATATTTGGAATGATATCTTCCTTGCTTTGTATATGATAAAAAAACACAACGGGTCAAGTGGTTGCCTCTAGATGAATGGTGGTATGACACTTCCTTCCATACTACAACAAAAATGATCCCATTTATGACACTTTATGGATATCATCTACCATCCATCACATCATCTTTAAGAGAAAATTCTAAGGTTAAAGCAATGGAATATCACATCAAGAATAAACAAAAATTTATGCAACCCTTAAAGGATAGCCTTATTTTGGCACAAAATCAAATGAAACACCAAGTAGATTAGCATCATAGTGAAAAAAAAATTGATGCAGGTGACTGGGTAATTTTATGATGACAACCATACAAACAAATGTACCTCAACCAAGCTAAGAAGGATAATAAATTATCACCCAAGTAATATGGTCTTTACAAGGTGTTGTAAAAGATTGATACCATGGCATACAAATTGGAGTTGCCTACATCTTCCCAAGTACACCCATTTTTCCATGTTTCATGCTTAAAGAAGGTTATCGCTGACAAACTACCAGTTCAAACAGTGTTTCTAGAACTTGACGAAGAAAGACAAATCATATTTGAGCCTAAAGCAGTCATGAAAACAAGAAACCCAACAAATACGAAATCGATTAGTTTCATAGTATCTCATTAAGTGGAATAACTTACCCGTTGAAGATTCCACATGGGAGGATGAGAATTTTATACAAAATCATCAAGAACTACTCAAGCGTTATGGAAAACACTTTTTTTAAGGAGAGGGCCATGTTAGGTCCTTATAATGCTAGTGTATCTCCCTTATTGTTATTGTTAATATAGCACCCTATTGTTATTTCCGTGCCCATGTATCCCTCATGTTGTTATTGTTGTGCCCCTTAGAAGCCCAATATTGTTATTATTGTGCCCTTACATTATTATTGTTATGTATGCTCTCATTATATTGTGAACCCGTAGACTCCTATATATACCAAGGAGGTCCTATCATATGCATCATCCAATAATTATTCATTTATGTAACGTAATGGAGGTTTCCCCGTCAAAGAGGATAATTTTAGGTCATTGATCAATATTTTCTGCGAGTTTGTTACATAACATTTCCATAATCCAAAAAGCTCAAAATGAAGGGACCATGTTATTCAAATGGGTCAAAAGTATATGATGACTATGACTGAATCTAAGAATGGAAATTAGGCTGATAACACCATGGATGTGTTTTACTAGTGTTTTTATATGGAACCCATTTATGGGTCATTTATTTGTTTCAAAATCCAAATATATTTCGTGCAAATAGGCCTCATCAATAGTCATGATATTAAAGAGCTTCACTTTTCCTTTTATACAAATACATAGAAAACCTAGATAGTAGAGTACAATAAAATTCTTTTGCTATATTCTTGACATAATGATTTTTTTAATATACTCATTGATGTACTATATTACACATACGATTAAGTTATATCGAAATTAGTTGCAATAAATATGTTGAACCTATTCCTACCTAAAAGTGTAGAACTAAGACCTAATGAGGGTTTTAAACACTTAACACTTAGTTACCAAAGCATCATAAACTAGCCAATTCTTTAATATATGAATCTACCTCCAATCTGGGGCTTGATATTTAACTTTAACTAAAATAGCCTTATAAAATATTTCCACCATTGGTTCAACTTAATGGAATCAATATTACCTTGATAACTTTTGATCTCCATCGCTTATACTTTTAATAGAGATTAAGAAGACATGATGATCGATCTTGGTATTTTCTTCTAGGCCATTTTCTAACCCATTGTCATTGTATCTATATTTTCAATCAAAGATAACTTTTATATCAAAGTGACCAAACTCCCTGAAAATTATGAGCTCACTCTCAATATCTACCATGATGATCTTCATGTTGTGACAAATGTCAAGATCTTTTAATTCTAGTTTTGAAAATGTCTCCCTTCAATCAGTCCTTCTTTTGTTACTATACTTATTTACCATATCTATGATTAAACAATTATTTCATTAGGCCAATTTGCAAAACATAAAATTTTCCACAATAACCTGAAATAGAATTGCTTTGCTACAAATTTGATCTAAAATTACTATGGATACTCAATTGGAACAATTTTCCATGGAAAATGTCATAAGCCTCTACAAAAATCTTTGTTATGCAACATTATTCTTAATACTACGTTTTATTATTACTAGATTAATTTAAGAAGGTAAAACAAATAACACACCATCCACATAGTGAACAAAATATGTATCCAAGGAAAGATAATATGGAAAAGCCTAGACAAAAGGTGATCACTATGCATTGTTCTTTAATTTTCATATGCTAAACGCAAATAAAAGGAAATTTTTACTCCCTATAAAGTTTTTCTATGTGGATACTATATGGTCTTTTACTTCTTTTGTTATACTCCAATATCCCACTCCATTTGTGTCCATAAATCTGAGTATAAACTCAATACAATATGAACATACCCCTTCATTTCTAGGTAACCTAATCTTTAACATGTCTTTATAATTATCTAGTGTTAGGGTTAGCATTTTTGTTTGCTTCAAATCTTAATAAATGTTTAGGTTTATAGAACCTCTATAATCCTCTTGAAATTAGATAGATGACTAGCTCCATATGTTGGAGATAATGTTAGTACACTCGTGGTGAAGTCATAAGTCAACTCGTGCACTCGACATAAATTCTCCAATTGAGGTGATATTTACAACTTTAGAAATATCTCAATTTAGAAAAAAAATCAACTATTCAATAGTTATGTACATGAATTTTGAACTTCAAATTGTCATTCAATAAAATAAATAGGCTCCCAAAACTTCAAAACTCCAAATTACCAACATAGAACCTACCCTTAAATCAGTCTCCATAACTTAATAAATCCATTTTCTTCAATTTAGAAAATAACAAAGAATATGAAAAATTATATAATGATCGATATGTTACCATATTCCAAAAACGCATTCCTAAATGATTTAGCCTTTTACAATGAGAAGGTTGTCTAAGCTCATTACTCATGAGCATGAGAACCAAAACTGTTGATGTTATCCAAACTACAAATTCACTTTCCAGTACTTGCATAACGTATCGATTTATTTCCATTTATTTTGATATTCATGTATGGTTACGCTATCATGATAGTAATGTCCAACCATTATATACACATGAACATAGGGCCTTTCATATGACTAGCTTTTGTAACATTTGGCTAGTAATTTTTAAAATGGTGCATTTTGGAAGACAAGTGTATTCCCTTTATTTACAACCTTTGCTTAAAAATGCAAATTCTCAATAATGGTAGCTTCCACATCAATAATTATATAAAATAATGAAACTTTATTATTTCGTTCTAGTAAAAATATATATAAATTCAAATATAAGATTTTAGTTTAGGAATTTGTCATACCACTTATATTTTAAGAATCTGACGTTACTTCCCACTCAGCGTTATGAAATGGAATTATCTCAGAATTTTGATATATATAAACTCAAAATAACATGAAATATATAGATTTTAAACCTTCAATAAAGCTTAAAAAAATCTTACTTATGATTTAGAAAATAGGCATTAAAATAAGAAACTAAGAAATAATATCCCAACCACTCTCATATTTTTGGGAATGATATGAAATATTCGTGATGAATCAAAATAAAATGATGTTTCCAAACATTGCCAATAAATAACAATGATAATCCATAGTTCTAATATAATTACTCCTCGAATCAATAAGTTGTGGACAATTTTTCTCATCATAGGGAGAAATATTGGCCACCCCTCTCTCACCTATCTCATTTCATATTAAACTAAATGTATAGGATATGTGGATGACTAAATGATAAGCACGTAAATGGAGAAGATATGATTGACCCTTCCTTATATTTGTAATCTTAATATATCTATTCATGAATGTTTTCCTATCCATCCATGAGTGACATAAAGAAGGGTCACTTGTGATTGTTCATAGGTCAAGAAGGGCTACCAATGGACCCTTATACTGTCCTTATTCTAATGATATTAAATAATGTTATATCGTAGTTGTCGGGCTTGATGATAAGAATTCAATTGAAAAAAATATGATGGGCCTTAAACATTTTTCTTGTAATCTCATTACATCTATAGATTATTGGATTTCATCAAACATGAAAAGTAGTATGGAGAAGTAGAAACGCATTCTTTGAATTGAAAAAGAAATTTTTATTGAACATTATCCTATATCATTCTAATCACCTTATATAACAGAAGCAACAAGTGGGTTGGCCAACCCTTCAATATTTTACATGGAATCATGTAATACTTAAAGATCATGGTATTTCATTAAAGTTTACAAGAATAATGGGAAGAGTTGGGATTTATTTGAACATTTTATTATTTTCTTATAATCATCTTAAATAAGTGTATAGGCTAATAGAATACTTTGAAAGAAGGTGTTGTGTAAACATATAAGAATTTTCTAGTTCTTATACATTTCCCTTGTAGTAACATCACATCTAGAGATCATGGGATCTCATTATCCATCTACAAGAAGCATGTCGAAGGGTTGATCAAATCTTCTTCTCATAGATGGAGAAGCATGAATAAAACCTGTTTTAATCTAAATCTAATCGCCCTATATAATGGAATCAAGTATGTGGTCAACACAACCATAAGAATATAAATATAGAAGTTTATTCAAACCTTCTTGTTGCAACTTATAACATAGTTTTGTCTAAGGATCATAAAATTTCAATATAGATTACAAATATGCTGCAAAAGTTTTGGCCAATTGTTATCCTATTTCCTTTTAATCATGCTAAATAATTCAACTTATCCATACTAATTATAATAATTTTGTATCTACATATCATATGATATTGTTAAATATGACAAGTTGTATGGTGGAAGTTTAGTTGATTTTCCTAACAAGTAGTAAATATTAATTGATCCTTACCATATATATCATAGGTCATGGTAGGTGCATGAGAATACATTGTGGTCATACTGGGATTTAGTGTGCTTGTTGGTCGCTTCAATGGTTTGGAATTAAATTCAATAAACTTCATTGGCAAGCTCTAGAATACTAAGCCTTTGTTCTAAGGGTGAATTGTCTAGAAGGAGTTCAATGGAAAAGTTAAGGGAGGGAATTTAATGTTATATTAGTAATACTACCAAATCTCCACCGACAATATGGAAAGTAGTAAACCCAACAGAATTCTTAACAGAAGTTCTATAGGCCCATGATGCAGTGAAGGGCATTAAATTCCAATTGGTCTTGTGCTTGTTTACTGTTTGATAAAGTTAGGTGTTCAGGATCTTGTTGATAGCTTCAACTTATCCATTCCATTAAAGGTACCAATATGATGAATATTGGTACTCAAAACCTAAAAGAAAAGCTAGCTCCTATGAAACTTCACCTTGAAAGTGTCAGTCATACTCAAAGATCATTTGCTTCAAAACCCAAAATTGAGCAATTACATGGTAAATGAAAAAATAAGACATGTTTACCACAATGTTATTGAATATGGGCATGTCTTCGATCTCTTTGGTAAAGTAGTCAAGTACAAAAATAATGTAGTTATGACCATCGGTGGAGGTGGGTTTAGAATCCATATAGTGGATGACACATTTGTATAAAGGACCAATGGTGATAATAGGGCGCAAAGGGGTAGGTAGGGTCGTTGTCTTAAGGGAAGAAAATAGCCAATTATGGTTGTATGTAACTACCTCAAAGTAATTTCTAAATAGAGAAGGCTAAAAGTATTAGACATACACAATTTTATGAGTGGTGGCAATTATTGAGAGTTGACCACCATAGGAACCATTATGGAAAGCATCAATCACCTACTTAACTTCAACATGATTGAGACAATGAAATAGAATGGTATTGATACCACGATGATAGAGTTCATCGCCTAGAAGGAGATAGTAGGGGGCTTGGTGATGAATATGGCATTGATTATCACGAGTTATATGAGGTGCAAATTTTTAGGTTTGTAAATGTGTGAGGATTTATCCATACCATGGGTGATCAAATGATATGGAAAATAGGTGTTTGTTCAAAAGATCATTATTCAAGGGTATACCTTGCACACTGGTGGAAAATTCATAAATTATATTGGTAAGGGCCAAACCTTTCATAATTTTTGGTGTTACAAATTGAAAGTCAAATTCCTCAAAGATAACAATTGAGCTAGTCTACTTCCCATTGATGACCCATCGGATCAACAAGAAGGCCATGGTGTTGGAATTATTAATGACCTTAGTGGTTCTCAATAAGAAATGATGATTTAGTTTCTCGAAAAGGAAAACAATGAATAGGGACATATTCTTCTCATGGGAATAGGACACTGGGGGTCCTTTGAGGTTCTTTATCACACAATATATTAGGTGTTCAGCCTGATCACCATCTTCTTAAACTAGTACCTTCACTATTGCATATGTGGAAGCCAAGAGTACAAGATGAATCACTTTTCCAAGTTAGGTGGGCTAAAAGGAGAAAAGGTGAGGGTATGTTTAAGTGCGTCAAATGATTGTTGGGATTTGTCATCCCACACAAATGGAGTATCAAACTTGAGGAGATGAAGAAACCCATGAGTAGTGGTGGCATAGCTAAGAATGAATCTGTGCAAGAAGGTGGCTTTCCCTAAAAGGCTCTACAACTGGCATAGGTTTCAAGGGGAAGGGAGTTCAACATTGGCATGAACATTAGGAGGGTTATTGATGATTATATATTGGACATGATGAATGCCAAGAGATAACCCATGGTAATTCAAAAGACACACTTAAGATGGTTGTGGCGTACATTATATTTGTGATGCTGAAGCGAAGGAAGATGATACACACATATTTTAAGTGTAGTGAGAATTATCTTCAAAAAGTTATGATGTTTTCAAGGTATGCAAGAATAATGTGGGTCAATTCATGGAAAATATATGAGATTCCATGCTACAAATTAGATCCGACGTTATTTAATATAAAAAGCATCACTCTACACAAAGGTTCCCCAAGAACTAGTGCAATCAATTTTCTGTTGATCTGCAAAGTGGATAGTAATTTGGATGTACCTTGATAATCAATCTGTAAAGGATAAAACCTATGACCTGTACACTCGTCAATGATTGGGTAAATAATGTGTGTGGAGAAATTTTCTTCAATACATGCTTTATTAATATGTTAAAAGTTCATGCAAACATGAATGGTGACTTTCTTCTACAAAATGGGAACTAGGTTGGAGACCCATGAGGTATAAGTGAAAGGATAAATGAAATCCACTTGTCTGAACTTATCGATTGTAGCCTCAATTGAATCACATTTGGTGGGGTTAATAGGAATTTGATTTTGGAGGACCAAGCTGGCATCTACCAAGTGTTGATGTGGTGCTTAATAATGGGTGGATCAAGTCTAAGAAAATCATAATAAGACCAAGCAAATATATCTTATAATTATTTGAATAACTTACTGTAGGTGACAATATCCGTGTATGAAATTTCCCCAGAACAAGAATTATTTTTTAACTCCAAGTTTTTTAGAGATATTCACCTTAATGGTAGGTGAAATATTGGCCATATTCCCCTCTTCAAAATTATTTGGGGCAGGCATGGGGTTTTTGAACCAATATAATTAAATGTGAATAAAGTCTTTCGATTCCATAACACATTGGTTAGATGGACTTGGTTTTTATAAGATAAAATAGGAACAAAGATTCATACCATCCAATGGAAAGCATGGTGTTCTCATAGACTCCATAATTTCCTAATTATAGTGGAAGACTAGAATGTGAGACCACATCTGACCACATGATGTAGACAATGAATGTTTATCCAACTCGTTGTCTTGCAATACATGGTTCACAAGCACAATGTCTAATGAGGTTTATTGGTGACTAGTGGAATGAATTTCTACTAATTTTGAGACCAAAACAACCTCAAATATAGAAGGTATTTCCAAATGTACACAATCAAAATCTCCTAGTGATTCTGAAGGTGTTTATTGCATAGATGACGAAACAAAGAATATTTATGGTGTTTTCTACCATCTCTACATTAGGCGGACGAATCATGATAGTAGGGTGAATTGCTCCCTACCTCAACAAAGAAGATTTACCAAGCACTATAAGTATAGGGGTAGAATCTCTGAAGGATGATGAATTTATCATGAAATTACGAGATATGAGGGAAATTATGTGAATAATGTATGTATGTTTCACACAAAGTGCATCGGTGATTGCTGCATAATGCCTTATTTTTCTTATATGACTCAATGGGAGTAAATTCTACCTGGGGATGGTTAGGTCTGGCTAAAGTCCATACAAGGTACTGAAACCTTCTAACTAAGGTAGAGTGGGATAGTCATTGGTGGCATGGACTTATATATCAAAAAAATAACATGGTGGTGTGGGCCTTAGTGTAGAAGTTTTAGAAACTACAACTGGAACTGTCTTATCAATGTCCACCTTCTTCTTAGCTTCCCCCCCCTACTAGATGCTTTCACAACATACTCATATTGAGGTTGCAGTGGAACTGAAGCAAAAAAGGGGGTTATTGAAATAGGTGGGATTGGTATCAAATCTATATAGAGTTTGAGGTGGTTCAGAAGGGGATTGATAAGAGGATCCATGTACGAAACTAGAATCCCTAATGTTAGGTTGGGAAAATTCAATGTACCTATCACTAATGTGTTACATACCCCTGGAAGTAGGAATATGAAATGTATTTTACTGAATGAATAATGACTAGGCTGAACACCCCTAATTACATTAGTTGAATTCATAGTAGCATATAACTAGGAAGATGATTACTAAAAAGAGGGACCAAGTTGTTGAGAAGCTTGAGAGCTAGAAACCATGTATATATGAGAGGTGATAAACATAGTTGGAACAAGTTATGGTATATAATATACCCCAAGTCAAGAGGAATATTTCTAGACTATTTGAATGATCTAAGTGGGAGAAGGAAATGTGTCATTGTCGTCCATTGAGGAAATGATATTTTTAGAGTTAACTTGGAGCTTCAAATCATAGTATGTCAATTGGTTGATAGTGACAATCTTCCCATTATGGGGGAAGGTCATGGTAAGATAGATTTATGAACGAAATTCCTTCATGGTGTACATGAAGCTATGCCCTAATATGATATTATAGTCTAAAGGAGCATTAATAAAATCCAAATCAATGAAGACTTACTTACCAACTAAAAAGGTATGTAAATTTTGGTACGAGGCTATGGGTTGCAACATATGACCTTCATATGCTTTAAGTGTGATTGTGGATGATTTGATTTTTGGGGATTCAAGTTGTTTCTAGACCTTAGTGGACATTACACATGTATATTACCATTCATCAATGACAGATCCCTGGATAATGATGTTCTTGATGGATACATTGGTGGAAAGTGATGGATGGGGGGAGATGAGGAGATTCTTCTTCATCAATGTCAAATACAATAATTTAATCATCAAACATACCCATATTGCCTAAAGAAGAGAGTAGTGCATTGCATTATGAAGGGCACCTCTAGATGACTTACAACATTGACATGTGAACATGAGACTGCCCAAGTAATCGATAATGCTATAATGATGGGTCGCCTGTGCAAGGGAACTATTGGCATTTTAATGTAATGGTCCCCTGGTGATATTAGGAGGAACCTCAACTATTAGTTGAGGGATCTATAGAGTACCATTTATTTATGACAAAGGTTTTATGGTGGGTGTCGGTCGTGTCTTAGGTGGAGGTTTGTATTGATGTGATTGAGTGGAGATATTGATGTAAACAAAATCCGTCATTGAGATCTGATACATTCCATTCTCAAGTTGTTTTTTAAATGGAGTGTGAGTCCCATTTTAGCCATTATGAGTGTCCACATACCCTTAGTTAGGGAAAAATTCTGAAGCACAAGCACCTGTGAAGGGGGTGGAGTGGAGGTAGAAGGAGGTTGATTCCTCCTTTTAACCATCTCTTGATATTCCCATAGGCTAAAAATTCAGGGAGGATGGGACACTCATGAACCTAATGACCATATCTACCAAAATAGGCACAAGGCTTGTTCATTTGAATAAACTTGTTTTTCTTGGGTTGACTACCCTATTATTGAGTTGTGGTATTCAATGTTTCACCCTAGTTGGGATTATGATTTTGGCCTTGGTTATGATGACTTTAGTCATTTTTCTTACCTTTCCCCTTATTCATTTACATTGGATTAGGGGGATTGGATACATTTTGTTGGGAATACAGTTGACCTTATTGAGGAGATTCATACCTAGGAATGGGAGGTTGAGGTCCTATTGTTAGATGGCCAAGAGTACCCTACTATTGATATAGATAATATGACTTTGCTACTAAATTATGGTAATTAGATGGAGAATACACTTTCCCAAGAGCATGCTAAGGTGTATGTGCATAGGCATAATAGGTATTGGTTCCTCCTTCTGATACAATGCAACAGATATTTGAGGGAGGACCATTCTAAAAGGTATGAGCCCCCCCTGGGGCTATCCATATCCCATCTGTGCTGGTAGATATGGGGAAGAATGATGATATGATATAGACCCAATAACACTATCAGTGGCATGATATGCCCATTGTCTGAAGTGATCATTACGATGAGAGAAAGGAGCATTAGGGATGAAATTGCATAAATAGTATGACTAGGCATAAATCAAGTCATTTTTCATGGCCTTTCAAAAGTCCTCTTCCTCGATTTGGGTGAATGTTGAAGTAACATCCTTGGCGATGGTAGGAAGGAGTGATTTAAAAAACCAATCCATGAGAAAGAAGTCATCAAGTTCCATATATTTACACAATATCTAATGTTTATGAATCTCTTGAATATGATGAGTCATGTGAGTGGCACTGGTTTGGTCGTAGGTGGTTAAGATTTCTATACAGGTGTTGTGATAGATATCTAATTGGAAATAAGAGAGGAAAGTTCTCACGATGATGGAAAAAGCCTTATGAGTGCCATGGGGTTAGTTGGCATACCAATTCACCTTAGCACAAATTTGATCTGTAAAAGTTCGTGGATATTCCACTAGATAGTTAGTCATAATAGACATGCTAATAATATATTAAAATACTCAAATTTTTCACTATTACACTTTTATTTAATTTCTAGATCTATAGATTTTTACTATAATTAGTGCATGGATGTGAATGGAAATTATGTAGAAATATATAGAATGACAAAATATGCTGACACACACATAACACATAAGATATTCTCTTTGGGAAACCCTTTTGGGAGAAAACCCAACTTGAAGGTGAGGTCACTTCGCTCTCTTTCTCTCTCTGGAAGTATGCATGCAGGTATAAACAAGTAATTCCTATGACCTGTGAGTTGCTATAGTGCACAAATACTCTGTGTGTGGTCTACCACCTATCTCTCCTCGCTATATTTTCTTGGATATGGAATACAATGCTCTCGAAAGAATGGAATACCTCTTCGTCCTAATGGTTTTATTATAACACAACCCGATAGCCTACTAGTGGTTAAGTTTGATTACATCAAATCTTAAATAGAGTTACAAAATATAATTTCTAGAGTCTTTTACATCAAAAACGCATGGCTATCCCATTTTCCATGAATAATCTGGGTTGATGCGACATCCTCGCATTCTACAAGTGTGAAAACAGGAAGGTCAACTTCTAAGTGGCATAACCTTTTCATACGGACTTTGATTGAGATGGTTTTTGTGATTTTGGAAAGGTCTCTGTGTGTAGAATAGCATAAAATGGTGCAAAACTAAAGCAAAAATTTTTTACCCCCAGAAAACATTGTTTGATGCCTGACAATGCTCCCAAACGGTTTCAGACATAATTTCGCCAAACTAGGTCCCACCATTAAAAATGGTCCTGTGAGTTGATTCCTCCTCTTTTTCCACCCCAAATGCATCAAGATGGATGAAAAAAAATATAATAATCCAATTTAGATCACACCTCCCCATTATTGGAGGATTTTTGTCCCCAAAAGCTTTCACTGAATGAGGTGAGGATATTTTCCCCCCACCTTCTCTCTAGTGTAACATTTAACTTTGCCTGGAAGTTTTCCCTTCAACCCAATTTTCTAAAGGCCATATTGCTCTTATCTTGTAGCTCTAGACCTCTTCTGAAAAGTTGTATCTTTTTCTAACTCTTTCTAAGCATCTGGTGCCAAAATATCCATAGAAGGTAGGACTTGTTCCTCTTCCTAATCTAACATGGAAGGCTCATAGAGTTTCGAATTTTGTACATACACCACTAAGTAAATGCACATATATGCTGGTAAAATCAGTCGATAGGAATTATCACCCACCTTTTCTAGTATATCAAAGGGACCATACCTTAGAGCCTTGATTTTCTTACCAAGACCCTACAACTTCTCATTCTTCAACTGTAGCCATACTCTCTCTCCCACCTTGAATGATTTCTCTGTTATTTGTTGATCATGCCAGGCCTTATACTTCTCCTGCCACTTCTACAATGTTTCCTATCCCTGTAGATGGATATGCATGATCTTCTCTATAAATTTTTCTTCCCTCAAAGAATCCCTTGTAAGATATTCCCTCACTCCTCCTTGCTGCACATATGAAATATCCAAAGGTGAAGGTGGAGAATATTCAAAACAAGTCCCAAATGGGGACTTTTATGTAGAATTGTATACTACTATGTTATAGGAATGTTGTATATATAACATATTTTCATCCTAGGTATTTGGATGCTCCTAGTTGTATCCCCTCAGAAGTTGCACCAAAGTCCTCTTGACTACTTATATCTTCCCATCTGTCTGTGGATGGAATATTGTATATCTCTTCAAATTTTTGTCCATCTTCTCCCACAATGTAGTCTAGAATGCACAAACAAATATTACATCCTTATCAAAAATGATGCTCCTTGGTATCCCAAAGTGCACTCAGATCTGTCGAAAGAAAAATTTTGTTGCTTCTTGTCGGCTTATCGTATTTTTTCAGGAAAACACACATCTCATTGAACCTGTCAACTACTACAAACAAGTAGTCATGTCCCTTCATGGTTGTTGGTAAGCATCCCACAAAGTCCATGGAAATTATTTCCTAAGGATGAGTAGGTACAAGTAAGCGATGATATAGACCCTGTTTCCTATTGTTAGGCTTTCTATTACAAGAAATCTTGCATCCTCTTACGAACCTAGCTACTTGCTCTGGCATCTTGGGCCAATACACATACCTCTGCAAGTTAGCCATGATCTTCCCTACACCGAAGACCCCTGCAACCTTGGAGGTGTGAGCTTATAGAGTAAACCATCCTCGATATGGTAGTCAATGACAGTATCACAATCATGCACATGACTCTGAATCTGCAACTGCTGATATACCTTCTTGAAGTCCTCATCTTCTGAATATGCCTCTCTATATAAATCATGGGTGAATGGTTCCATGTGCATAAGAGACCCCAAAGCTGTAATCTTTGATGTGGGTAGCTCTGACAGCATATAGACCAACTTATTTGTACTGCCCTTCTTATACTTGATCACAAAACGAAAGTGCTGTGAAAACCCCATCCACTTTAATGCTTAGTTTGCTGTAGATTATTCTAGGCCTACAAGTATTGTAATGGTTGGTGATATGTATGGATTATTGTATCCTTTCCCATTAGAAAACACTTCCACTTGTTGACATCTTGAACCATGGCATAGAGCTCCTTATCATAGGTAGGGTAGTTAAGAACTTCCCCATGAAGTACTTCAGAGTGGTAGAAAACACGCCTTCCTCCTTGCATCAAGACAACTCCCATAACATACGCACTCACATTTATATCCACTTCGAATGGTCACTAAAATTTTGGTAATGCCATAACTGGTGCTTGACTAATCTTCTTCTTTAGCTCCTCGAAACACTTCTGCTGACCTTTTCCCCAATGGAAACTCTTGCCACTTGTTGTTATGGCATGGAGTGGTGCTCTACTACTGAAAATGAGCCTATGAATTTCCTGAGGCATTGTGCTACCCCAATGAAAATCCTAATCTCAGAAACATTAGTAGGCACCAACCATTTCATGATCACCTCCATATTATAAGGATCTATATTCAACTGTCCTCCATCGATCAGATACCCTAGATATACCAAAGACTTCTCTGCAAACTCATACTTGAGATTTTCTAGTAGTTGGTGCTTCTTCAATGTTTGTAACACCTGTGTCAAATTTGAAATTTTCTCCTCCCAGGTAGCACTACATACTAGTATATCATCCATATAGACAATAACAAATGAATCTATAAAAGGGCACAATATATCATTCATTAATCTCATAAATGTAGCTAGTGCATTACATAGGTCAAATGGCACAACTAACCACTCATACAAACCTTGTATGGTTTTGAAGGTGGTCTTCCATGTATCCTCTTCTTTGAGTCAAACCTAGTAATATCAAAACTTCAAGTCGATCTTGGTGAATTATTTTGCTTGCTGTAGCTAATCCTACAAATCATCTATCCTGGGTAGGGGGTATCTATTCTTCAGCATGATTTTATTGAATGCCCTGTAATCTATACATATTTGCCGAGTCCCATCCTTCTTTGGCACAATGATGATGGGTGACCCACAAGGTGATATAATCGGTCAAATGACACCCTATTCTAACAACTGCTACAACTGTTTCTTCACCTCAGTTTCTTCTATAATAGACTGCCTGTACAACCCAATATTCTACAATGGGGAGTTTGGAAATAGTTGGATCTCATGCTCTAGTTTTCTCTTAGTGGTAACCCTTTAGGTTCTTAGAACACATCCTTGTATTGTTGTAAAAATTCCTCCAACTGTTGTTTCTATTTCTTAGTACACCCCTCCAGGGATGCCTTGCCTCTTATTGACTCATCTTCAGACTGAATTTCTCTTAAAAATAACAAAACATAATTCTTGCTGGAACCAATCAATTTCTTGGCTTGGTTGGCACTTACCAGTGAAATTTTTGACTTGCCATTGTTTGTGTTGATGATGAACGATTCCATCCTTGATCAGCCGATACTAGTTAGCTCTCCTCATGAATATTTCATCACACATGTATATGTATGGACTCCCAAACACGACTCCACATACATCAATTGGAACCACATCTATAACTACTTCATCAATAAAATCAACACTCCTAGAACATCTAATTTTTCACTGTTTAGCTACGTTTAACTCTACATCCTCATTTATGTATCTTAGTGGATATGTGCTTGGATGATCATGAAATTTCGACCTCGACTTCTTGACCAACTCTGCTGCAATGAGATTCACCTATGATCTTGTGTCAAATAAAAAATCAATATTTGTCTTCTTGACCTGTATCTTTATATGAAAGAGTTTGGTCATTTCTCTCTCTTCCTGTTGCTGAAGGCTACTCATTTCACCTTCTTCTTCACTGATGTATAGATGATCTTCTCATCCATGTCCAAGCTTATTTCAAATAGGTTGCTCGAATCAATGGTCATGACATTCTTTCTCTTATTACTTTTCTTCTTGTTCTTCAGGTTTAGCTCTCGATGCAACTTCCAACACTTCTCCTCTATATGGCATTAATTTTGAAGTGCTTGCAATGGTTTTCTAGGATCTTTGCACTGTTGTGCTATGACCACTCTCTTTTAATCTTTTCCCGCTTTTTGGTTCTTCTTCCCCTCCTTAGAAGCTTCGTGTTGCTCCTTTTCTTTCGATATGATTGATTGTGCTCTTTTTAGGCCTATGTTCTCTAGGTGTTGTGCCTGTACATAAGCCTCATCCATCGATTTGGGCTTGAGAAACATGACTTGATCACACAAATGGTGGTGAAAACCCCCCAAACACTACATATGGGTTCTTTGGAATGATACCAAACATTATAGCCATATTTTAAATTCTTTGATTTACTCCTGCATGCTTTGGCCCGAATTTTTCTGAAATAATGCCACAGGATCCATTTTCCTCTGCATTCAAACACCCATATTATCCAAATATCCCTAAATTATTTCTTTGATTTACTCCTACACACTTTGGCCCGAATTTTCTGAAATAATGCCACAGGATCCATTTTCCTCTGCATTCAAACACCCATATTATCCAAATATCCCTAAATTATTTCCTAGGGATTCCATGAGGAGATTTACAATGTAGTGTATATATGAGACTTGTTTTTCGAGCTGCAAAAACAACACCTTTGTAAGGTCACGTGGTTCGTTTATAGATTCATCGACCATGATTAGGGTTTTATGATTTTAGACCCCATCGACCTATATCCTCTTCAAATATCCATGAATATCCAAAGAAACCATCTCTGACACCAAATGATGCATAAATTTCCGTTGATATTCCACTACGTAGTTCGTCACAATAGATCTAATAATAATATACTAAAATTTCACACTATTATTATTTTATTTAATTTCTGGGTTTGTAGATTTTACTGTAATTAGTGCATGCATGTGAATGGAAATTATGAATAAAAGAAGAGAATTAAAAAATAATCTCACACACACATAAGACATAAGATATTTATTATGGGAAACCCTTTCGAGAGATAACCCAACAGGAAGGTGAGGTCGCTTCGCTCTCTTGCTCTATCTGGAAATATGGCTACAGGTACAAAGAAGTAATGCTTGTGGCCAATGGGTTACTCTAGTGCACAAATCCTCTCCATTTGCTCTACCTCCTATCTCTCCTAGAGATATTTTCTCAATCATGGAACAAAATTCTCTCGAAATAATGGAATTCCTCTTCCTCTTAGTGGCCTCATTATAAAATAGCCTGATAGCCTACTAATGGCTAAGTTGCACTACATCAAATCTTAATTACAATTAAAAATAGACTCTTCTATAGTCATTTACAACATTAACATGTGTCTATCTCCTTTTCCATTAATAATGGGGGTTGGCGCGACATCCTCCCAAACTATAGGTGTGAAACCAAGAAGGTCAACTTCTATGTGGCATAAATTTTGAATACGGACTCTAATTGATGCACTTCTTGCACCATTGGAAAGGTATTTTTGTGTAGAATGAGATGAAAATGTACTACACTAAAGAGAAAAATTTTACCCCTAAAAAACTTCATTTGATGCCTGAAAATTCTCCCAGAAGGGTTTCAGACCCCATTTTGCCAAATTGGTTCCCATTGGTAAAAACGGTCCTGTGAGTTGATTCCTCCATTTTTCTACACCAAATGCACTAAGATGGATGAAAATTAATATAATGATCCATTTTGGATCACATTTTGTGTGCATTCAAATAAAATAAAGTAGAACAAGTCTCATGTTACAGAGTTGGATGAACACCATATGTGCAAAGACTAAATATAATTAGAATTATTTTGTCAAGAATTCCCCTCACACATGGGGATATCCAAGAGAAGTTTTGTTGGCGTCCAAGGCCATGTCAGAACATGGAAGAGAGGAGCATTAAAGAGTTGGATTAAATATGGTACGTTCAAGCTAGCCATGAAAGCGAGAAATGACTCAGTAATAGTGGTTTTGATAAGTGCTCCTACTATTGTTCCAAGATTAGGACCCACATTATTACCAGTATAACACCATCATTTCTATCATTGTTGGCTCTCACAATGGGACTAATATTACAACTCAAGCTGATACCAACCATGGTAGCGGGTTGGGGTTGGGTGAATTCATAAAAGAGGAACTACCAAAAGATGCAAATGAGTAAGAATACAAAGGTGGATTAGGGAGAAGAACCATGACTCATCTAGCAAGGTTTAAAGAGGGAATCCTAGAGAAAACTAAGGGTGAATACCTCTCAATCTCCTTGAATAGCGCTTCATAAGTGTTATGGTGTAGAGAAAAGTATGAATATAGAGGGTGTTATGCAACCATCTCACAAAACAGAAGAAAATATAGATCAACTATTTAAAAATTAGCCTCTTTGTTATGAAACCAGCTCAAGAGAAGATAGAAAAGATAGCTCAATGCCTTAGAATTTAGCCTCTTCGAGGGGGAAACCTCCTTTAAATTACATAAATGAACAATTCTTGGATGATTCAAATGACAAAACCTCCTTTCTATATATAGGAGTCTAAGGAGTCACAATATAACCCAGCCGAACTAACAATAATAATATAAAACCACAAAAATAACAATAGAGGGATTATATGGGGCACAGTAATAACAATATGAGGATAATAGGGGCAAAACAATATTAATAAGGGATGCAACTACAATAGTAATGGGGTAATCACTAGTATTATAGGGACCCAACATGCCCCTCTCCTTCAAAAAAGTGTTGTCCTCAACGCTTGAGTAGTTCTAGATGCTTCTGTATAAAATTCTCATCCCCCATGTGGAATCTTCAGCAGATAAGTTCTTCCACTTGATGAGATACTCCGAAATTGATCGATTTCATAGTATCCTCAATAGATAAGTTCTTCAACTTAATGAGATACTCTAAAATTGATCAATTCCGTAGTTGTCGAGTTCTCTTTTCCATGACTGCTTTAGGATCCAATATAATTTATCATTCTTTGTCAATTTCTAGCAATACTATTTGAACTCGGAGCTTGTCACTGATAACCTTCTTTAAGCATCAAACATGGAAAACTACGTGTACTCGGGAAGATACATGAAACTCCAATTTGTATTCCATAGTGCCAAGCTACTGCAACACTTTGTAAGGACCATAATACTGGGGTGAAAATTTGTTATCCTTCTTAGCTTGCTTGAGAGACATTTGTTTGTATGATTGTAGCCTTAAAAATACCCGGTTGGCTACATCAAAACTTCTTTCACTATGATGTTGATCTACCCATTGTTTCATTTGATCTAGCACCATAGTGAGGTTATCCTTTAAGGGTTAGAGAACTTGTTGTTGATGCTCGATGTGGTCTTCCACTCTTGAACCTTAGAATTTTCTCTTAAAGATGATGTGATGGATGGTGGATGATGTCCATAAAGTTCCATAAATGGGGTCATTTTTACGGTATTATAGAAGGTAGTTTTATACCACCATTCAGCTAGAGGTAACCACTTCACCCATTGTGTTTGTTTATCAGGGACAAAGCAATGAAGATATCCTTCCAAAAATTTGTTCACTATCTCAGGTTTCTTGTCGGATTAAGGATCATAAGATTACCTATGAGCTAATTGTGTACCAAGAAAAGAAAATAATTTCGTCCAAAAATTTCCAGTGAAAATAATTCTTCCACAAACTTCAGAATATCATATTTAAGGCCATCCCAAAAAAATTCATTATTGAGCATGTGGTAAGTTTTTAAAAATTGAGAGTGCCCTCCTAATGGGGAGGTGTGTAATTCTAAAAGAATCTTTTATTTGAGTGTGGAATTCTTACAGAGATATAGGCGATATTTGTACAACAATGAATCATTTTTCCAGATAAACATATCAGATGTACTAGGATCTTGTTGCAACTATTGAACGAGTGTCAACACCTCTTCATCACTCATTCATTCATCCCTTGCTTCAGTTCTCTAATTAGGTTGGATAATAGAAATGGTGCAAATAAATACTTCAACATCCTCATCCTTTCTTGAGAGTGCATCTTCAACAACATTTTTCTTCCCTTTCTTTTATATGATTTCAAAGTCATAACCAAGCATCTTTGTCACCCATATTTTCTCCTATTCTGAAGATAATGTTTGTTCCAAAAAAAATTTAAAACTATCTGATATTTTTTTACCTTGAAGTGTCTTCGGATTAGGTAAAGTCACCATTGCTTTAGTGCATGTAGTATTACCAACAATTCCTTCTCATAAATAGGTTTATGTAAATACTTTCCCTTGATTGGACAACATTAAAAAGAAACGGGTCTTCCCTCTTGCATTAAAACAACACCAATTCCATTTCCCAAAGCATCACATTCCACAATAAAGGTTTTTGTGATGTCTAGTGTAGCTAATACTAGTGCATGGAACATTGCCTCTTTAAGATGTTCAAAGGCCTTAGTTTCTTCTGGAGTCCAAGAAAATGCATATTTCCCTAGTAATGTTGTTAGAGGCATTTCTATTCTCCCATAATTCTAAACAAACTTAAATGATAATATCCTTTTGGCCTAAGAAATCCTCAAATATGCTTTAGGATTGTGGGGATTTTCCATTCCTTAATGGTTTTAATATTTTTAGGGTCTACCTTAACACCCTCATAAGATACAATCTAATCCAAATAGTCCGCCTCTTGTACTCTAAAGAAACATTTTGATTTTTTTTCATATAATTATTTTTCCTACAATAGTTTGAGCACCCTGTCAACATGTTGAACATTATTCTTCCAAGACTTTTCGTAGACTAGTATAGCATCAGAAAATACTATCACAAATTTTCTTAGGAATGGTTTGAAAATAAAATTCATCAAACCTTGAAATGTGGAGGATCCATTAGTAAGGCCAAAAGGCATGACTAAAAATTCATAATGACCTTCATGAGTTCTGAATGTTTTTTCATAATGTCATCAGCCTTCATTCTAATTTGATGATATCTTGAACAAAGATCCAACTTGGTGAAGCAAATTACTCCATGTAGTTCATCCAACAATTCAAAAATGACAGGAATGGGGAATTTATCTTTAATAATGATCTTGTTGATCTCCCTATAATCTGGATACATACGCCATAATCCATCCTTCTTGTGAGCCAATACTAATACAGCAGAGAAAGAACTTTGACTAGGTTGAATTATACTGACCTTTAGCAGTTATGCAACCATATTTTCAATTTCACTCTTCTGGGCATAGGGATATCTGTAAGGTCTGATGTTTGAAGAAACACTTTATGGATCATGTGAATAACATTATCATAATCATGAATATGTGGGAGGCCTTTCAGAGTCTCAAATACCTTGGAATGATTGTTGAGGACTTTTTGGAGATATGGAGAAATAGATGTTTTCAATGTCTTAACCTCTAGTGAGCATAATTGTGCAATTACACCCCGTTTTTATTTTAACAATATTTTTCATGCCATTACAACTAATTATCTTCCTTGGTTTCCCTATGACACCCCTCAATTCAATTTCCTTTCCTTCCCAAAAAAAAATTCAAGAAAAGTTGTTAAAAATTAAAAGTTATCGTCCCCAAATATTGTAACCATTAGAATCCTAGTACAACATCAACACCACCCATTAGAATGGAAAGCATTGCACAATTCAATATGTAATCCCCCATAGTTATCTTGATATTATGGCATTTTCCAGAGAAATTTATAGTTCGTCTATTTGCAACCATCACTTGACAGTCTGGTTCTAGACATAGAAAGCAATTCAATTCCTTGGATATCTTACAATGAATAAAATTATGAGTACTACAAAAATCAATCAACACTATTACATTTTTCTTCTTGATATATCCTTCTATGTTGATATTTTCAGGAGTTGTAACTCCAACAATTTCATTACAAGATATCGTCAGATTCATTTATTCTTTCTCTAGGGTTGGTTACTAGTATATATCCTCTTCTTTTGACATTTCTTGTTCCTTTTATTCCTCCTCTTTACAATTGATGTAAAGTAATTTCTTCTTAGCACACTTATGACCTTTAGTGTATTTCCTATCACAACTTTAACAAAGCCATTTTACTCTTTTTCCCTGCATTTATTGTGGTGTCATCCTTGTAGGTTGTTGAAGGCTAGGAGCAGTAACACTTCCATATTTATAGTTGTGAGCGGTAGACTTCTTTGTTGCCATAATTTTTTTTTCAACTTTTCTTGCCACCCTAAATTATTTCTCCATTGAATCATGTTCCAAAAGGCTAACCTTAGGTTGGATGTTATCCTTTAAGGTACCTATGAAGACATCAATACTACGCTCCTTGGGAATATTAGTTACCTTGATATTCAATTTTTGGAAGTCTTCAATGTGCTCTTTCATTGAAACCTTTTGTTTCATATTTATCAATTGTCTAAAGGTGTTTCTCTTTTCATCCTCATAGTGTGATATCATTTCCTCCCTAAAAATTAACCAAGTGACAAGTGGTTTACGAGATAAAATCCGTCAATATATTACAAAATAATTGGTTTTAACTATTTCAATACATACCTTTTATGAGGGTTGCACATCATGTAGTTAAAAATATTGCTCCCATCTATAGTATCCATGTTACCAGATCCTTGCCATCAAACCTCCTCATATCAATCTTTGGAATGTGGCTGGTCTTCAACCCAAAGTCAGAGTCTCTAAAATCATGATTAATATTCCTTTTGTTCTCATCATGAGTTTCATGGAATGCTTTTTCGTCATTAGGAAGCATTTCTTGTAGCAACTTTATCAAACCTTCCTTCAAACTTTCCATTTATGCTTTTAAACCATTCTTCAAACCTTCTATTCTTGTTTCTAAACCATCATTTAAGCTTTCCCTGTCCCTTTTGATTTTTGATTCTAAACCATCCATTTTCCCTTTTAAACCATCCATCTTAATATTCATCATTATTTCAAATTAATTTTTGGTTACTCTTTGTGAGGGTGAAATTTGTTGCACTCGATCTCGTAATTTTGATATATCATGTTGCATTTTTCCTCTTCTTCATGCATCATATTAGAGCTTTCTGGTTTCTTACTGGGTGTATACATTTTTTTGTAACATATTGTAAATAATATTGTATATTCTTCGCTATGCCCTTTGAATTGCTTCAAATTGATTTTTCAAACAACAGTTATGCAAATTTAAAAAAATACATAATTTTTTCTTGTTTTTGGAACCTTCGTCTTGAAACTATTGTATCCCTGTAATTTTGTCTCTCTAAGGCTTGAAATTTGGTCCTATGGTAGAAATCCAATTCTTCTTTCCAACACCACAAGTCATACCAAGATTGGATTCTTCAATATAAAGTTATTCCAAATAGCGCATGATGTCTTGATTATGGACTCTTTGAGTAAAGAAAACTTGCATGGGATGCCATGTGTCCCTGTTTCAACCTTCGGCATTGAAATTGATACAAAAAAATACAGTCCTTTCAATTTCAACATTTTTTTATGGAAATCAAAATCAACAAAAGTTATGATGATTTTCCCTAGGTCACTTGTTTGAGACGAAATTTTGGAGCATGCAGCAACCCTAATTTATTCGGACCATATCTCCGAAAATATAGTGAACGAAGATCTGAAATTTCTACATCACAATCACCATGATTTGATCTCCACGTGGTCAAAATTTCAAATTCTAAAGCTTCGCAGGAAAAAAAATTATAATGAATATTCCAAGATGACCTTTTTGAAGTAGCAAAATCCTAGAATCCAATGTTCTAATACCAAATGTTATGCAAACAACTCACAAAATAGAATAAAATATAGATTAATGATAAAAATTAACCTCTTTGAGCTGGAAACCTACTTTACATTACATAAATTAACAACTCTAGGATGATACAAATAACAAGACCTCCTTGGTATATATAGGAGTCTAAGGGGTTACAATATAATAAGAGCCTACATAACAATAATAATGTAAGGGAAAAACAATAATAATAGTGGGCTTCTATGGGATAAGACAATAAAATATGGGGTCTACATGGGCACAACAATAACAATAGGGAGCTACACAAATAATAAAAATAATGGGGCTACATTAGTAATATAGGGACCTAACAGAAAGCATTAAAAAATGTCTAGTAGTGTAATGTGGTTTTCTAACCAAGATTTAATTCTAATCTAATTCAAGAACTCTTATCCTATTAATGAAAAATAATCAAACCTAGAAGATGGAATACACCTCAAAGAAGTCCTAAGTTATGTTTCAAAATTACTTTCCAAAAAACCAACCTCCCAAATGATCAGTGCTATAAACAAGGATGAGTGAATGTATGAAGAGGCATGGTCACTTCCCACCATTTCCACATATAGTGTGGATCTTACAAAAAAAATGGCCACTTTGGTTACCTTCGTCCAGTGGGGGTGAAAGAATAACAACTTCCTGGTGTCAAATTTGGACCCCGATTCTTGACCAAGAGTTGGAAGCCTCAAGGGGAATCACAAGTATTCATAGTTTAAGCCTTACGCCATTCGTGGGTTTCTTTTGCACACGGATTTGTACAACTGGATGGTGAAGGGTTTTAATATCCCTATTAGACAACCGCTATGTACAATGTATGATTATTTATGGGTGTTATTTAGATTCCTATCCCATCAATCCTAACCTAAATAATAGATTATTTTGATGCCCAAGTGGGATTAATCAATGTGTGTGAAGTTAGGTTTGATTTTAGAGACTCATCTTAGGGTCCTAAAAGCACTGTTTTAACTTAGTGGTGTGTATATCTGTACAAATGTATTTGTGTTACAACTTGAAATTAAGTGACTTTGCATTGAAAAATAAATAATTAGTTTCATATAATAGTAAATAGATTATTTCAATAAAATAGAAATTGTTGGTTCACTAAAAAATATCCAATGCCCACCCTTTATGGACCTTAAAGATAAATGACCGCTATGTCCAAAAAAAACTTGTACTAAAAAAACCTAAAAACATTGAGAAACTACACCCGTGATAATTTAATTACGAAGACTAACCAAATAAATTAACCTAAAAATATTATAAATAATAATAATAATAATAAATACTGAATATATAATTTAATAATATAATAATAAAAAACCTTATTTATACCACCTTTAACAAAATATTTATTCATTTAAAAAATATTTCTTTTAAAAATAAAAATAAAGTAAAATAGAAGGCCAACCAAACGAAGGAGCCGACCAAATCTAAACCAAATCTAAAATCCTCTTGGTCGTGAAGGCCACTAAACACGACTATAACGACTATAATAATTCACCGTATTCATATTTTACTTTTGTGGTAAAAGTACGTATTCATTCCTATCCAGTCCTGTGCTACGCTTATTGAAAGACCTCAATACAAAGTCCTCGGCTCAGTATCTGTGTATTAATCTACTGCAACCAAATGCTATGGAGACCATTTTGACTGGGACGACGATACCAAATAAAGAGAGCATGAGAGGGCCCAATAGTAGAACGGGTTTAGAATTACAAGCTAACTCTATGCCAAAGTTGGACATAGTTTCGACTGTTACGGAGATGCCGCAGGAGGAGGCGGAGAAGAGATGCCCCAAAAGTAGAGTGGGTCCAGAATTACAAGAGGTAAAAGGTTTTATGGAGCTTGGAATTCAGTTCAGAAAGGAACAGTTGACCCCGCCTCTGCCAAAGTTGGAGATAGTTGCGACTGTTACGGAGATGCCGCTGCAGGAGGAGGAGAAGAGATGCCCCAAAAGTAGAGTGGATCCAGAATTACAAGAGGTTAAAGGTTTTACGGAGCTTGGATTTGTTTTCAGAAAGGACCAGTTGACCCCGCGATTACTCACAATTCTTCCTGGATTGAAGCGATTAGTTGAGCATGAAAATAGCACCCAGATTTTAGGGTTCGAAGCGTCGCCGTTGGAAAACTGGGAACTGCCAAACCCAAATGCCGCAGAAGTGGATATGAAAGAACATCTCAAGCTCTGGGCTCGTTCTGTGGCGTCAAATCTGAAATGTTATCATGACAACACGACAACGTTTGTGTCTGAAGGACAACCCTTGTAATCCAATATGTGATTTTTTTTTTTAATTCCCATGCTTCTTTGATTTGATCGATCTGTAGTCAACATCTACATTTATGTCGGGTCTATAGGAATGGATCTTGGTGAGTGAATGTAAATTCACGTCACAAATCAAATTTGTTGAGCTATAAAATTATATATATACAGTCAAAATATACGAGATTGGGATATAGAGAAGCGAATTTTAAAATTAATGTAAATCTGCTTGTGAAAATCAATATTTTCACAATATTTACATAATCCTCTTGAAAGTACATAATATTTGATTAGCTAGAAATGCTAGATAAACCATAGTAGGAGCCATAGTAGGAGCCCAAGTTGATCATTCTCGCTCAATGGAACCTCACAAACATTTCTAAACTTAACAAATACTTAAATGAACAAACAAAGCTACACTAATCTATGTCGAATAACAATGACATTCAAAGCTCCCTGCTTCCCCTAAAGAATCAGGTTAGGAGAGGCTCTCATATTAAAATGGAATTTTGAGAAATATATGAGATTGCTCAAAATAATTAGTATTATTTAATCCCAAAGTTATTTCATTTTCCATCATTTCGCTAAAGGAACAGAGGTTAGGAGAGGCTCTTATTAAAATGGAATTTTGAGAAATATATCAGATTGCTCAAAATAATTATTATACATGCCAGATAAATAGTGATTTATGAGATTTAACAATTTCTAAACCTAGAAATTATTGTTGAGAAAATATTTGAACAAGACAATCCACTCAACAAACCAATCCTACCAATACACAATGTAAACATTATTTAAAATTCAAATTATTTCTATATACTTTGATATCAAATCGATCCTACCAATACATTGATATAAGCATTATTTCAATTTATTTCTATATATTTTGATGTATGTGTAAGAGAGAGCTATCATGATGGTAGTGTCCAACCATTATTTACTTATGAAAATAGGATCATGCATAGGACTACTTTTGTAACATAGGGTCTAGTAATTTCTAAATGGTATCATTTTATATATAATAATGACATTCAAATTTCTTTCATTTTAGCTGCTTCCCCTAAAAGAAAGAGGGTCTATACTAAAATGGAATTTTGAGAAATATATGAGATTGCTCAAAACAATTAGTACTATTCAATCACAAAGCCAAAATACATGTCAGATAAATAGTGCTTTATGAGATTTAACAATTTCTAAACCTAGAAATTATTGTTGAGAAAATATCTCAACGGGACAATCCACTCAACAAACCAAGCCTATCAATACATATAAATTCACATTAAAAACAACTCTAAGCTTAGTATAATTATAAATATTGTTAAAATAATATAATATTTAATATTAATATTTTAATATATACTATAATTTAATAACATATTAAAGTATTAATATTGCAATGTATTATAATAATAATTGGTAGAACAAAATTATTCTGTATAGAAACATGAAACTATAAAAGTATAGCAATAATATTATTAATAGTTAATATTATTATGATAAATAATTATTATTTGATATAAATATAAATATTAATACTATTAAGATAGTAGTTTATTATGCTATTCATTATAGTTTTTTCCAAGTATTTTATTTAAAACATTAAAATTGAAATTATTTGGTGAGATAAAAATAAAATAAAAAATAATTTGCTTACAAAACCAATTAATCAAGGACTCTAAAAGGTATAAGATTAAGATTATCATAAGTGCTAATTAAGTAGTATTCATTATTCTTCTATAGAATGTCAAAAACAATTGAACAAAATTTGTAGATGTTCCAAAATTGTTTAAATATCTGAATAAGATTTAAAGTTATTAAATAGATAACAACATATGATTTCCAAGTAGCAAATATATTTACATAAATTATGGAACAAAGTAAAAATGAGAAAGCAACAAATCGCGATTGCACATAATGAACAATCCATGAATAACCCCTTATATAAAATTGATATTGCATTGCTTAAATTGGAGCACTCTTTCATAAAATATATTGTAGGCATATGCATTCTTTACAATTTATTAAGTTGTTAGAATCAAAATCACATAAAAACTTAAGTTGGTTCATCTTAAGATTCTGGGAAGTTTCCAAATTTTTTATTTCTATTATGTAAATTTGGGTTGGAAAAACTGTGATATAAATATCCTTATAAGACAAATTTACTATCTATATCATAAGATTCTTTATATCACAATTTTTATAACTATTAAATTATTAGACCTAAAACCACAAGACCTTATCATATTTAATTAAAAAGGAAGAAAAAAAACAAAAAAAAATTACTTTAGTCTATTCTAAGATTCCAAGGTGTTCATTTCCAAATTAAAATTGATTTATTTCTACTCTATACATCTAGAGTTGGAAGAAGCGCGATATAAATAATCTCAATATATAGTAAATAAAATTAGAGGATACACAATTTATCCTTCATCCTCACGTTATACAATTTTTTCTTTAGAAATAATTTATTCACCAAAGACTTAGAGCGATACAAAGTCCATATCGTTTCCCACAAAATTTTTGTCGTAGCCTCCCTTG
Organism: Pinus tabuliformis; assembly: GCA_031772625.1. Taxonomy (NCBI): domain Eukaryota; kingdom Viridiplantae; phylum Streptophyta; class Pinopsida; order Pinales; family Pinaceae; genus Pinus; species Pinus tabuliformis. The sequence goes on along the minus strand of CM062816.1, from coordinate 891,029,895 downwards.
ATACATTCAATAATATTGAATCCAAGAGACATAACTGTTGGCATTATGATGCATGTGTTGTACTTGATGGCAACCCACTCATAAAAGAACATCTCTCTTATTTATATCTAGATGAATCTACAGAAGAGATATCAGATGACAATTCTCAGTATGACAAGTCCAAAGGGGGAGATTGTTGGCATTATGAGACAAGTGTTGTCCTTGATGGCAAATCACACAAATGATAAATTATAGTGCAACAAATTTATTTGATAAATTATAGTGCAACAAAGTTTCCTTCATGTAGAGAAAAGTTCATGCACTTTTATGCAGAGAAGTTTATTCCATGTAGAGAAAAGTTCACGCACTTTTATGCAGAGAAAAGTTTATTCCATGTAGAGAAAAGTTCACGCACTTTTATGCAGAGAAAAGTTTACTCCATGTAGAGAAAAGTTCACGCACTTTTATGCAGAGAAAATTTTATTTCATGTAGAGAAAAGTTCACACACTTTCATGGTTGGTTCATGGTATTAGTCTGACAGTTTTTGATCCTATGGTTTTGGTCCGTGGTATTGCATCCAAAAGTGTTGATCTCACGCACTTTCATGGTTGGTTCATGGTATTAGTCCGACAGTTTTTGATCCTATGGTTTTGGTCCGTGGTATTGCATCCAAAAGTGTTGATCTCACGCACTTTCATGGTTGGTTCATGGTATTAGTCCAATAGTTTTTTGATCCTATGGTTTTGGACCGTGGTATTGAGAAAGGACTAAGGCTATAAAAGAGGAAGGAGATCATTTGGCAAAGCATCTTCTGAATTATTGAATATCTGATAATGTGCTAGATCTGGAATACTGTGATTGGGTTATGGTGCAGATCTAGATCTGAGCTAAAGAGGGATCTGACCAGTTGATGGAAAACAAGATCTAAGGGTAGATCGGGATCAAATGGTTTGAAATGAACTATCTCTATATATTTGATTATGCTTATTCTAGATCTGTATACTGACGCTTGTAATGATCTGAACTGGGTATAGCTTGAGTTTGAGATCGCTGCAAGTCATGTTTGAATATTTATAGATCTGTACGCGGGTTGGCTTTGGTCTAAGCGCGTATGTATGCAGGTTTTGTTCATTGTAGTAGCGTATACAATTTGAGCTATGATATTTGAAGTCACAGGTGGTTCTGGTTGTTGATGGGTTCTGATGACAGTTTAAAGGTGTCAGTATTCTGCATATCCTATTTGGTTGATTGTGTTTAGCTTCAGTATTGATGGATGAGAACTAATATTGGATCAGGATCATAATGGCTCATATTTATGTGATCTGATGGACTAGATCTGGGTGCTAACACATATATTTTCCTTGTATATGTATTGATCTAGTGTTTGGGTGATTCAGAAGATTGATTGATTATGTGCTTCAATGATATTAATGGGTCCAGTATGAAAATTGGATGAAACGTGGCCTTTCAGATTATGTGTTGTGCTTCAGGAGTATCCAGTATGAAAATGTATGAAACATGGTACCTGGAGGAGAGAAGATTGTAGGCCGGTGCCTACGTACTAGTATCTTAGCTAGTACAAGAGCTAAGGGGGTGGTAGCTCCCTTCCAGTAGCAGTTGAAAATGTTGGAGCATTGTAGCAGGTAGCAGCCTGCGTACTAGTAAATGGATCGGCTAGTACAAGAACTATGGGGGTTGTAGCTCCCTTCCAGGAGAGACTGGAGAACGAGAGAGGGTTGTAGCTCTCTGCAGGTAGAAGCCTGCGTACTGGTATAAGACTGCACCAGTACATAAATATTGTAAAAGGATTTTCTTATTAAGAAGAAGATTAGGATGACTTGCAGCAGGTGGTTTTCTCCCACATTGGGTTTCCACCTTATATCATGGTGTTCATGTGTGTGGCTTATGTGTGATGATCTGTTCTATTTTACTGCACCTGTTTACTGTTAATATGGTTGATAATGTTCTAATGCACTCATTAAGGATCAACTAACTGAATCATAAGAAGTTGTGGAATTAGCATATATGAATCTGAATATGGAAATGAAAAAGTTTTATTGATGTGATAATACTGATTCACCTCCCCCCTCTCAGTATTATTTCCAACAATTGGTATCAGAGCCGGTCCTTTTATAGAAGCTTGATCACTTGAAGGAGATCCGTGGAACAATGGGAAAGAAGCTTAAGAAGAAAGTGCCTAAGTAGAAGAAGACATCTCAGAAAAACTATGACAGTGGGAGAAATGATTGGGGATTATGTGGAAGAAGCACTTCAGATTCAGAATCATTTCAGAATGAAGATGAACTATCAATTATGAATGTGTTATCCTCTGATGTTCCAGCTATCTATCCATTTGGAAAAGATGAAAATGATAACGAAACAACTGAATTTGCTCTTATGGGTGAGCAAGAAAGATATCAAATAGAGGCAGAATTCAAAAGGCTTACAGACAAAATTAGAGATCAACAAGATCTATTGAACAGAAGGGAATGTGCCTTCAAAGAAGAAGCTACCAAACTAAAAGCTCAACTAGAGGAAGGAAACAAGGTAAGGAAGTTATTCAAGGACAAATATCAAAAGTTGTAGGATGAAGTAACGTCTCTAAGAGATGAAGTCAGTGAGAAGAGCACAACAATCAAGAAATTAAGAGATAGATCCAGTTACTATGAAAGTCTTGAAGCTACGATCCTCTTGCTAAAGGAAGATCTTGAAGAATCAAAGAAGCAAAATAAAAAACTTCTCCAAGCTCATGAAAAACAAGAAAATGAAGTCCTCAATCTAAGACATCCTTTGGAAGAAGAAAGAAAAGTTGAAGAAAACATGAAGAAGCAGCATCGCGAAAAGGAAGAGCATCGTCAGGTTGAGGTAACCATTCTAAAGAATAAATTAGAAGAAAAAGATAAGATCTTACGATTTCAAGATAGTACTAAGATTTTTGATGATATTCTTAGTAGTCAAAGGTCTCCTGCTATCAAAACTGGTCTTGATTTTCATGAATCTATTGAAGGTGAATCTAGTTCAGGAAATAAGACAAGGGACTCTACTGCAAAATCTGAAATGCTCAATAAGGAGATGAAAGGTCAATCTCATCATCAACCAAGGAAAGAAATTCTTCAAAGAAAATCTTTTACTCCTCCTATGAATAATGTTGAATGTTATGTATGTCATAATCTTGGACATGTTGCAGCTAGATGTGGAAGAAGAAGGGTTCAAGACCATCATGCAGAAACATCATCACATTCAAGGTACTTTAATGGATATTGCTTTGCTTGCAATATGTTTGGTCACAAAGCTGCTGATTGCTACAGGAGAAATATGAAACATGTAAGATGTTATGCATGTAACAAGCTTGGACATATAGCAAAGGAATGCAGGAACAAAGCACAGACATCACACCAAAAGGAGAAAACAACATCACACTTGAAGATATGGAAGAAGAAGGAAGTACAGTCAGAAAGATGTGGCACAGCACAATGTACTCAGACACAACACAACACAGACATAACAGACTCAGAGGGAGCTGAAAGCATAAAACTTCAGTGTCCTGAATCTTATACGCAGGTTCCATAAAGGGAAGTCGCGTATATATGCGAGTTGGATACTGCACAGTAGCGTATATGATTATCTGAAGAAATGCAGTAGGGACAAGTTCAGGAAAAGGATTTGTTATGATTGAGTCCATTATTTTCTCTATTTGATAATATTTACAGTGTGCTGAGGATGTGTGGAAATGTCTTGATACTTGTAAAGATGTTTAGAAGGATCCTAACTTGATGATGATGATGTCTTGATGCTGATATATGCATGTTCAGATCTAATAGTGAACAAATGGCACAGGTTGAGGGGGAGCATATGCCTTTAATAATGCATTGTTGGCATTATGGTTAATAGTCCTTGATGATGATGTTTATATGGCTAAATGATATATCTTGCTATGATGTGGTTATGAGTTGTCCATGATAAAATCTCATATGATTCTTGGGGTTACATAGTTGATGTTAAGATTGTATTTGTGAATTGATTCTTAGATGGTGCATATATGATGGTTACATGGTGATCTTCAGAAGTACAAAGCTTGAATTCACATCTTCTTTACTTGATGATGAGTCACTCATATGCCGTTGCCGTCATATGCATAAAGATCATATATTACAGTTATGATGCAGGATTCCTATTGTTCTTGGCACATATATGGATGAGGATTGTTGGCTGGATACATGGATGATTATTCAAAGTTGCATTGTTGGAGACATGATGATGATGAGTTCTTACCTATATGATGATAGAATTCTGTTCAAAGGGATGAATTGATGCAGACATACCTTGTTATAGGTTGATGACTTATAGGACATTTACAGGTTGGTGATTTGGAATTGGCTGTACGCGAGTTTCATAAGGAGTATCCGCGTATATACACAAGTTTCTGTGGATACAGTCGCGTATATGTTGGTTTGAATAAAATCAGTAGGCCAGACTCTGGGTGAGAAGAGTCTGATATGGGTTTGAGAGAGACCATCTGGCACAGGTTCAGGGGGAGCAGATTAACTTCTAATAATGCATTCTTGGCATTACCTTAGAAGCTCTTGGTTCGTGTACACAAGTTGTTTTGGTTAAAACAGGTGCAGAAGGAGAACAGAAGGAGATCATGGTTGCTGATCTGAAAAGTGTTTGACAAATGCTGCTCCTATCAGTTATTCGTGACTTTCATAAGTCTTGCTCTAGATATTTTGTCTCTATGTCATGTATCTCTTTTATGGTGTCAAGGTCATGTAACGGCCTATATTGGTTTCCCCACTATGCCTGGGACGAAGATGTAATGTTCTTGTTTTATCTTTTGATGTATCCCCACTTGGTTGGGTGGATGAGTCAATTCTAGTATATCCCCACTTGGTTGGGAAATGGATGTATGTATGAGTCCTTGGTGATAGGAAGGTCAGTTATGATAGAGTCATGTTCTTCTTGTAAAACATCTTTTTGCAGACCTTGCTTATAGATAGGGGGAGCATGAACAACACTCTTCAGCAGAACAGAGACTCAGCATGTACTCAGGGGGAGCATGGACAGATAGGTACACCTTGGCATATACAAAGGGGGAGCTCATTCAGAAATTTTAGCAGGCACTCAGGGGAGTATGGACAACGGAATGTTCAGCAAAGGAAGAGAATATCTTGGTCCGCCCTTTTCCCTTGATGTCAAAGGGGAGAGTGATTCGGTGTTGTTGCCATCAAGTCCTTGGCATTATGATGCATGTGTTGTACTTGATGGATAAAAGAACATCTCTCTTATTTATATCTAGATGAATCTACGGAAGAGATATCAGATGAAAATTCTCAGTATGACAAGTCCAAAGGGGGAGATTGTTGGCATTATGAGACAAGTGTTGTCCTTGATGGAAAATCACACAAATGATAAATTATAGTGCAGCAAATTTATTTGATAAATTATAGTGCAACAAAGTTTCCTTCATGTAGAGAAAAGTTCACGCACTTTTATGCAGAGAAATGTTTATTCGATGTAGAGAAAAGTTCATGCACTTTTATGGAGAGAAGAGTTTATTCCATGTAGAGAAAATTTCACGCACTTTTATGCAGAGAAAAGTTTAGTCCATGTAGAGAAAAGGTCACGCACTTTTATGCAGAGAAAAGTTTATTTCATGTAGAGAAAAGTTCACACACTTTCATGGTTGGTTCATGGTATTAGTCCGACAGTTTTTGATCCTATGGTTCTGGTCCATGGTATTGCATCCAAAAGTGTTGATCTCACGCACTTTAATGGTTGGTTCATGGTATTAGTCCGACAGTTTTTGATCCTATGGTTTTGGTCTGTGGTATTGCATCCAAAAGTGTTGATCTCACGCACTTTCATGGTTGGTTCATGGTATTAGTCCAACAGTTTTTTGATCCTATGGTTTTGGACCGTGGTATTGAGAAAGGACTAAGGCTATAAAAGAGGAAGGAGATCATTTGGCAAAGCATCTTCTGAATTATTGAATATCTCATAATGTGCTAGATTTGGAATACTGTGATTGGGTTATGGTGCAGATCTGGATCTGAGCTAAAGAGGGATCTCACCAGTTGATGGAAAACAAGATCTAAGGATAGATCGGGATCAAATGGTTTGAAATGAAGTATCTCTATATATTTGATTATGCTTATTTTAGATCTGTATACTGACGCTTGTAATGATCTGAACTGGGTATAACTTGAGTTTGAAATTGCTGCAAGTCATGTTTGAATATTTATAGATCTGTACGCGGGTTGGCTTTGGTGTAAGCACGTATGTATGCAGGTTTGGTTCATTGTAGTAGCGTATACAATTTGAGCTATGATATTTGAAGTCACAGGTGGTTCTGGTTGTTGATGGGTTCTGATGACAGTTTAAAGGTGTCAGTATTCTGCATATCCTGTTTGGTTGATTGTGTTTAGCTTCAGTATTGATGGATGAGAACTAATATTGGATCAGAATCATAATGGCTCATATTTATGTGATCTGATGGACTAGATCTGGGTGCTAACACATATATTATCCTTGTATATGTATTGATCTAGTGTTTGGGTGATTCGGAAGATTGATTGATTATGTGCTTCAATGATATTAATGGGTCCAGTATGAAAATTGGATGAAACGTGGCCATTCAGATTATGTGTTGTGCTTCAGGATTATCCAGTATGAAAATGTATGAAACGTGGTACCTGGAGGAGAGAAGATTGTAGTCCGGTGCCTACGTACTAGTATCTTAGCTAGTACAAGAGCTAAGGGGTGGTAGCTCCCTTCTAGTAGCAGTTGAAAACTTTGGAGCATTGTAGCAGGTAGTAGCCTGTGTACTAGTAAATGGATCGGCTAGTACAAGAACTATGGAGGTTGTAGCTCCGTTCCATGAGAGACTGGAGAACGAGAGAGGGTTGTAGCTCTATGCAGGTAGAAGCCTGCGTACTGGTATAAGATTGCACCAGTACATAAATATTGTACAAGGATTTTCTTATTAAGAAGAAGATTGAGATGACTTGATTCACCCCCCCTCTCAGTATTATTTCCAACAATAACCGTATTATGCTCTTCGCCTTGCAATCTAACTTTCCCTAATCTTCTACTGACATTCTTGTTGGTGTTGTACCTGGATCTACAACGATCCACTAATATTTGTCCATCAACAGATCCTCCATCTGGAACTTCAATAGCTCAAAAATTTGTCAATTGAATTTCTCGATGTCTATCTTTCCCCTATTTGCCATCTTTCTTCAATGTAAGAATTGATCTCACAAATCTCCCATTATAACAATGTCTACCACAGGCCTCAAAAAAACAACTCAGTAACAAAGGAATCTCCTCAAAGATTAAATAGCTCTGATACCAAATGCAAGTTTTAACCTTGTACATAAATCATCTACAAATAGATTCTTAAAACAAAAAAATATACAATGGAAAGAGCATAAAATATGCACACAAATTTTCTCCTCAAAACCAAATCGGTAAAACTAGATTGATTTTTCATTATATCCCTTTCTATATATATATATATATATATGCTGAAGCATTCATAAACCCCAATCCATTATCCTTGGATTAGAACATAATCGTAGTTCCCTTGATTGGGTCTACAAAATACCATATGAAAACACCATGCACAAAATCATCGATATGTTCGTGCACCATATTTGGGTGCACCCCCATCCTTAGGTGTGTCCAACTATTATTGGGTTTGCATAATTTTCTGTTTTTTCCCAGAATGTTGCCCCAAACCCCATGTAGGGGGATACCACCACCTTGTGACCCCCCACTACACCCCCAACGCAACATAACCCAACAATTTTACAACCAAATATAAGGTTTGAATAGATCATGTGGAAAATCTATAAACCAAAGCACATGGAAATATGTCAAATGGTTCCTATATGATTTTCCACCTATTGAGTGCAAGCAAAGGAATTCTAGTTAACCGCGAAAGCAAAGTCAAACCATTGGCCAAAATGTGATTTGCTATATTCAAAATACTTGCCGACATAACACAATATCAAGTGAGCACAATTCCGCATCAAGAAAACGTGATCATGAAGGAATGAGATATCGAAAGGATGATGATGTGTTTATTCACACGATTCACTTCCTCGAGAGGGAATCATGTGAATTATAGTTCCAATAAAAATCAAACACTGAGATGTTGATTCATAGTTCTAGCTTCTAGCATGTAATTTATTATGGTTGTTAATTTGAAGCATTATAAAGTGTTTCACTCAAAAGTGAACCATATGCTCAAATGTTATTATTATTTTTAAATTTAAGTGAAGTTATTTCGACTATATAGGCACTTTCTTTATTAATGCAATTCTCTATTATGGTTGTACATTCATGAAGAGAGTTTGTGTTTAATCAAAAAATTCTCCATGTTTTCCATCTCTCAAACGCCTATGCAAGACCCCCTGTAGGTTAAGAGTCTATATTAGTTTCTTTATATTTGTTTTTGGAAGATTGATTTTAGTATTTTGTTTAATGCTCTTTTTGAAAATTACATTTTTTTCATTGACTTTTACTTATCCATATATTTTTCTTCAATCGATACAAACACTTGAACAAACTCTTGAAAACAACAAAAACATTTCCTAATATTTTTTTCCATTAGTATTTTACTTTAATATAATTCTTAGCCTCATTTATACAGATATTGCACATACATGAATCAACTCTGAATTTTGTACACACCAACGCACACACCAATCATCCTAGGTTACTTTGATCTCATAGATAACTGTGATTTATCATGTATTTATTAGAATAAAATCTAGAATAAGTCTATACTTATTTTCATAGAATAAAGTTTGAAATGATTTCATATAATAGAGTTTAAAAGTTTCCTTTGAGGGGAGTTTAAATCCTTTCCTAGAATAGAGTTTTCAATTGATATTTCAAAGAATGATTCTTCCTACTTTCATAGACAAATTACATCTTTATATTCATTAGAATAAAGTTCAAAAATATTTCAAAGAATAGAGTTTAGAATAGATTTGAAATAATTTCTTAGAATATATTTGTTTTTTTTCATATTATATATTCATTGCATTTGTTTTTCATAGATTAGAAATTGTGTTTTCATTTCCCATATATTAAAATTTAATCACTTTCTGGTTTAGAATCAATTAGCCCAATATCTATTTCTTTCCTTAGACTAAACCTTATTGCATTCATAGAATAAATTTGTATTCTTTATTTAATGTTTTTCACAAGAAAATGTGTTTCCTCTTTTCGATATTGCTTCATGAGTAGGATTTTGCTGTAATTTTAATCTTGCAATTCCTTTTATTGTACTGCATTTCCCTTCGAATTGAATGCTAACTTTATAGCATGTATTGTGACAGTGTAATTCATAAGTGTACAAACCTGGATTGACATTTCAATGAAGTAATTTAACTCACAATTAAATCACCCTACATTTTTGGTGCCATTTTCATGGAGGTATACATAGGAATTTAGTTTCAATTTAGAATATCTTTTTATTTTACGCAACTCTGATTAGGAGAAGTGGTAAGATGAGAGGTAAGAACTCGCACATAATGATTGTGGGGTTCTTTTTAACCAGATTTATTTCATTGCATCTCATTCTTAGTTGCATTCATTTTAAGATTCCTAAAATTAGAATTCATTTGAGAATGCATGTATAGAGAAAGAGATTCTAGGGGTAGAATCGTTAGAGGACATACTTCCATTCCATCATCACCAACCACCCCCATTAGATCATATGTTGCAATAAGAGACAAATCACCAATTATATCAAGAATTCCATCTTTTGTAGGTGGAATAAGACTTCCTGAGTTGCAAAAATCATAAATTTTATCAAGAGAATAACCAACTTCATCTACAGAAGTAGTGGCTGAAAAACCTACCTCTTCAATTGAGGCATCCATTTTCCTTTCTTCAACTCATGAACAACTCATTGGACAATAATTATAAGTACGTAAGAGGAAGTTTAAAGAGAAGAAACTTCCATGAAGAAGAAGACAAATCATTCATAGAAGAGTTAGAAGAAGACAATTTAGTTGAAGAGCCTTACATAAGCTAAGAGGAGTTAGCAATGGCAGAAGGTGAAGGAGAAGTGTATCATGATGGACACCCATTTATAGGAGGAGGTGGAAAAGAAATAATACCACTTGGAGGTGTAAAAAGAGGAAGAAGACTTCCTCATGGAGGTGGTAGAGATGGTATAGGTGGAAAAGGTGGGATAGGTGGTAAAGGATATGATGGTGATGACAATCAAGAAGTAGATCCTTTTGGATTTCCTATTCAAGATATTAATACTACTATTACCATGAAAAAAATATCTCTTGTGTGTTCCTCATAACTTCCATAGTATGAGGATAGAGGATACGAAAACTTTTTTCTTTGAATTTTAAGTATTATGCAAATCTTATGAATATTTTCTTGATGCTCAAAAGTTGAAATTGTTTCCAACCACATTGAAATATGGGGCTCTAAGATGTTTTATGGGCATAGGGATTAATTCGATAAGGTCACAGGAATATATGAAAAAATTATATTTAGAAAAAAATCTAAATATTATTGTATACTTCCCAATCTTAGAGAGAGAGTTTTCAAGATGAATAATATAGAAGATGAAATCCTCGAGGATTTAGTGGAGAGATTTGCATATAATGTTAAGAGAGCAAAATTGCATAAGCTAGAACTTAATAAATTAGAAACTCTCCTACTTAGAGCTATAAGGAGTGAATGGATTGATCTTATTAAACTTATGGGTAAAGGATATGTGTCTCAATAATCATTTGAAGAGATTTATGAATTGGAAAACATATATCAAGAGGAAAGACAAAATATGGGAGAAATCCTAGAGATACAACCATGAAAAAAGCAGGTAAAGCTACATTAGGATTGGTAAGTTGTGTTGAACATGGTAATTTTCTTGATAATTTTAAAATTGATACCTTCGAAATCTTAGTGAACAAATTGATATCCTAATAATGCATATATATATATATATATATATATATATATATATATAAGGATGTTTTTGTTTCTATATTTTTTCCTAGATGTAGAAATAAAGATGCATTAAGAGAATGTCCTCTTGACAATAATAAAATTTATGTGATTTTTCCATAAAAACATGCTACAAAAGTTTGTCCTTAAATACTAGGATTCAAGCTTGTTTACAACAAAGAAGTTGGAACAATTCAGACACCAAAACCACTTTGTTATGTTGCTCCCAGTAAACCTTGGAAACTTCATTAGCCATGTATGGTATAGGATCTTAACACACAATTTCAATATTATGCACAAACTTATAATAGATGGAATACATGCCTACCTTGGAAAAGTTGGGCACCCCACTCCCAAAATCCATCTTGGTCAGAATGATGGCAAGGTTTTGATGGTAGAAATCCATAATAACCTTAATCCTTCCTATAATATCCTCAATATCATCCTCAATATTATTCTCCACGACAACCTCCATAGCCTCCAAAATTTCAATTACATCCTTAATTGACCAAGATGCAACCCCTTCCATTACAATGTACTTCATTTCCTCAAAGAGCAAACCAACTACCTAGACAACTACTTCAAAACTTCAAAAATAAAGTACCTCAACAAGCCACTTAGTGTTGAAGTTCAAATTTTTTCACTTATATGATATCTCCTATAGATTTAAATATATCCATCTTATATATGGGAGAGTTTTACAAAATAAATGTCCTCCTATTGTCTTTAAGGAATGTAAAGAGGATGAAACTCCTGAAAGGGGTGACTCTTCAAAAGGAAGAAATTCCTAAACAAATAGATAATAATAAATAAGATCAACTCCTAAAAATCCTTTAATTGAGAAACCCTCTATATCCTTACAAAGCCATCCTTTTATGGAGAGATTACAAATTGATAAAGGTGTAGAGAAGAAAAATATTTTTTGAAATTATGATATGTTATATGAGTTGGAAAATGTTTGTGTTAAAATTCCTTTACTTGAAGGAAAAAAAGAAACTGCTATTTTTGTAAAAGAAATAAAGGAGTTTTGTTTTAGAAAACCTTAAAGAAAAAAAAAGAAATACAAAAAGTTCAACTTATGAGAAAATTTGTAGAAATTACGATGGGATAAACTACAATTAAAAATACTTAAATAAAGGACATCCCCTTATAAACATTCATATCAATAATGTTGAAATTTGAAATACATTTATTGACTTAGGTGTGACTATAAATGTCATGACGAAAAGTTCTATTGATGGGTTCAGATTGACTAATCTTCAATATGCTCCTACTATATTGTAATTACAAGACATTTTTGTTATCAAATCAAAGGTATGTTAGAAGATGTACTTGTATCCCTATATTCATGGGAGTATCTAATTGATTTCATGATATTAACTCCAAATATTAACCTAGAAGGTCATCCATTAATACTAGGTAGGGCGTGGTTAGCTACAACTGATGCATTTATTAGTTGCAAAGATTTTGTTGACATGCTTATTTCTACTGGAAATACAATAAACAAGTTTATATCATATCCACCAACAAGAACAATAATTGAAGTAGAGAATGAAGAATGGATTGAAGATGACGATGAAGATTATGAAAATATTCAACTAGTTTTAACAATCTCATAAAATGATGAGGAAAATCGATTAATGAATCTTATGAATAATCATGATTTTTCTCAATATTGCCAACATTTTTTTTTGTGTGCATATGCTAAATCAAAGTTTAAAAAAAAATCTAGTATTGAAGACCTTTCACAACAACAATCTAAGATATCATTAAACTCAATGGAAAAATTTTGCAATACTCTTGTAGAAATTAACCGAGGATAAACATTAAACAACAAAAATAACCTCGATGGGGTACGTACGCTTATAGAGTACTTAGTTTGGATTGTGCAATGCACCCATTTTTTGTTTTTGTTTTTGTTTGTTTGTTTGTTTTTCTCTTACTCCAAACAGAGTTTTACTCCCCGCAGATCAATACTGCAGTGAAAAAATTCCATAAAACTTCATCCTACCCAATGTCCTGAGAAAATCATGCCCAGAGTATAGCAACAAAAAGCCTCACTATGCAGAGAGTCAGATCTACCTACGAAACCCCAACTGCTGAAATTGAGTTCTATTGCGGCAGCAGAACCCCAACTGGTGGATCTAATTGGTGCGACGACAACAGAACCCCAACTGCTAGATCTGAATTATACAATGGCGATAGAACCGCAATTGGTGGATCTGATTAGTGTAGTGGCGACAGAACTCCAACTGCTAGATCTGAATTGTACTATGGTGGTAGAACCCTAACTGGTGGATCTGATTTGGAAGATAAGATAATGGGAAATCTTCAGAGAGTTGATGGAGCTATGGTCAGAAAGGAGTGTCAGGTGCTACAGATCACAATATACATAAGGGTTCAACAATAGTACTCAGCCCAATCTTTCAGTGCACTGCGTAAGGTGGATCAACTGTACCCTTGGCCATACTACTAATCTACTCTATGGTATGCATGAGTAACATCTCCAAGTTCTGTTCTTAGTGTATTGTAGTAGCAAGATGGTCAAAAACTTATCTAAGGCGAGGTTTCAAGTGAGCCTAGGGGGCTTCCAATATATGCAAAGGGTATGTGGAAGTGTAGTCCATGTGTGGTTTTGTCTAATGCGCTACTACTTGAAGGGGTACCCACAGGGGTTACAAGGGAGTCAAATAAGCATGACCACCTCTTGTATTTCCTGTGTGCATGCCTCCCCAAATCTGCATGTTTATGCGCTTAATGACAGATCCTATGGTTTAAAGATGCCAAAACATGTCTGTAGCCTAAAAAAAGCTCTACAAAAATGGAGGTACCATAGGCCCTAGAAAGTTCTCTGATACCACTTGTTATGCTCTTGACCTGTGAGAAATTCCAGAATACCAAATATCCAGAGAAATACAACCCAGAAGACATAATAAAATGAGAAAAAGAGAAAGTATTTTATTATTCAGAGATAAATGCAATGTTCACTTGCCTCTTCAAGGGGGAACCTCGAGCAGAGCAGAGCTTGATTACAAAATAAGATTTAATGATCTTTCCCTTCTAACTACGACTATTTATAACTAAATGACCTTCAACAACCTAACAACTAGTGGTCCTTTGCATAACATGGGTTAACTCTTTATTTATTAAGGATGGCCCATTTGCAACTAACTGTGGTCCGTTTTTTAAATGCGGGTCAACCACTTACAATTATTAATATGGGATTTATTCACTATTTAACTAACTATGACTATGAATCAACCCTATTCAGTTTATTACATAAATAAAGGGGTTAGTGTTGGACCCTAATAGTGATCTTGTACTTTTTGTGCTTTTAGAGTCAGTTAATGAAACTCTAGTCTCCTTTATTTGTTTGTTATGCAATTTTTTGTTTTGTTTGTCACAAAATGCATAAAAAACAAGAGTCTTATACAATATTGTTTTCTTGAAATTTAAGTCGCAAGTCATATCCAGAAACATTTTGTCAAAAGGAAAGACGAGCTTCTGACTACCTAACCATTTGGACACCCAAGTACCAAAAAAAGAATGTACAACTTTTTTATAAATAATCGGCACAACCTTTGACTTCAACATTTCCGACTGTCAAACTACCAACCTTCCGACTTCAGTAATCCCTGACTGTGTAACTAACAAACTAATGAAACCACCCGACTTAGAACACTGAGTGACTACGAGTCTTATAAATAATCCAAATGATATCTTGATCTCAGTATTGTTTGACTGTGAAACTACTCGAATTCCTAACCTTAATATTCCCAAAGATCAAACTACTAGACTTTCTGACCTTAGCATTTTCTGACCTATTTAAAGTGCTTGACGATGGCATAGTCGACAGACGATAGAATAATCTCAATAAGACAATAAACACTTGATTTTCCGACCCCCCGATTGTATAAATGGCTCAATATCGAGTCAGACATCGAATCTAGAAAAAATTGACAAAAAAATGTAGGCTCCCAACTACCGGACCTCCCGACCACACGACTACCAACTCGAAGTGACTACAAATTAATACAACCTGATCTCCCAAGCTTGAAGTAAATGGATTTTGGCACTACTTTTATTATGATATTATGCAAGTATTACTCTATCTTGCCAAATCCCTATTACCCACCACGTCGCTTGAACCCTGTAGATATTCCATGTATAATGTATAATCGTACAACAATATAATCATGCTACCTAAATCACATGCTTTACTGCCCCTGGTCATAGCTACAATTGGATAAGCCTTATCCAATTCTCTCTATAAATTCAATATTTTTCCCCTTTGCTCGAAATTGAACATGCTTTCTTATTTTTCAAGAATGGTTGTGCCATGGCCCTTTGACTATGCACCACACATACACTTTAGTTGAAAATTTTCTACTCTCCTCAGTGACCAAATGTACTATTGCATCAACTACCTCCAGCTAATCATCTCGATTGCGGACTACTCTCAAGAATTAATTTCACCTCTATATCTAAATGAGCACCTTGCCACTTTCTTGAAGTCATACTAATAATTTCGATGGTGTTACCCCTTATGAGCTTGAGTGATAGTTACATTAAGGAATTTCTATCTTGTGACATTTATTTTCCTTTATGTTGAGAATTCCTTGCATGGTGGCAAGGGTGCTCCTGTAATTCTTATCTGATAGAAGCTTGGAACTATCTTACATAGGGCTTCCACCTCACCTGCCACATACCAATTATTATGGAATGCTCAAGAACTCTCTCAGTAACTCCTTGACACTGCTCCTTGTGGCAGGAATGGAAGCTCTTGCACAATAAAGGATAAAGCCTGTAAAAGAACTACAACAAGATATAATCGACTTGAGTACATTTTTTTGATGTTTCACATACTTTTTGTATGTCAGAACATTATTTTTCAAACAAATATCGTAATGTACATTTTGACCGGCTCTATCAAATAGAGCATCTCTCGTATAGATCTGTACATTAATACAAACGCTCTTAGAACCCAATTGTTCTAAATGATATTGTTTTGCAATTTGAATAAATCATTGAGATCTATAACTTCATTTATTGAATTTTTTATGATATCACTAAGCATTTTGGGAAAACTGTTATGGGACTCTTCTTCCTTTTGAACTTTAGACACTTTGTAATTACTATTGTTTATTGTATTAACTTATTTACTTTTTAATGGAACCATGGGGCACATGATCCCATCGATAATCAAATCCAAAAAGTATTATACAAATTTGGAAAATATTGGTTCACAGTTGCATAACAAATATGTTTAAAATAACACATACTCCCATTGTTATTTATCCATATCTATTACGATGAAAATGCAACATAACCCATTAATTAGAAATTGTAATCATATAACATATATATATATATTTGCAGTAAAACTGAAACTAGCACTCTATCCACATCATCTCTTCCAGGTGCCTCTTTTTCTTTTGGAGCAAGTTTTGTATCCCTCCCTTATTACTGCATCCTTGTTCTTGCAATTAGTCTATAAATTTTGTTCCCTTTTGCTCCTTGTATTATTTCAAAAAAGGATGGACCTGAATATTTTCCTAATGCTATTTAATTTCATGAACCATCCCCTTTAGTTCATGTAGCACTAAGAATTTAATCCTTATTGTCAAGTTCAGGTTTCTTCTTTACCCAATACATTGTATAATCCCCAACAAGAATTCTCCATTCATAGCTCTACAACCCATGTCCTCACACTAAGTCACCTCTTTGTTTTTTTATTCGAAACATTACAAAATATGTATGTTATTTTTACAATGCATTACATCAACCTTTAGTAAGACTATGATATAGACAATAAAACTTCTAGAAACTAATAACCAACAAATGCCCTTTTGTACTCTCTAGTCTTGCTTGTTGATTTCATGCAAAGTGAAGCAAATGTCAAATTTGTCTAGTTGTTTACTTACTTTTTTTAGCAAGTGGGTTATCTATCAAACTAATTACTATAAATATCGGTACACAATTAAACAAAAGAAAAAAACAACACAAATTTCATTTTTCAAAAGCATAGCTTAAAGTAATTCTTGGAAAAAAACTTTTTTTCCCATTTCATGTAAATAAATACCAATAAAAATAGAATCAACTCACAAAAAAATTATATTATCCAAACCGCATGTTTTTCCTTCAATTAAGAAAAATACATAAAATAACATTTGGAAATTTAGATTCAATACTTTGAAATTAGACACTAAAATAGAATAGTTTGGTATTACTTTCAAAATACTTGACCTTTTTTTTTAAGCAATTGCTTAGGTCTAAACCTTCCTTGTATATATGAACTTGAGCTATAGGTTCATTTCTTCTTCACACATAACATTATATCTAATTTAACTAAAGACTACATGCATATAAATCATGTATACAAATAAGTACTGACATGCCACCATGTGGCTCTAGTTATTTTAGTTTCAAATAAATTTTGAGCTTTTAGCAATGACTTTGGAATTTATATGACTTGCTAATTATTAGAAAATTGTGAAAAAGACATGGGAAACCTATGCATCTATATTTATAATTTGTTATTTTAGTTTTAAGTAAATTTATCTATAAAGGAAAGTCCTTTCTCCATTCTATGAGGAGGAATTTGGGAGCTCAAATCCAATTTGTGGTAGAATAAGAAATTTTTTCCTCGTTTTCATTTTACATTTTATTTAAGCTCTATAATTTTTATAGTAATTATTTATAATTAATTCATTTATGTCATATATTATAATTATATTAACTAATGTTTTATATTAATGTTTTATATTAATTTTTGTTGTAGAATATTTTATTTGATTAACTTATATTGTAATTTATTTTTAATTCAATTTTGTTGTATATTAAGTTATTTAATTAATTTATGTTGTATATTAGTAGAAATACTCTATTTTGTGAAGGTGTGGACATGGGGCTAGGGAACCAAATATTTTTTGGCATAAGATATATTTTTTGTTTTTATTGTCTACCACCGAAGTGTGTTTAATTGTTGATTATTATGTCTATTAATTTTTAAATTAATGCTAAATTTGCCTTATCTGAGAGGTAGATTAGAAACAATAATTCTATATGAGAATATGTAACTTACTCATTTAGTGCATCGCATCTTGCAAGAATTTGGGTTGTAGGTTAACAATTTGATGTATGAACTAAATAATTATTATGTTAATTAATTAGACTAATTGTTTCTATATCATTACATGGGAGATGTCAATGTTGAAATAGTAAGTCTTGTATTCATTTTAATAGATTGTTGAGGAAATTTATGGAAAAATATTACATATTTTAATCCCATTAGATTGCAAAACAATTTTTGATTACTACAAAAATATGATGTTTTGTTTACTCGTTTGTGTTATAAAGGAGGATTTCATTAGAAAACTTGTCGTTTCCTTTTTTTTAGCACCTCATTTAAGTATGCATGCCCCACTCTAATACAATTTAAGGGTATATTTTATTATATTTAGTAGTTTCTTTTTTATTAGTTTTGTTACTCAAAGGAACGTTAACAATTTTTAATAGACTTGCAAATAATTTGTAATAGAGTTTTCCAAGTTTGAAGGATGTGTTGAGAGCTACTTTTGATAAAGCTTTTATTTTTTTTCAATGCATTATATTTCTATTCAATAGTAATAGAGTTTAGAATTATGAACTATTATAAGATTGGATTGAAGTCATTGTTATAGATATAATTGAGTAAATATTGTGTGAAATGATTACTTGTGTTTAAAATAAAGAATTACAAAAAAAAAAAAGGAAAGACTCTATATTTCCATACAAATATTTGATCACTTTATTCTCTCTTTGAAGTCCAATCTTAGTGTCAACTTTATTATCTATCATTTACAAATTAGCACGATCATAGAACAATTCCTTTTATTTTTAGAGTGGTTCCTCTTCAATTTATTTCCTTTCAAGAATAAGCTAATTTCCTTTACGCAAACAAAACTTGATTCCTAGAAGAGTAAGATATTTCTTTCCATTAGATGAGTGATTTATTTCCTGTTTGAATCAAGTTCATTTCCTGCAAGATTTTCATTTGACTTATACTTTGAGTAATATGTTTTCTTATACAAGTAAATTCATTCACTATAAGTTTCTCATTTGCTTCTGGTTTGAGTAATTTGTTCCATTCTATAAGTGAGTTAATATCCAATAAGATTGTTTTCTTCTTTTCATTTTTAATGAATTTAATTAGCCTTTAGTACAAGTACTAATTTCTTCTAGTTTAGGTGACCATAATTTAGCCTTGGATAACTTTTACTGACCTTGTTGATGATTTTTTATGAATATCTTTGTAATTATCATTTCTCATCATATAAGTACAATAAAATATTAAATCACTACTAGAATATTTGTTCCTACATGCAAAAGTCACAATAGTTATCAAGCCTCAAATGATGTATTTTTCATTAATCAAATAAGAATTGCCAAAACAGCTAATATAGTAAGAGTCATCCACAGTATGTATCTCTTTTTTGCATGAAGCTTGGAAAGAGGAATACAACATTGGTGAATGAGGATTCCACTAGAAAAAGAGCCAATGAGAGGTTATTAAAAAAACATATGCTTTACAAAATTCATAATCCTTGTTATAACATTTTGGCATGCATCCATTAGATCACCCATTGTTCTTGATATTTCTTTGTAAGTGATGATTACATGTTTCAACACCTTTTGTTTTTTCTTAGTAAAACAATATTTATCTATCATCCTTCATTGGTAGGTACATAAAAAAATAACATTGACATTGATATATCTTGTATCCATACAACTCTCCTAGAGAAATATTGAGCACCATTATTGTGTACCTAGGTTTCTCAGTAGATAGGAATATGTCCATAGGATGACTAGCGGTTTAATATTTATAGTAAAATTGATGTTAGGCCTTGGATTACAACATATTCACAATTAATATTTTCAATGCCAATTCTTAACACAAAGGTATGATTGATTCCTAGCTTGTACAATATTCAAAATCATAGTATTAGAAGTGAGTAGAGGAGCATCATCATGTAATGGGCTTAAACCAAGATTTATCCATAAATATATATGTTGCATATAGTATTAATTTTTTTCTTGGTGACTCAGTGTTGCAATATAAAGAATGTAAAAATGAAATTGATTCATCTCGTATCTAAACTATTGTCCCGCAGAATAAAAAATCACCCCAATAAACACCTAGGTGTATTAAGAGATGGATCCATAAGATGATCAATGGTTCACAATTTACAATAACATTGACGCTAGGCTATAGAGTGAAATAGTTTCGCAATAATTATTTCACCAATTGTCTCCCAAAAGGTATGATTGGTTGACAGCTCGTATATTGCCCGATTTCAGACTTTTGTGATCCATACTTATGATGTGATTAATATGAAATACATTTCAAAAGGTAGTATATTTTTCCAAATAACATCCTTATGAGTGTACAAATGGAGAATTTTAATTTTATAGATTTAATATATGCTCTTTTGCATAAATAACCTTCATACTTACATTTGTTTTTATAACTCGACTAAAAACATAGTTGAGATAGTCCTATTTCAAGAGACAATATGAAAATATTATTAAAACCATTTTTTGAAATATAATTTAGTCAATTTTTAATTAATTACTTTGGATATCTATCAAAAAATATATGATCTAAAGTTTGACTATATGTCAAACAACAAATTCAAGAACAATCTTGGAATAGTGAACATTTCACCAACAAAATGAGTTCTTCCAACATATTTCTAGGGTATATTCTCTTATAAATCTAATATACAATGCAATACGAATCACTTTATTTAGATGTCACATGATAAAATTATTCCCAAACTAATAATTATCTATCATAAATGTGCACTGCGAAAACACTATTTCTAATCTATTCATTGGCATATTTAACAAATTATTTATATATATAGATATATATATATAGCTATATCTATATATAATCATAATCTCATCTCTGTCTTGAATCATGTTGATCCATCATCAAATGAAAAAGTTACACCCAAAACCGTGACTCATACTCCAGATTGGAAATAAAAAATACTTATGTCATGTAAAATATTCCACATATGAATATGATCTTTTGAAAAACTACTTATAATTAAGATGTCCCTCATAGTCTAATTTATTTTTATTTTGAATCAGTTTAATTCAACATTATGAAAAGAGTTGTTTAAACATTGTTCTTCACATATGGGTGATAGATAACATCAAGCCAGAAAATGTATTGGAATTAGGGATTTTTTGACATTTCGCCTTTTAGGGATCACCATCAGTAGAAAAATACAATGAGAGGAGTTAAACAATCCATTCTTCAAACAATTTTATTCTTTATTACATTTTGTTTTGACCCCAATGTTTTTATAGGATAGTTAAATAATTCCATAACAAGTATAAATTGTCAATTATTGAGAGAGAACACCTTCATAGGTTCCTCACATATGAAGCATGTTGTGTGGATACAGAGGCATTCACTAGTTCACCTGAGCGCTAATTTAAAATTGGCTATCATAACCAAATTTTGAAATTGTATATTAGAGTTAATGATATGTCTTTGGAAGGATTATTGTATGAGAAATACTCGAAATACTTTGATCAACGAATGAGAAATTGTACATTAGAATTAATGATGCATCTTTGGAAGGATTATTGTAGAGAAACACTCGAAATAGTTTTATCAATGAATAAGCCAATGATTAGCTACATTTTTTTTTTTGTATTAAATAGACTTTTTAGGGAAAATGAAAATAATTTTCAACTCAGCTACTTGCATCGATGTCAATTTTTTTTATTACATAGGTTTTTTTAACAGAAAATGAATTCTATGGGATAATTTTCAGTTCAGTTACTTGCATCAATGTCTTATAGGGCGTTTTATATTATATTTGAGCTTATAATGAAATAATGTTAAAATTTCTTTCATTTAATTTTTTTTTATATATTTTATAATTATTTATTTTGTGGTAAAATTATATTTATTTACATAAATTATTATTAGGTAATCTAGTAATTCATGTAGAACCACTTCTCAAGTGTTAATATATTAATTATTTATCCATTATTATTCTATTTCTAATAGTTAAATATCAAAACAATGGTTTATGTATTTTAAAAACTCATTGGATGGTACATTTCTTTTCTTTTTTATCAATTCTCAGCAAACTAAAATTAAATATCATAACACCTTTAAATATCATTGAAAGGCCATCACATCATTAATCTAGAGGTTTATTCAATACCATGTAAGGTATCTAATTAGGGATCTTTATTGGGATTAAACCCTATTGCCAACATTTGGGTATTTTGCATTATCAATGCCTAGTTGAATAAATCCATGATTAACATGTTAGTATTATTTTCCTTATGTCATGATTTTGATCATTTTGTAATGTAGCTTCCACAACTTACCTTCCTTATGAGTATTTATATTACAATGATTATACTAGTTTCTTTCGACCTTACATTAAAGTTTTCAAGCTGCTATCTTCTTATACCTTCATTTCCACCTCATATTACCTTCCATGTGTTATGGCTATGAATGGACAACCACAAGGAGTTTTTGATCCATGATATTTTCCCTAATGATTACCAAACCGTATAAGTGTGCAAGTGGCAAGAAGTGATTCAAATGATTCCTAAGTAAGTTATTTAGAGAGAATTGATTAAGGAGGGTGATGTGAGTTATTAGGTTAAGAAAAAATCATAATCTATGTTGTTTTAGCCATCTTGGCAGGATCTTGAACCTCACTCCAAATATCCAAGGTATTGGATATCTTTATAGAACAAACAACAAATAACAATATCCCACAAACCTTCTTGCAATAATTTCAGCACAACAAATTTTGATGACGTATAACCATCATACATTGCATGAACAACATACCAATTGCAAAATAACACCAATGACATGATGGAAAGGGAATAAATCTTCATTAATCAATATGTAGTATATGTAAAGATATACCTCACACACATGAGATGATCTCTCCTCTAGATTAGTACCTTGGTCTCCTTAACCTTTCTTCTTTGACTATAAAAATGAAAATAATCTCTAGTTGAGGCTATAGAATTCTAGAACTAGCATGACCCATTAGGTGTGATGAGAATAAATAGGCCTTTTGGCATCCTTGAGAGAATGAATCTAGATGCTTAGGGGAAGTGACATTAGGAAAGTTCTTTAATAATTCACCCCTCATCAAGTCATAAGGATAAAGCATCAACCAAATATCATAGGGAATGAAATATTCTAGAAAAATTGTATGGGCGTTGGTTATATAAGTCTAATCTGACACTCTTAACCAAGATAATACACCAACAACCTATAAATGTGGAAGATTCATACAAATGAACTAGTGTTAGGTCCCTATAATATTAGTCTATCCCCTTAATTATTATTATTTTTAATATATCCCCTTATTATTATTTTTATGCCCATGTATCCCCCATGTTGTTATTTTTGTGCCCCATAGAAGCCCACTAATGTTATTGTTGTGACCCCTTAGACTCCTATATTCCTATATATACCACGAAGGTCCTATCATGTGTATCATCCAATAATTGTTCATGTATGTAATGTAAAGGAGGTTTCCCCCTTGAAGAGGATAATTTTTAGGTTGTTAATCTATCTTTTGTGACCTGGTTGCATAACATTTCATATCAGAGCTTTCAATTCCAGGGTTTCACTTCTTCAAACAAGTCATCTTCGAATTTTTTCTATAATTTTTATCTATGAAGTTTATGCAGCTTAAATTGCAATCATGTGGAGATATAATATTGGTGAACTTCTTGTATGAATTTTAGATCTTGGTTCACTATATCTTTGGAGAATGATGAAAAGAAGTTAGGGTTTTTGCAGGTTCTAGAATTCCATCTCAAACAGGTGACCTAGGTAAAATTGTTATAAGTTTCTCTCTGAGTATCAGAAGTAAAAATTAATTCAAATTTAACAAACTTTATTTTTTCATGTATCATTTTAAGGGTTGAAGGTTGAAACAATGACACATGGAACTCCAAAGAAGTTCACTGTACTAAACCAATATCTAATTAGGTCATCGTGGGAGATTTGACATAACTTTATATTGAAGAATACAATATTTTTTTGACTTATGGAATTAGAAAGAATACTCATAGTGCTACCACATAATCGAATTTCATAACTTGGAGATAAGAAATTATAGAGATATAATTGTTTCAATATCAAGCTCATAAAAAGCTAAAACAAGTGTGTATTTTTTAAAATTTTCCATAACTTTTTGTTTGAAAAATCAATTTGAAGTGATTAAAATGGCATAGTTAAGCATATATATCATTGTTTGAATCCAAAATCCCACGAAACAAAAAAAATGGACATGCCTAGTAAAAAACTAAAAATCTCTACTATGACGCACGAAGAAGAGGAACAAATGCAACATGATCTATCAAAATTACGAGACCAAGTGCAACAAATTTCTCTCTCACCAAGAGTAGCCAAAAATGAACTAGAAGCTAAGATGAATGAGTTAGAAGAAAAATTAAAAGCAGCACCAAAGGCTTGAAGGATGGATTAGACTTAGAAATGGATGTTGAGATGGATTGTTTGAAGAATGGTTTGGAAGAATACATTGAAGGTTTGAAGGAAGGTTTTATAGAATTGCTACAAGAAATGCTTGCTAATGGAGAAAAGGTATTCCCTGAAACTCTCGATGACAACAAAAGGAATGTTAATCATGACTTTAAATACTCTAACATTGGATTGAAGAACAACTAAATTCCAATTATGGAAATGAGAAACTTTTATGGCAAGGATCCGATAACATGGATACAATAGATGGAGCAATATTTTGATCTACATGATGGGCAACACATAGAAAAGTTACGGATTGCATATTTATATTTAGAAACCAATAAATTTGTGTGGTATAGATGGATCTTTTCTTGTAAACCACTTGTTGATTGGTAAATTTTTACGGAAGAAATGATAGCACATTATCAGGATCCAAAGAGGAACACTTTCTGTAGCCAATTTATAAATCTCAAACAAAAGGGTTCAGAGGTGGAGCACATTAAGGAATTCCAAAATGAATATTAGGGTAACTGATATTTGAGAGAAGCATAGGATTAATCTCTTCATAGGGACTTTAAAGGGTAACATCCAACATGAGGTTTGCCTTTGGGAACCTGATTCATTGGAGAAGTCATTCAGGGTGGAATGAAAAGAGAAGTCATTCAAGGTGGAAGTGTTGTTGCTCCTAGCCTTCTATACCTATAAAGTTGAGACAACAACAATTGGAGGAAAAAGGATAAAAATGACTTTGTTATAGTTGTGATAGAAAATATACTAAAGGTCGTAAGTGTGCTGAGAATAACTTATTCTACATAGATTGTGAAGAGGAGGAAGAAAAGGAACAAAAAACATCAAAAGAGGAGGATATAAACCAAGAACCAACTCCAGATAAAGAAGAAATGAATCCAGCCATATCTTATAATTCATTGGTAGGAATTACGACTCCTCAAACTCTCAAAAGAGAAGGATATATCAAGAAGAAGAAGGTAATAGTGTTGAATGATTCAAGTAGTACCCATAATTTTATTCATTATAAGATAGCCAAGGAATTGAATTGCTTCCTATATCTAGCACCTGAGTGTCAAGTGATGCTTTCGAATGGAGGAACTATAAATTTCTCGTGAAAGTTCCATAATATCAAGATAACCATGCGGGAATATTTATTGAAAAATCCAATTCTTTCCATTCCAATGTGTGGTTTTGATGTCGTACTAGGAGTCTAATGGTTACAATCTTTGGGGACGATAGCTTTTGATTTTCAGTAACTTTTCTTGAATTTTTTTGGGAAGGAAAGGAAGTTGAATTATTGGGAATGATAGGGAAACCAGGAAAGATAAGCAACTCTAATGGAATGAAAAAGCTTCTTAAGAAAGGACAATGGGGTGTAATTTCACAATTATTCTCACTAGAGGTTCAAACATCTAAATCATCTATTTCTCCAAATCTACAAAAAGTCATGGACAGTCATTCTAAGGTATTTGAGACTCCCAAAGGCCCCCCAGCTATTTGTGATCATGATCATGCTATTCATTTGATTCCAGAAAATGTTCGTCGAAACATCAGACCTTATAGATATCCCTAGACCCAAATGAGTGAAATTGAACATATGGTTGCAAAAATACTAGAGACATGTATAATTCAACCTATTCTAATTTCTTTCTTTGCTCTAATAGTATTGATGCAAAAGAAGGATGGATCATGGTGTATGTGTTCATATTATAGGGATCCCAATAAGTTCACTATTAAAAATAAATTTCCCATTCTTGTCATTGATGAGTTGTTGGATGAATTACATAGATCAATTTACTTCACCAAGATGGATCTTCATTAAGGATATCATCAAATTAGAATAAAGAGTGAAGACATTCTGAAAGCATCATTCAGAACTCATGAGCATCATTATGAATTTTTTGTCATGCCTTTTGGCCCTTTACCTTCCACGTTTCAAGGTTTGATGAATTCCATTTTTAAAACCTTAGAAAAATTTTGTTAGTATTTTTTGATGATATAATAATCTACAACAAGTCTTGGAAACATAATGTTCAACATGTTGAGATGGTGCTAAAACTATTAGAGGAGAAACAATCACATTAAAAAACCTCCAAATGTTTCTTTGGAGTATAGCAGGTGGAATATTTCGATCATATTGTATCTCATGAGGGCATTAAGGTAGACCCTAACAAAATTGAAGGTATTAAGGAATATAAAATCACCACAACCATAAAGTATATTCAAGGATTTCTTGGGTTGAAAAGGTATTATCATAAGTTTGTTAAAAATTATGGGAGATAGTAGCACCTCTAACAACACTACTAAAGAAATATGCATTTTCTTCGACTCAAAAAAAAACGAAGACCTTTAAACATATTAAAGAGGCAATGTGCCAAGCACTAGTCTTAGTTACGCTAGACTTCACAAAAACCTTTATTGTTGAATGTGATGCCTTAGTAAATGGAATTGGTGTTGTTTTAATGCAAGAAGGAAGACCCATTTCTTTTGAAATTCATCCAATCAAATTAAATTATTTATAGAAACTTATTTATGAGATGGAAATGTTGGCAATACTATATGCACTAAAGCAATAATGACCTTACATTATGGGAAGACACTTCAAGGTAAAAACAAATCATTATAGTCTTAAATACTTTTTGGGAAAAAGATGATATTTAAAAGAGCAATAAAAATGGGTCAGAAATATGTTGGGTTATGACTTTGAAATCATCTACAAAAAAGGAAAGAAAAATGTTTTTGTAAATGCACTCTCAAGAAAGGATGAGGATGTGGAAGCATTTCTTTGTGCCATTTCTATTATCAAACCTGATTCAATAACTGAAGCAAGGGATAAATGGAGGAATGACAATGAGGTGTCAACACTCATTCAATAGTTGCAGCAATATCCTAATACATCTGGTAAATTTAGTTGGAAAAATGATTCATTATGGTACCAAGACCTCTTATATGATTGTAAGAAATTCCAACTCAAGAAAAAGATTCTTTTGGAATTGCACACCTTCCCCTTAGGAAGGTACTCAGGATTTCTAAAAACTTACCACATGGTCAAGAAGGATTTTTTGGGATTCACTTAAATTTGATATTCAGAAGTTTGTGGCAGAAATTTTGGTTTGTCAACAAAATAACATTGATACAATTAACACCCCGAGTCTATTACAACCTTTATCCATTCCAAGTTAGCATTGGGAGGATGTCTCAATGGATTTTATCACAGGTTTACCCAAGTATGAAGGAAAGAGTGTCATCATGGGCATAGTTGATAGACTTAGAAAGTATGCACACATTTGTGCATTATCTCATCCTTTTAAAGCCAGTATATTTGTTAGTGAATTTATGGAAACAATTCAAAAGCTACATGGAAGCCCAAATATAATTGTAAGTGACAAACATCCCATTTTCACTCAAAAGTTTTAAACAAAATAATTTTCTTATCTTGGTACTCAATTAGTTCATATCTTATCTTATCATCCTTAATCTAACGAAAAAAACTGAGATATTCAACAAATATTTGGAAGGATATCTTACCTACTTAGTATATTATAAACAAATACAATGGGTCAAGTTGTTACCTCTAGCTGGATGGTGGTATGACACTTTCTTCCATACTGCAACAAAAATGATCTCATTTATGACACTTTATGGATATCATATACCATCCATCACATCAACTTTAAGAGAAAATTGTAAGGTTCAAGAAGTGAAAGATCACATCGAGAATCAACAACAAGTTCTCCAACTCTTAAAGGACAACCTGACTTTGGCACAAAATCGAATGAAACAACAAGTAGATTAGCCTCACAGTGAAAGAATTTTTGATGTAGGTGACTGGGTATTTTTACGACGACAACCATACTACCAAATGTCCCTTAAGCAAGCTAAGAAGGATAAGAAATTATCACCAAAGTAATATGGTCCTTAAAAGGTGTTGCAAGATATTGATACTATGGCATACAAATTGGAGTTGCCTACATCTTCCTGAGTACACCCATTTTTCCATGTTTCGTGCTTAAATAAGGTTATCACTGACACTTTACTAGTTCAAACAATGTTTATAGAACTTGACAAAGAAGGACAAATGACATTTGAGCTTGAAGCAATCATGAAAACAAGAAACCCAACAAATATGAAATCGATTAATTTCTGAGTATCTCATTAAGTGGAATAACTTACCCGCTGAAGATTCCACATGGGAGGATGAGAATTTTATACAAAATAATCAAGAACTACTCAAACATTATGGACAACACTCTTTTTAAGGAGAGGGGCATGTTAGGTCCCTATAATACTAGTGTATCTCCTTTATTGTTATTGTCGTGCCCATGTATCCCGCATGTTATTATTGTGCCCAATCGAAGACCACTATTGTTATTATTGTGCCCTTACATTATTATTTTTATGTAGGTTCTAATAATATTGTGACCCCTTAGACTCTTGTATATACCAAGGAGGTCTTATCATTTGCATCATCCAAGAATTACTAATTTATGTAATGTAAAGGAGGTTTCCCCCTCGAAGAGGATAATTTTTAAGTCATTGATCTATCTTTTCTGTGAGTTGGTTGCATAAAATTTCCATAATCCAAAAAGATCAAATTGAAGGGATCATGTTATACAAAAGGGTCAACGGTATATGATGAATATTACTGAATCTAAGAATGGAAATTACGCTGAAAACACCATGGATTTTTCTTACTAGTGTTTTTATATGGAACCCATTTAGAAGTAATTTATTCGTTTCCAAATCAAAACATATTTCATGAAAATAGACCTCATCAATAATAACGATATTAAAGGTCTTCACTTTTCTTTTTATACGACTACATATACCACCTAGATAGTAGAGTACAATAAAATTCTTCAGATATATTATTGACATAATGATTTTTTTGGTGTACTCATTGATGTCCTATAAAACACATAGGACTAACTTATATCGAAATTAGTTCCACTAAATATGTTGAACCTATTCGTACCTAATAGGGTATATCTAAGACCTAATGAGGGTTTTAAGCACTTATCACTTAGTTACCAAAGCATGATAAACTAGCCAATTCTTTAATGTATGTATCTACATCCAATTTGGGGCTTGAAAGTTAACTTTAGCTAGGAAGTTGATGTCGATTACTCTTCTCTTATGTCATACATACTAAAATAGTCTTATAAAATATTGCCACCGTTGATTCAACTTAATGGAATCAATATTACCTTGATAACTTTTGATATCCATCACTTATACTTTTAATGCGATTAAGAAGGGATGATGATTGATCATGATATTTTTTTCTAGGCCCTTTTCTAAGTCGTTGTCATTGTATCTATATTTCCAATCAAAGATAAATTTTATATCAAAGTGACCAAACTCCCTAAAAATTATGAACTCACTCTCAATAGCTACCATGAGGACTTTCATGTTGTGACAGATGTCTAGATCTTTTACATCTGGTTTCGAAAATATCTCCCTTCAATCAGCCCTTTGATTGTTACTATACTTATTTACCATATCTATGGTTAAACAATTATTTTCATTAGGCCAATTTACAAAACTTAGAATTTTCCATAATAACCTTAAATAAAATTGCTTTGCAACAAATATTATCTAACATTATTGTGGATACTCAATTGGAACAATTTTTCATGGAAAATGTCACAAGCTTCTACAAAAATTGTTATGAAACATTTTTCTTTATATTATGACTTAATATTACTAGCTTAATTTAAGATTGAAATAAAAGAAGGTAAAACAAATAACACACCATCCACATATTGAACAAAATATGTATTCAAGGAAAGATAATATGGAAAAGCCTAGATAGAAGATGATCATTATGCATTGTTCTTGAATTTTTATATGTTAAATGCAAATAAAAGGAAAGTTTTACTCCTTATAAAGTTGGTCTATATGGATACTATAGGGTCTTTTACTTACTTTGTTATAATCGAATATCCCACTCCATTCTTGTTCACAAATCTGAGTAGCAACTTTATACAGTAGGAACATACTCCTTCATTTCTAGGAAACCTAATCTTTAACATGTCTTTATAATTATCTAGTGTTAGGGTTAGCATTTTTTCTTGCTTCAAATACTAATAAATTTTAAGGGTTATAGAACGTCTATAATCCTCTTGACATTAAATAGATGACTAGCTCCATATGTTGGATATAATGTTAGTACAATGGTGGTGAAGTCGTAAGTCGACTTGTGGGCTTGACATAAATTCCTTATACCTACTCCAATTAAGGTGATCTTTACAACTTCATAAATATCTCAATTTGGAAAAAAACATCAACTATTCAATGGTTATGTACATGAATTTTGAACTTCAAATTGTCAATTAATAAAATAAATTGACTCCAAAAGCTTCAAAACTTCAAATTACCAACATAAAACCTACACTTAAATCAATCTCTATAACTTAATAACTTCATTTTCTTGAACTTAGAAAATAACATATCATATCAAAAATTATATAATCATCCAAATAATATCATAGTTATTTTGTTACAATATTCCAAAAGCACATTCTTAAATGATTTAGCCTTTTACCATGATAAAGTTGTATAAGCTCATTATTCATGAGCGTGAGAACCAAAACTACTAATGTTATTCAAACTACAAATTCACTCTCCAATACTTATATAATGTCTCAACCATTATATAAGTATTTTGATATCCATGTATGGTTAAGCTATCACGATGGTAATGTCCAACCATTATATCCACATGAACATAGGGCCTTTCATAGGACTACCTTTTGTAACATTTGACCAGTAATTTTGAAAATGGTGGATTTTGGAAGACAAGTGTATTGTCTTTGTTTACAACCTGTTCTTGAAAATGAAAATTCAATGCAAATTCTCAATAATGGTAGCTTCCACATCAATAATTATATAAAATAATGAAACTTTATTACTTCGTTCTAGTAAAAATATATATGTATATTCAAATATAATATTTTAGTTTAGGAATTTGACGTAGAAGTATCCAACGTTACTTTCCACTCAGCGTTATGAAATGGAATTCTCTCAAAATTTTGATATATATATATATATATATATATATATATATATATATATAAATAATTTTCAATAAATATTAACAAAACTCAAAATAACATGATATATATAGATTTTAGACCTTGAATAAAGCTTAACAAAAATTTATAAAAAAAAAAAGTATGATTTAAAAATAGGCATTAAAATAAAAAACTACGAAATAATATCCCAACCACTCTCATATTTTTGGAATGATATGAAAATATTTATGATGAATCAAAATAATATGATTTTTTAAATCATTGCTAATAAATAACATGATAATCCATAGTTCTAATAGAATTACTCTTGGACTCACTAAGTTGTGGACAATATTTCTCATTGTTGGGAGAAATATTGGCCAGCCCTCTCTTACCTATCTCATTCCATACTAAACTAAAGGTATATGTTATGTGGATGACTAAATGATCAGCACGTAAATGGAAAAGATGTGATTGGCCCTTCGTTATATTTCTAATGTTAATATATCTATTCATGAATGTTTTACTATCCATCCATGAATGGCATAAAGAAGGGTCACTTGTGATTTTTCATAAGTCAAGAAGGACTACCAATGGACCCTTATACGGGCCTTATTGTTTATTGTAATCATATTAAATAAGTAAGGTTATATCTTAGTTGATGGGCTTGATGATAAGAATTCAAATGAAAAAAATATGATGGCCCTTAAACATTTTTCTTTCCAACTGATTACATTTATAGATCATTGCATTTCATCAAACATGAGAAATAGAAACGCATTCTTGTAATTGAAAAATAAAATTTGATTGAACAGTATCCTATATCTTTCTAATCACGTTCACCTTATATAACAGAAGCAACAAGTTGGTTGATATAACAATAATAAGATAAATGTAAAAGAGTCGGCCAACCCTTTAATATTTTACATGGAATCATGTAATACTTAGACGTCATGGTATTTCATTAAAGTCTACAAGAATAATGTGGAAGGGTTGGGACTGAGTTAAACCATGGTAAATTTTAGGGGTGAATTTTAGCCCAAGGGCGAAATTTAAGGGGTTTTTCATTACAACCCCAATCAAACCACTCCCATGCGTTCTTGGGGTCCCCCTGCTCATCCTTCCTGGTCCACACCCCCTCCTTGGTCGTATCCATCTCAATACCATACTCAACTGGCTGCTCATTCGTTTCATTCTCACACTCAGCCACAACCTCAGTGGAATGCACCTCATTAGGGGTTGAAGCCCCAATACAACTCTCCTCCAACTCTTTTGCCTCCACCACCTGCTCAACCACAACCATTACCTCCCGCTCCTCCAAGACAACCCTAAATACCTACTCAACCGAACCTGAACCCCAACAACAAACAGGCCCAACTGGTATATATTAGAGAAAAAACATGCCCTACCTATGTTGTGGAGATTCAGGAGATCAACCTACGATCTGGGAAGGTCCTCCCAGGCAGCCAACCTCCTCCTAGGGAGGATGATGGAGAGAAATAGGAAAGTGAACCACAAGCCATTCCACTCTTTCCTGAGAGACTAACTGGAACCACACAACCAACCCCAAAAGAAACTGAACTTCTCGGAGAACTAAAAAAGTTGTGTGTAAAAATACCACTTCTCCAGGCTATAAAAGATGTACCAATCTACAACAAGTTGATCAAAGAGAAGTGTTTCAAGCACCTAGGCAGGCGCAAGAGAGATCCCCCAACTATCAATGTCATAGGACAACTGTCCGACCTGATGTTGGGATAGGTAATCTGTCCAAAATATCTGGACCCTGGGAGTACTGTATTCGATGTCCAAATCAATGCCACCATAATCCCCCACACCTTGATTGATCTAGGGCCTGCCATTAACATAATGACCAGGGACATTATGGTCAAACTCAACCTTCAGGGTTCCCTAAGAAAGACCTCAACAGTACTGCAGTTGGCAGATTGCTCCACTATGACTCTTGAGGTGATTGTGGAAGATGCCATGGTCTCCATTAATTCCTGGGAGTACCCTGTTGACTTCTTGGTTCTTCAGCCAAAGGCAAAGCTCACTAGGTATCCTCTCATCTTGGGAAGGCCTTGGTTAGCTGCTGCAGATGCTTACATCAGTTGTCGAGCTGGGAGCATGACCATCAAGAATGGGCAGATGTCCAAACAGCTAGTCCTTTATCCTCCTACCCAACCTCTGCTAGAACACGACTTACATCTCTAGTTGGAGGAGGAAGATGAGGATGAAGTCTACTATGCACCATTGTGCACAGTGGAAGCTACCAAGGGGGGTCCTCAAACCGAGGATGATCTTATTGAGAATTTGATTCAAAATCCTCCCCCCAGTGAGTTGCCATTAGAAGAGTTGGTGGAAGAAACTGAAGCCAATGCTTTAGTTGATCTCTCTGGGGCTGATCTGACCTCTCTCTGAGTTAAGAATGTTGAATTTTTCCCAGAAAGAACCTTGAAGATCAACTCATCCCTATCAACCTCTCAGGAGAAAGAGCTGTGTAGCTTATTGAGTAGCCATTTGGATGCTTTTGCTTGGAGCTATAAGGAGATGAAGGGAGTCCACCCTTCAGTCTACACTCATCACATTTACACTAAAGAGGATTCTAAACCAGTCAGGCAGCCTTAAAAGAGGATGAATCCAGTCCTCAAGGACATTGTCAAAGAAGAACTGCAAAAGTTGTTGGATGCAGGATTCATCTACCCCATCTCTGACAACGAATGGGTTTCTCCTTTGGTGCTAGTGCCAAAGAAAAATGGGAAGTGGAGAATCTATGTAGATTATCTAGAGCTTAACAAGGCCACTAAGAAGGACCATTTCCCTTTGCCTTTCATAGATCAAGTGTTAGATGGCCTGGCAGGGAAGAAGTTCTTTTCCTTCCTAGATGGGTTTAGTGGGTATAACAAGATCCAAATCAGCCTGGAAGACCAAGATAAGACCACTTTCACTTGTCCATGGGGTACCTTTTCCTACTGGGTCCTTCCCTTTGGGTTATGCAATGCTCTTGCCAGTTTCCAGAGAGCAATACTGAGCATATTTGTTGAGCTGGTTCATGATTCAGTGGAAATCTATATGCATGCATTTACCCTTTATGGTTCTAACTTCCAAGAAGCTTTGACTAACCTGACGAAAGTTTTAGCCAAGTGTATTGAAATGAACCTGTCCCTCAGTCCTGATAAATGTGAATTCCTAATGACTGAAGGGACCGTGCCAGGTCATACAATTTCTCAGCAAGGATTACTGGTGGATCCCAACAAGATTGCTATCATCCAAAGGGTCCCACCTCCTCAAAAGGTAAGAGATGTTCGGATTTTTCTAGGCTTAGCAAGGTATTATAGAGGATTCAATAAGGATTTTAGCAAGCTAGCCTTTCCATTTTTTGGTCTTTTGGGAAAAGATGCTGAGTTCATATGGACTGACAACTGCCAAGAGGCTCTAGATGCCTTGAAAGGTAAGCTGGTAACTGACCCAATCTTGAGAGGTCCAAAGTGGGCCCTACCTTTCCACATTCACATAGATGCCTTGAACAAATCTACAGGAGCAGCCTTAGGACAAGTTGAAGAGAAGCTACCGTATGCCATATATTTTGTCAGTAAAAACCTATCCAAGGTAGAATTAAACTACACTGTAACTGAAAAAGAGCTCCTGACTGTAGTCCATTCCCTAAACAAGTTCAGACACTAAACAAGTTTAGACACTACATCATTGGCTATCAAACATTCATACATATTGATCATGCTGCAATTAGGTATTTGATGAATAAACCTGATGTAAATGCTCGTATCATTATATGGTTACTTTTATTGCAGCAATTTGATTTGACCATTGTTGAGAAGCTAGGTAAGGAAAATGTTGTTGTTGTTTTTCTGTTTAGACTAGATCTGCCTGTAGGTGAAGAAGGGATGGTGGATGATCAAATGCACGATGAACACCTATTTTCTATTTCAATACTCTCTCCATGGTTTTCTGATATAGAAAATTTTTTTGTTTCAGCACAGTTTCCGTCACACCTGTCCTCAAAAGAGAAGAGAAAGATCGTGAGGAAAAGTGCCCCATTCACTTGGATCAGGGGAAATCTTTTTAAACTTGGCCCAGATCATATTTTGAGGCGATGTGTGAGGGAGGAGGAAGTTTTCGACATCCTCCTAACGTGTCATTATGGGCCCTGTGGGGGCCAGTTTGCAGCAAAGAGGACTGCCTTCAAATTTTTGCAGGTAGATTACTATTGGCCCACTCTTCATCAAGATGTCAGGAGATACATCAGCCGATGTGACCGGTGTCAAAGGATGCGGAAACCTACTCCAAAGTATGAGATGCCCCTACAGTCTCAAGTGACTTTCGAGCCATTTGATAAGTGGGGCATGGACTTTGTGGGTCCTATCAACCCTCCTTCAATGTAGAGGTCTTACATCATTGTGTGTATGGATTACTCACAAAGTGGGCAAAAGCAAAGACAATCAAAGCAGAAAAAGAAGACAAAGTAGCTGACTTTTCGAGGGAAAATGTCTTCTACAAGTTTGGATATTCAAGAGAATTAGTGACAGATCAAGGAAGTCAGTTTACCTCTAATCTGATGGAAGACCTACTCACACATCACAAGATTAAGCACAGAACTTCCACCCCTTATCACTAAGGTGGAAGTCACTAATAGAGCTTTGGAAGGGATTTTGACTAAGGTAGTGAGCAGTAGCAGAAAATATTGGACAGATCGATTGGTTAAGGCCACTTGGGCCTATAACACTACTTGGAAAACCACCATAGGTTTCATACTCTATGAGCTGGTCTATGGGAAGAAGAATTTGTTGTCCATAGAATTTGAATATAACACATTAAGGATGGCAGCTTAGCTGGACCTAGATCCCAACCATGCACAAAAGGAAAGATTGGTTTGGCTAAATGGATTAGATGAACAAAGAATGTAGGCCCTTCTCCACTCAGAGGCAGTCCAGCTTCAAAGAAAAATATGGCATGATCGACACCTCAAAGAGAATCAATTTTAGCCGAGAGATTGGGCGCTGCTGTATGATTAGAGGTACAAATATTTCAAGTGAAAGTTGAGGATAAGATGGATGGGACCATATACAGTAGAAAAATGCAATGAAAATGGCTCAATCCTTATCTGGACCATTGATGAAGAAGCCATCCTCATGATCGTTAATGGGCATCGATTGAAGAACTATAGGAAGCCCTTTTCCAAGTAGGAGTTCATTGAGACTCTAGGTAAATTAGTGTTGGTAGTGGAGCAGGTCCATGTCTCCACTCCACCCATACCCTAAGAAAAAAAATAAAAAATAAAAAAACACAGAAAAGAGGAAGAAAACAGAAAAAACAGAGAAAAAGAAAATGGAATAAAAGATCCCTGGGTGAAAACCTCTTGGAGACACCCCAGCTATCTCAAAGAAAAAAGAGAAAAAAGAAAAAAGAAAAAAGAAAAACCTAACTTCTTTTGAATAAATTGCAGGTTGCAGGAAGGTCATTGCAGGTTGCAGGAGCATCGCACAAGAGAAAAAAGACATGGCTAGGCTCCATGCACCCTTCATAGTCCATCACCCCATCACCGTTATCTGTTCCCAAATTTTGGTCTCATTTGTTTTGAAATTTCACATCCTACAGGAAACTCTGTGTATTCTACAGGAGGATCCTGTAGAAACTACCGAAAAGCCAAAATCAATCTCAGAGAAGGACTCGAGGGTTCGAAAGTTGTCTATGAGGTCCGTAAACCTCCCTGCAACCATCCATATTCCTATTTTGCCATTCCATCCCTATACACCTACATCCCCACTCGTTTTTTTGCGTCCCTCCACAGCCACATATAGAAATTCTATTTCTGTCATCTTGCAAACACACAAAAAAAAATGATGACAAATAAAGGCAGCAACATTTTTACTCATTACTACCTGATACCCTCCAACGTTGATTTCTTTTCAATCGAGACCTTCTTCAGCAGTTTTAGCCCTACTCAGATATTAGCTTGAATTTCAGAAGGAGAAGCAGCTACAAGAAATCCTACAGGATTCCTATAGTGGCTGATCCCTTTGAAAAACATACTCCAGAGACAGGGTCAGCGCAACAGGACGTATGAAACATGCAAGGAGCAGTGTCTGAATGGGATATCATCAGCAAAAGCCCAAGTCTGAGCGTGCAGAGCGTAAGCAACAACAACAATGAGGAAATGAAGTGCCAAAGTCCGAAATATGCATAACAGAACAACGACTGAGTAGGTAAGTGCCTAAACCTATTCCTCGATTGCATGAATAATATTTCAAAACTGCATGAACTATGGGAATGGTCTGTTGGAAATAATACTGAGAGGGGGGGTGAATCAGTATTATCAGATTAATCAAACTTTTCAAATGCTCAGAAACATATACGCTACTTCAGTTAAGTGAACCAGCGTGTACACGCTACTGTGACGAAGTAAAACAGCGTATAAGAAGAAAACTCACAATTTAGTTAGCTTATTCTTCAATTAAGTGCATCAGGACATTATTCACCACATTAACAGTAAACATGTGCAGTATAACAGAACAGATAAAAAGCCACACACATGAACACCAAGATATAAGGTGGAAACCCAATGTGGGTGAAAACCACCTGCTGCAAGTTGTCTCTATCTTTCTTTAATATGAAACTTCAGTTTACAATCTTTTGTACTGGTGCAGCCTTATACCAGTACGCAGGCTACAACCTGCAGAAGGCTACAACCTTCTCTCGTTCTCCAAACTTCCTTGGAAGGGAGCTCCAACCCCCTTTGTTCTTGTACTAGCCAAGATACTAGTACGTAGGTGCTGACCTACAATCTTCCTTCTTTCAGATATCACTTTTCATACATTTTCAGACTTGGATATTCCTGAAGCACAACATTACAATCTGAAGACCACAAATCATTCAATTTCCACAACAGATCATTAAAGCATAAAACATCCAAACTTTGAATCACTGAACCACTGAACCCTGTCAATCACCAGTTACCAGAACACAGAGCAGACTACAGAACTCTGCAATAACAGTCAGACCCCACTGTAAACCCAAAATCAAGCTTCAAAAGATATACGCTACTTCAATGAGCAAAACCCGCATATACACGCTCTTTTACCGAAGCCAACCTACGTACAGATCTAAAAATAAACTTTCTCAATTTGCAGCTGTACCAGACATTAGTTAGATCCAAAACGTAACATTGCGACAATATGCAGATCTAGAAATACGCATAATCAACCATATCATGATAGTGCATTTCAAACCATTAGATCCCGATCTATCCTTAGATCTAGTCTTCCATCAACCGATGTGATCTCTCCTTGGCTTAGATCAAGCAACCCAGAACCTGCATATCAGATCTCTTTCTCTCTTAGATATTCAAGCCTTGTCGAAAGATGATTTTGCCTAATGATCTTCTTCTCCTTATATAGTCTTAGGCCTAGCTCAATACCAAGAGCCAAAACCATAGTAACACAATACCATCAACTTCAAAACTAGGGATCGACACGCCCGTCGAGACATAATGGTCCGAAATCATAGGCACAACTTCCAAGGACTAACCACCATGGACCAAAGGAACCTTTCCACATACACGCGCTTTTTATGAATCTAACTGGCGTGTACACGCGACTTGGGCTTAACGAAACGGCGTGTATGAGCTTCCTTGGCATGCTGTACTGAGATCTGTCTTCTGATTAAGTTGCCATCACCTGTACCAACCTCTGAGCACCTGTACCATCCTCTGAGTGAGTTGCCATCAAGGACAACACTTGAATCATAATGCCAACAATCTCCCCCTTTGGACTTGATGGCAACCACCACACCAAGTTACTCTCCCCCTTTGACATCAAGGGCAAAGGGCTGTGCTCCCCCTGAGGACATGCTGATACCTCTGCTTGGCTGTGCTGACTCGTGCTCCCCCTGACAGTAGGCCAGATCTGAAAAAGATGTTCTTCAACAAGAACCAAGACTTATACACCATAAGGGACCTTCCTATCACCAAAAGACTCAATACATACATCCATACTCCCTACCAAGAGGGGACATATCAGAAACAACCAATTATATTACAGCATTCATCCCAGGCATAGTGGGGAAACCAACATAGGCCGTTACATGACCTTGACACCATAAAAGAGATATGACAAGAGAGATACATGACATAGAGACAATAGACTTAGGAAAGACACCAGCAGCATCTAATAAACATCTTGTTAGATCAGCAACCAGAATTTCTTTCTGAGCTCCTTCTCCTGAAACCAACAACCAAAACATCTGAATGCCAACAATGCTTTATGAGACTTTTGAGCTGCTCCCCCTGAACCTGTGCCTGTTGCACTCCCTGAAACTGTGCCTGAAGAATTCTGACATTCCTATTGCTGTTCAGAACTTCAGAGTTTTCTCTTGCTGTTCAGAACTTCATATACGCGTTTTATCCTGTATAAAACAGCGTATGTACGCGGATATTCTTTCTGCAACAAGCGTCCAGCATA
Source organism: Pinus tabuliformis (assembly GCA_031772625.1). Taxonomy (NCBI): domain Eukaryota; kingdom Viridiplantae; phylum Streptophyta; class Pinopsida; order Pinales; family Pinaceae; genus Pinus; species Pinus tabuliformis. The sequence goes on along the minus strand of CM062816.1, from coordinate 890,989,899 downwards.
CACGCGACTTACCCAGCATGAATCCGCGTGTATACGCTCATATCCCTTCCGTAACCTGCGTATACCAACTTTTCTGTAGAACAAACAAACTTCAACAACAGGATGAAGCATCAACTACTCCCAGCTTTTGTCTGAGATATTCAAAAGTTTCCCTGGGCAGTGGTTTTGTGAGAATATCAGCAACTTGCTCCTTAGAAGGAACATACTCCAACTTGACCTTCTGCTCAAGCACTTGTTCCCGAAGAAAATGGTACTTGATTGGTATGTGCTTGGTCTTTGAGTGCATGACAGGATTCTTTGAAATGCTGATTGCACTTGTATTATCACATAAGATAGAGACAGGTGGAGTGCAAGTGATTTGAAAGTCCTGCAAGGTCTGCATCATCCAAAGAAGTTGTGTGCAACAAGATGCTGCAGCCACATATTCTGCTTCAGCTGTAGATAAGGCAATCGAACTTTGTTTCTTGCTGAACCAAGATACTAATCTGGAACCCATGAAGAAAGCACCTCCACTTGTGCTTTTCCTATCATCCACACTTCCAGCCCAATCTGCATCTGTGTAAGCATGAAGAGTGAGATTAGTATTTCTAGGATACCATAAGCCATAGTTTTGGGTCCCTTGAAGATATTTGAAGATTCTTTTGACTGCCTGAAGATGAGTTTCCTTTGGGTTGGCTTGAAATCTTCCAACCATTCCTACTGCATGTGTAATATCTGGTCGAGTACCTGTCAAATAAAGCAAACTCCCAATCATGGATCTATAAGTGGGTTGGTGAACTGCTGCTGATTCATCATTTGCACTGAGGCTGCATCCTGTAACCATGGGTGTACATACTGGCTTTGACTCTTCCATGCCATACTTCTTCAAGATCTGCTTGAGGTATTTGGTTTGAGACAAGAAGATACCTCCTTCATTTTGTTGGATTTGCAATCCAAGAAAATATGTCAATTCTCCAAGAAGTGACATTTCGAATTCTTTCTGCATAACCAAGGCAAAGTTTTGACTCATGGTCTCTTCATTGCTGCCAAAAATAATATCATCTACATAAACAACAAGAATTAGCAATTTGTTATTTTCAACTTTTATATAGAGATTGCTATCTGCTGATCCTTTTGAAAAGCCTTGTTGGTGAAGATATTTGTCCAACCGATAGTACCAAGCCCTTGGAGCTTGTTTGAGCCCATAGAGTGCCTTTTTCAATCTGCATACAAGGTTTGGATCATTTCCAAGAATGAACCCATCTGGCTGCTCAATATATACTTCTTCTTCTAAGTCTCCATTCAGGAAGGCTGATTTCACGTCCATTTGAAATACCTTGAAGTTTTGAAAGCTTGAGAGAGCAAGGAACATTCGGATGGCCTCTAGTCTTGCCACAGGAGCAAAGGTCTCTTCAAAATCTATTCCTTCTTGCTGTGCATACCCTTTACAAACAAGTCTGGCCTTGTTTCTAATTACTTCTCCATTTTCATTTAACTTATTCTTGAAGACCCATTTTGTTCCTATTACATTCTTATCTTTTGGTCTAGGAACTAATTCCCAAGTGTTGTTCCTTTCGATTTGCTCAAGTTCTTCATCCATTGCTTTGACCCAACATTCATCTTTGCATGCTTCTTTCACATTTTGTGGTTCAATGGAGGAGAGTAGAGCCAAGTAGCTTGAAGCTTCTGCAAGTGTCCTTCTTGTTTGTACTCCTGCTTCTTTCTGCCCCACAATCTGAGTTTCTGGATGATTCTTTTGGACATATCTGGATGGAGTCTTCTCTTCTATTCTTGTCTGCTCCTCTGGTTCTTCTTGAGATTCTTCTTCTTCTTGAGGTTCTTCTTCTTCATCATTTCGCCTTTGAGAGTAACCTTCATCTTCTTCAATGTCTTCATGATGAACTTGCCTAGGAATATATCCCTTCTCATCAACCACTATATCAATACTGTCAACAATTCTGCCAAGTCTTTTATTGTAGCACTTGTATGCTTTGCTATGTGGAGAATAACCAAGAAGAATGCCCTCATCTGCTCTAGGTTCAAGTTTGCCAAGTTGCTCATCAGTATTCTTAATATAACATTTGCTCCCAAAGATTTTGAAATGCTTCACGGAAGGAGTTTTACCACTCCAAAGCTCATGAGGTGTTTGAGTGCTGTTTACTCGGACATTTGTTTTGTTAAGAATGATAACAGCAGCATGTGCAGCTTCACCCCAGAAGGTTGCAGGAGTACCTGATTCATCGAGCATAGCACGAGCCATTTGTTGGATAGTTCTGTTCATTCTTTCCACAACCCCATTTTGCTGAGGAGTTCTAGCTGTAGAGAATTCTCTTCTTATCCCATGTTCATCGCAGAAATCGAAAAATTCATTTGATGTGAACTCCCCACCTCTGTCAGATCTGAGGCACTTAATTTTGTGTCCTGATTCATTTTCAGCCAATGCTTTGAAGGATTTGAATTTTTCGAATGCTTCATCTTTGTGCTTCATAAGCCCTAACCAAACAAACCTTGAGAAATCATCAATGAATAATATCAGATATTCTTCTCCTCGAGGTGTCCTTTTCCTAAATGGACCACATACATCTGTATGGACTAGCTCAAGAGGCAAGCTAGCTGATCCTTCCTTTTCTGGAAAGTTAGTTCTGGTTTGCTTTCCAAACTGACAAGATTTGCATATGGTGTTGTCTGGAATTTTGATATCTGGAAGATCGCGAACTGCCTGATATTTGCATGCTTTTCTTATTTGTGAGAAGCTTAGATGTCCCAACCTTCGATGCCATAACCAGTGCTCTTCATCCTTGCTAAGATAGCATTGTTGTTGTCCTTCTTCAAATATGTACAGATTATTTGGAGTTCTTTTGCCTTTGAGAACTGTTTTACCTGTATCAAGATCACGAACAAGACATCCATTCGATCTGAAAATAACCTCGGTTTTTTGATCACACATCTGGCTGACACTTAGAAGATTATGCTTCAATCCATCAACATACAAAACATTTCCAGCCTTGACCTTTTCTTTCAAAGGAGCAATACCTTTTCCTTTTATAGTTGCAGGAGTATCATTTCCAAAAGAAACTTTCTTTCCCTTTTCTAAAGTAGAATAAGATTCAAGTTTTTCTTTATCACCTGTCATATGTTTCGAACATCCACTGTCAATGTACCATAGATTTTCCTGTCCTTCTGCATAAAACGCTATCCCACATCTTTCTGTCTGAGGTTCTTTTATTCTCCATTTTTTGGTGCTCGTGGCTTGTTCCTTTTTCTCCTGAAACCTGCTCCTGCATTCAGATTCTTTATGACCAAAATTATTGCAAATAGAACATTCAACTTCATTTTCAAGAACCGAAAAGTTGTTATAGGTCCTCTTTGTAATCCCTGTCATACTTCTTTGTTTTTGAGCTTCCCTAGTCATGATTGTTTTATATGCAACACATTGAGCTGCTTTGTGACCAAAGTTATGGCAAGAAAAGCATTGTCCATTGAAGAAGCTTCTGCGGTTATTGAATCTACCAGCCAACTGATTGTAATTTCTATTTTCATCTATTCTTGTGCCAAACTGAGAAGATTTTACCTGTGGTTGGTTGTAGCTTTTGTTCACCCTTAAGAAGGATTGTCCCTGATAGTTTCTGTTTGTAATTCGTCCCTGCTTTACCTGATTATCTTCATTGTTCTTCTGCTCATTTCTTCTTGCTGCATCAAGATAACTTTTTGAGGTGGATGCTTGAGAGGTTTCTCCATTATAGCCCAAACCTGTCTTGTTTAGAGGAGACCGCTGCACATTGATAATCTCATCCAAAGTTTCAGATCCTTTGACAAACTTAAGATTAATAGCTTTTGTTTTCTCAATTTCTTTTCTGAGACCAACAATTTCACCTTCTAGTTTTTCAAGATGTTTTTCCTTTTCATCAATTTGAAATTGCAAAGTATCAATGATCACACTCTTTTCTTCTATGCATCTCTTGAGTCTAGTGATTTCATTATAGAGATTATCCACATCTACAGCATCCTCATAATCATCATCTTCAAATGCCATTAATAGCTTATATTTATTACCTTGTTCATCTTCATCACTGTTTGATAAGCCATCACTATCTTCATGGGTGTAGTAGCTTTTCTTATTTGCACTTTGTTTCTTATTCCATCTAGCAGGTTCTTTTCCTTTATCCTTATTAGGACATTTTGCAGCATAATGACCTACTCTTCCACAAGCAAAGCATTTGAAAGGTAGCTTACCTCTGAACCTTCCAGCACCCCTTTGAAGATTTCTGACAAAATTTGATTCTTCTTCCTCTTCTTCTGGAACATGGCTTGCTTCATAGTAATCTTCTTTTCTTGATGCCTTAAAAGCAGCTTCCCTTCTGTCTGATGGACCTCCCTTTCTCATTTCATAAGCAGTTAGAATTCCATGTAGCTGAGACATAGTGAGAACTTTGAGATTTTCCTTTTCTTCTATTGCAGATACTTTAGATTCAAACTTGGGGGATAATGATCTTAGAATCTTTTGAACTACTATAGTCTCTTTTATTTCTTCACCCAAATTTTTCATACAATTAACAATCTCATCTACCCGAAGAAAATAATTAGCCACACTTTCATCATTATACATCTTGAGGGTCTCATATTGAATCCTGAGAGTTTGAAGTTTAGCTTGCTTTACCTGTTCATCTCCTTCATAGCTAGTGATCATTTTGTCCCATATCTCTTTTGCTGATTTGAAGTGCATGACCTTCATGAATTCTGTTTGAGATATACTTCCTAATAGAGTACTGACTGCTTTTGCATTTGTTTCATATGCCTTTTTCTCAGCTGGATCTGTAGGAGTAGCTGAAGGAAAAGCATAGCCTGTTTCTACAATGTCCCAAACTTCTGTACCAAGAGATTGAAGATATGCAGTAACTCTTACCTTCCAATAATTGAAATTTGTTCCATCAAAAACCGGTGGCCTGATTGATGCTTCTTTCTCGTAGTTGCTCATGATGAATGATCTTCCTTCAAGCGATCAAGCTTCTCTGAAGGACCTGCTCTGATACCAATTGTTGGAAATAATACTGAGAGGGGGGGTGAATCAGTATTATCAGATTAATCAAACTTTTCAAATGCTCAGAAACATATACGCTACTTCAGTTAAGTGAACCAGCGTGTACACGCTACTGTGACGAAGTAAAACAGCGTATAAGAAGAAAACTCACAATTTAGTTAGCTTATTCTTCAATTAAGTGCATCAGGACATTATTCACCACATTAACAGTAAACATGTGCAGTATAACAGAACAGATAAAAAGCCACACACATGAACACCAAGATATAAGGTGGAAACCCAATGTGGGTGAAAACCACCTGCTGCAAGTTGTCTCTATCTTTCTTTAATATGAAACTTCAGTTTACAATCTTTTGTACTGGTGCAGCCTTATACCAGTACGCAGGCTACAACCTGCAGAAGGCTACAACCTTCTCTCGTTCTCCAAACTTCCTTGGAAGGGAGCTCCAACCCCCTTTGTTCTTGTACTAGCCAAGATACTAGTACATAGGTGCTGACCTACAATCTTCCTTCTTTCAGATATCACTTTTCATACATTTTCAGACTTGGATATTCCTGAAGCACAACACTACAATCTGAAGACCACAAATCATTCAATTTCCACAACAGATCATTGAAGCATAAAACATCCAAACTTTGAATCACTAAACCACTGAACCCTGTCAATCACCAGTTACCAGAACACAGAGCAGACTACAGAACTCTGCAATAACAGTCAGACCCCACTGTAAACCCAAAATCAAGCTTCAAAAGATATACGCTACTTCAATGAGCAAAACCCGCGTATACACGCTCTTTTACCGAAGCCAACCTGCGTACAGATCTAAAAATAAACTTTCTCAATTTGCAGCTGTACCAGACATTAGTTAGATCCAAAACGTAACATTGCGACAATATGCAGATCTAGAAATACGCATAATCAACCATATCATGATAGTGCATTTCAAACCATTAGATCCCGATCTATCCTTAGATCTAGTCTTCCATCAACCGATGTGATCTCTCCTTGGCTTAGATCAAGCAACCCAGAACCTGCATATCAGATCTCTTTCTCTCTTAGATATTCAAGCCTTGTCGAAAGATGATTTTGCCTAATGATCTTCTTCTCCTTATATAGTCTTAGGCCTAGCTCAATACCAAGAGCCAAAACCATAGTAACACAATACCATCAACTTCAAAACTAGGGATCGACACGCCCGTCGAGACATAATGGTCTGAAATCATAGGCACAACTTCCAAGGACTAACCACCATGGACCAAAGGAACCTTTCCACATACACGCGCTTTTTATGAATCTAACTGGCGTGTACACGCGACTTGGGCTTAACGAAACGGCGTGTATGAGCTTCCTTGGCATGCTGTACTGAGATCTGTCTTCTGATTAAGTTGCCATCACCTATACCAACCTCTGAGCACCTGTACCATCCTCTGAGTGAGTTGCCATCAAGGACAACACTTGAATCATAATGCCAACATGGTCAACCAAATGGAATTGGTGGCTAGCTAACTAGCCACCCTCGTTCAACTACGCACCCTCGTGGAATTCAAACGAGCCCCTTCAAATTCAAACTGTTGATCAGATACGTAGCCAGCACGTGTGGTATGTCAATCTGGGAAAAAAACATTCGGGACTTGTAGTGGTGGCAGCATATAATGGGAGTAAGGGAGGTGATGGTGGTTAGGTGGCATGCAAAACCATTATTACCATGACGTATGACCAACGGTCCGGATGGAGATGATGTACCCATCCGGCCACCTCATCTCCTCACCACGGATTACAACAACAGTTAAAAGGTAGTGCGGTCAAAGCCCCTACCACCCTTTGTTTCATTCTTCATTCACGACGTTCTCAACTATAGTACTCATCTACCACTTCCAGAGTAGCAAACCAGTTGTCCTCCGCCAGTTTTTTGCCAGTTTTTCAAAATCCTCCCACCTATCGGGCTCTACAGGAGCACTGCTGCATTCTACAAGAGCCGGAAGATTCCTATAAGAAGATTTCTACAGGAAAGACAGAGGACAACCCTACAGAAGGGAAACCCAGTATTTTTGTCAAAATTCAAGCTTGAAATGAGGTAGGCTCGGGAAACCTCTTTGCCTATGACTTATTTGTATAAGGTGGTGGATTAAAAGCACAACATTAGATTGAAAGAAAGGAGAGTGAAGCTTAAAAGTCTGCTTGCATATTTTCCCTGAGTTTTACACAGTTCTCTATTTTCTTCTCTGCATTTGAAGTCTGTCTTCTTCTTTCTCAAAAAACCTTGTGTTATTTATCCTCTAAAAAACCCTGTGTTATTTATCCTCTGTTATGTCAAAAATAATTTCTTCCCAGAAGTAGAAAATCAAATTCAGGATAAGAGCAGTTTAAAACAAGGGAAATATTGCAATTTGATGTTGTAAGGATAAAGCACATGGGAAATTCCTTATCTGGTTTCAGAAAAAGACAAATTCAAATATCCCTATGTTTTCAGTTTTGCCTGCTTTCTCACCTGAGCATTTTTTTAAAAAGCACTAAACACCATGCCAGGAGGTTTTATGAGGAAGGAGCCTTTGAACTCCAACCAATTGCATGAGCACCCTGAGGTGGTGGCCCTCTTCACCAGCGCAAATTGGATGATCTTATTTGAAATAATACATGGATATGATGATGAGGTAACTGAAGAATTTTTTATGTTCCTAAGACCCCACTTGAAAACACATGCTACAACCAGTTTCAGGGGTCTGACCCTAGAGCTCACACCTGATTTTATCAGTCGAATCACGGGTCTTCCCCTTGGGCTCCCTTAGAGCAAGGAGGAAAAAGCATTGGGACAGGTTGCCAAGAAAACATTTTTTCAACGTGGGGAGCATCCTGTAGAGGATAAAAATTGGGTGAGAAGGACAATCTTACCTACTCCATGGAGTGAAGTTGGCTACCAAATAATGAAATACATCACTTGTGAAGGAAGGTTTAGCATAATTTATGGTTATCACTTCAGGCTATTGCATGAATTGAGGTATGGGATGGACCTACCTCTAGTCAGGAAACTCATTCTCCCATATTTCCTCTTCTAGTCTTTAATAGAACATGGAACCAAGCTAAGTGCAAGGATCCCAGACCAGCTGGCCCACCATGGGCTCATCAAACTGTTGGTAGAATATGCCTTACACATGTATACCATTCCCATAGCTTGGGAAATTTTCAGCAATATGTCTAGAGATGATGACATCAAAACTTTGACTGAGGATATCAGCCAATCTAGCAATGAGGAGGAGGAAGAGAAAGAGGAAATTGAGGAAGAAATGCATGAGGAGACACAAAATATTCAAACAGAGGAAGAGAAGGAAACAGAGGAGGAACAGAAAGAAGAGGAGAAACTTGAAAAACCCATTTTAATACCTAAAGCAGAAAAGAAAACAGCCTCAAAGATAGAGAAGAGGAAAAGAATAGAAATTGAGAAGAAAAAGGCCAAGAAAGCCCAAAAGAAGACTGTAACAAGCAAGGAGCATAGAAGAGATTACTAGAAATAGCAGAAACACAAGCAAAAACAGCAGACATAGAAAAGCCTGCAGGAGATAAAGGGGAAGAATAGCAAAAAGAAGCATCCCCTGAAACATTGGCAAAAGAAGCAACAGCTGTGCTGGCTGCATTGAGCACTCTAGCAAAACAAAAAGGAAAAGGAATAAGAGAAACATCCATGTATTTCAAATCCAGAAGGAGCACCAGGATAAAGGTGGGCATGCCCCAGCCACCACCAAAAGAACCTATAATAATTGAGGATGCACCTACTGAGAAAAAGGAGGAATCCCCCTCCAAAATCCCTATTACCTATGAGAGAGAGAGTCCCAAAACTTCCACCTGGAAGGAAAGAATCAGACTAATGGACTCCAAAGCAATTCTACATGAAGCTAAAACCTCTCTACAGGAAACACTGTCCAAGCTAAAGGAGACTGAAAAATTAGAAGAGGAGGTAGCAAAACAGTCACAAGAGGAAGGCAAGGCCAAAGAGATATCTGAACCAAGCCCTCAGACTATTTTAGGCTCATATTACAACTTGCTAAAAGGTGGGAAGATCATCCCATAGAAATGTTTTGTACCCCTTTTATTTGAATTAGAAAAAGAAAGGGTTAGAACCCACACTTAGATGAAAATTGTTAAATCCAAGGGAGTTGTAGATATAGGACACCTTGAAGAATAGCTAAAAGAATTAAGAAGGGAGTTGGAAATGGTGAGACACACCGAGAGCATTAAAAGAGCCCAGCTATAGGAGGAAAATACATTGCTGAAAAAGAAATTACAGCAACAGGAAACTCAGAGGATAGACATATCACAAATGTTTGAAGAACATCAACTACAGGAAGGTCCTCTAGTAGATAATGAAGCAAAAGAAAAACAACAGTATCCTGATGTTGAAATGATGATAAAACAATAGCAAGAAAGGGAGTCTCAGGCAGTAGCTGAAGTGCTGATGTTGAAACAACAGTCGCAGGAAAGAGAAGCCCAGATGGCCTGCATGGCCAGCTAGGCAATGGAAGCCTTACAATGTAGACCAATGGATCTAATTCCAAATTAAAACATTGGCCCAAAGGGGCACAATCCCTTTCCAAAATTATGGTCAGCTTATGCATCTGTGTGCTACTAGTTCAACCGAGGATAGAGCAAAATCAGCAAAGTTTTACTTACACAATATGGCACTCCCTGATATGAACTTTTTGGATCTGAATGATGCACTGGGAGACATACAACTCATGGCTATGGCTTCTTGGATGAGCCATGAGGAGAAAAGAGCAGTGGAAGTTCAACAGATCATGGCAAAAGAAGTAAATGAGCCCCTGCTAATAAGGGATGAACCGGAAGACACCTCATCTCTCATATATGCTCATCAACACCTTACAAGCAACCCTTAAGTTCTCCCTAATTATGTTGAAAGGCAAGTGCAAGCTATCACCCATTTTGAAGATATGGAAAGATTAGTTGGCAATGATTGCCTTCATGCTTGCATGAGGAGATGGAATACATTGTCATATAGCTTAAATATCAGGGAGTATCACTCCCCAACTAGAATGAGGGAGGCTTTGGTGAGAGTGCCCCTATACAAACAATCAATGAAGAACTTGAAAGCCAACTGGATTGGCCTTAAGTTTGGTCCTCCACTACTCTTAGGACTATTGGAAGGGGTTAAGGAAGAAGAAGAACACAGGCAATGGGAGGAAGTGGACAGAAAGGAAAGTTTTCATGATAGGGAAGAGGACATCACCTCATAACGTTGGGATGTCAGGGAAGCTGTTAAAGCTATCAAGGATGAAGAACTGGATTAGTTGCTCAGAGGATAAGCAACCCATTCAGCAGGGGGGTGATGTTGAGCCCCAGAAATGGGTAACTATATGGGCTCATTTTTCCTATTGATTCCATTTAATCCACCATTCTCCATAGTTTTGTACATGCTTTTGAATATATTTATGTTAATTGAGTGAATGGGGATAATCACTTTACCACAAAGTCTAATGAGTGTTTATTGCAGATTTTTGGACATTTTTGGACCAAGACTGGGCATTTATGAGTAGATTGGCAACCAAATTCGAAGAAATAGGGCTGAGGAATTATAGGAGGGGTGTCTTCTACATTGATGACCCATTCGTTGAGTTCTCCACCAGCAGCTCAGAGTTCAAAGGCCACCACATCGATGATTACAAGGGGCAACCGAGTAGGTCTAGTGAAGTTGCTGTTATCTGTAGTTTTAGGCAGCTGAGTTCCTAAAGTTTAGGAGGACTGTTGGGAGTCCTCACTTGTATAAATAAGAAGGCCTCAGGCCTTAGTAGGTTAGCCATTTGATAGTCTATTTTCACACTTTAGTGCAGCCTTGTACTCAGCTCATTTTCGAGCTCTTTTTGTAGACAGTTTTGTGATGAAACTATTATTTTTTGATCAATGAAGATGAATCCAGCCTCGAGCCAGCACCGATCTTGGGGTTGGGCCCAACCCAAGTGCCCAACACCTCCTTTGTGTATTTATATGTGTTTTTCTTGCATTCATGAAATAATTTTTGTTGTTTAGATTAAATCTTGCTTTGCTACTTAGGTTGTTTTTGATGACTAGGATAGTTGTTCTTGCTTCAGGTTGATTAGATAGTTTGCTGCAATAATAGAAGAAGATCCACAAAAAGGCTACCAAGCAGGCCTTGATCTCCTTTCTCCCCATGTGGGAGCATGAATTGAGACCAAGGCACTCTTGCTGCCACCAAAACATTGTTTTTGCTTTCCAATGCAATTGCTAGTGAGAGATTTCGAGTTGAAGAAGTTGATATCAGTTGTATTTACATGTTTAGATCTGTTCTTGTTTAGTTTCCATGGCTTTCTTGTATAATTTCCTATCCATAAAGTTCTGTTCAACACTTTTCTGGTTTTTAGGTCAGAATTAGGTTAAAATAGGTAAAACTCTGTTTTTTTAGTTATTGCTTGGGACAGTTTTGAAAAGTAAGTGTGCAGCTCACTTGTAGAACCCTCCAGCTTATCATTCTTCCATCACACAAACTGCTCTAGTCCATCTCTCAAGATTTCCTCCAATCATTCACCATACTTTCCCAAACTGCCCCAATTTCTATGTTCTTGTGCAAAATTGCTTACTTGACCTTTGAACAAATCCAACCATCTCTTTCATTTTTGAACTTTATTGACAGAGTCCTAGACCTTTTTACATCTCCATCCAGCCTTCATTTCCCTTTTCCCCACCGTTTTTCCTTCTTCAAACATCCAAAAACCACTTTCGGCCTCCCCCTGTAGAACCTCCTGTAGAACTTCCTGTAGATCCCCTACAGCGTCTTGTAGAAGTTCATGCAAGTGATTTTTCGAAGTTTGATCGCAACGGAAATCTCTAGAAGGGTACTAGGGACTCCTTAGGTCCTCTCCACACCTTCTCAATCTCCTGAAAAAGCCAACTCCATCTCCCTTCGCCACCAAACCTCTGCATAGTCACAAGTAGTTAAAACATAACCATAATAATAATTCTGCATAAAATTGCTCAAAGGTACGAAAAGATGATCTTTCCACATTTTCCTTCAGAAGTAGCTTGAATACATGCATTTTACCTTTCCAGTAGTTCATGGCATCCATTTCGGTAGTTTGATCTCTTTTTCTTGCAAAAGTAGGGTTAGTGGGTAAAACTAGGGTTTGGTAGGGTTTGCATTTCCTTTTAGTTTTCATCCTCTTTCTGCAAGTAGAATAGCCTCTTTTGAGTTAGCTTTCTTCCATCACAATTAAAAGCTTCTTCTAAGAGCTCATAGAAGTTCTCTTAAGCTCCTAGCGAACTTGTGCCAGCTGATCAAGTGATGGCCTACAGTAAGAGCTAGTACTTGTGCATACATCACCGTCGCTTCCATGTTTGTTACGAACTACCAGGTTGATAAAAGTAAAGTAGGGAGTCCCAGGAGTTGCAACATCATTGCTGCAATACTGGATCTCACCAGAATATCCAATCACCTACATCAAAACCTCTTTCACTGCGATGTTGATCTGCCTGTTGTTTCATTCTATTCTGCGTCAACACGAGGTTATCCTTTAAGAGTTAGAGGACTTGTTGTTGATGCTCGATGTGATGTTCCACTGCTTCAACCTTATAATTTTCTCTTCAATATGATGTGATGGATGGGGGCTGATATCCATAAAGTGCCATAAATGGGGTCATTTTTGTTGTTGTATGGAAGGAAGTGTTACACCACCATTCAACCAGAGGCAACCATTTGACCCATTGTGTCTGTTTATCAAATACAAAGAAAGGAAGATGCCCTTCCAAACATTTGTTTACTATCTTAGTTTGCCCATTAGATTGAGGATGATAAGATGAGCCATGAGCTAACTGAGTACCAAGACAAGAAAATAATTTTGTCCAAAAATTTCCAGTGAAAATTGGATCTCTGTCACTTACAATAATCTTTGGGTTTCCATGTAGCTTTTGAATTATTTCCATAAATGCAGTAGAAACTGTACTAGCTTTAAATGGACGTGCTGATGCACAAAAGTGTGCATACTTGGTAAGTCTGTCAACTACCACCATGATGACACTCTTTCCCTCACACTTGGGTAATCCTGTGATAAAATCCATTGAAACCTCTTCCCAACGTTGGCTTGGGATGGATAAAGGTTGTAGTAGACCCGGGGTCTTAATTGTTTCAACTTTATTTTGTTGGCAAAGCAAACAATCTGCCACAAACTTTTGAATATCCGATTTAAGGCCATCCAAAAAAAATTCCTTCTTAACCCTGTGGTAAGCTTTTAAAAATCTTGAGTGCCCTCCTAAGGGAGAAGTGTGTAATTCCGTAAGAATCTTTTGTTTGAGTTGGGAATTCTTACAGAGGTATAAGCGATCTTTGTACCATAATGAATCATTTTTCCAGCTAAATGTATCAGATTTACTAGAATCTTGTTGTAACTTCCAAGTAAGTGCCCACACTTCTTCATCATTCTTCCATTCCTCCCTTTTTTCATTTATCCAATCTGGTTGGATAATAGAAATGGCACACAACAATGCTTCCACATCCTCATCCTTTCTTGAGAGTGCATCTACCACCACATTTTGCTTCCCTTTTTTGTAGATGATTTTAGTGTCATAACCCAACATCTTTGTGACCCACTTTTGTTGCTCTTTAGAGGATAATATTTGTTCTAAAAAGTATTTAAGGCTATCATGATCCGTTTTTACCTTGAAGTGTCTTCCCATTAGGTAGGGTCACCATTTCTTAAGTCCATGTAGTATTGCTAACATTTCCTTCTCATAAATAGATTTGTGTAAAAACTTTCCTTTGATCGGATGACTTTCAAAAGAAATGGGTCTTTCAACTTGCATTAAAATAGCACCAATTCCATTTCCTGGAGCATCACATTCGACAATAAAGGTTTTTGTGAAGTCCGGTGTAGCTAAAACCGGTGCTTGGCACATTGCCTCTTTAAGATGTTCGAAGGCCTTTGTCGCTTCTGGAGTCCATGAAAATGCATCTTTCTTCAATAATGTTGTTAGAGATGCTGCTATTATCCCATAATTCTTAACAAACTTGTGATAATACCCTGTCAACTTGAGAAATCCACACAGATGCTTTATGGATGTGGGGATTTTCCATTCCTTAATGGCTTTAATTTTGCTAGGGTCTACCTTAACTCCTTCATGAGATACAATATGACCCAGATATTCCACCTCTTGTACTCCAAAGAAACAATTGGATCCTTTTTCATATAATTATTTCTCCAATAGTTGTAGCACCCTGTCAACATGTTCAACATGATCCTTCCAAGACTTGTTGTAGATTAGTATATCATCAAAAAATAATAACACAAATTTTCTAAGGAAGGGTTTGAAAATGGAATTCATCAAACCTTGAAATGTAGAAGGTGCATTGGTAAGGCCAAAAGGCATGACCAAAAATTCATAATGACCCAGGTCATGAGTTCTAAATGTTGTTTTCGGAATTTCTTTAGTCTTCATTCTGATTGGATGATATCTTAAATGAAGATCAAACTTGGTGAAGTAAATTGATCCATGTAATTCATCCAGTAATTCATCAATGACAGGAATGGGAAACTTATCTTTAATAGTGAGCTTGTTGAGCTCCCTATAATCTGAACACATGCAGCATGATCCATCCTTCTTGTTCACCAATACTACTGGAGCAAAGAAAGAACTTTGATTAGGTTGAATTATACCAGCCTCTAGCATTTCTGCAACCATACATTCAATTTCACTCTTTTGGGCATAGGGATATCTGTACGGCCTGATGTTTGGAGGAACACTTCCTGGAATTAGATGAATAGCATGATAATGATCACTAATAGGTGGGAGACCTTTGGGAGTCTCAAATACCTTGGAATGATTGTCCAAGACTTTTTGGAGATCTGGAGAAATAGATGATTTCAATGTGGAAACATCTAGCGAACATAATTGTGCAATTACATCTCTTTGTTCCTTTTTTAGAAGCTTTGTCATATCGTTAGAGCTGATTATATCTCTCGGTTTCCCTACAATACCCCTTAATTCCACTTCCTTTCCTTCCACAAAAAATTTCATGAAAATTTCTTGAAAATTAAAAGCTATTATACCCAAGGATTGTAGCCATTGGACTCCTAGTACAACATCGGCACCTCCCATTAGAATGGAAAGCATTGGGCTAGTCAATACATATTCTCCCATGGATAGCTTGATATTATGGCACTTTCCAGAGAAATTTATTGCTCCTCCATTTGTAACCATCACTTGAAACTCTGGTGCTAGATATAGGAAGAAATTCAATTCTTTTGCTATCTTACAATGAATAAAATTGTGGGTACTTCCTGAATCAATCAACACTATTACCTTTTTCTTGATTGTACTTCTATCTTGATGATTTGAGGAGTGGTAATTCTAGCTAATGCATTACAAGATATGGTTGGATTCATTTCTTATTTATCAAGGCTTTTTTCTTGGAGTATATCCTCTTCTTTTGACCTTTCTTGCTCATTTTCTTCTTCCTCTTCACAATCTATGTAGAATAATTAATTGTTAGCACACTTATGACCTTTAGTCTATTTGCTATCACAAATATAACAAAGCCCTTTTTCTCTTTTTTCTTCCAATTGTTGTGGTGTCAACCTTATAGGTTGTGGAAGACTAGGGGCAACAACACTTCCATCTTTATAGTTGTGAGTGGTATGCTTCCTGGTTGCCATAATTTTGCTTTCCATTTTTCTTGCTAACCTGAATTCCTTCTCTAATGAATCAGGTTCCCAAAGGCGAACATCATGTTGGATATTATCCTTTAAAGTTCCTATGAACACATCAATCCTATGCTCCTCTGGAATATGTTTTACCCTTATGTTCAAATTTTTGAACTCCTCAATGTGCTCCATTATTGAACCCTTTTGTTTGAGACTTATAAATTGGCTAAAAAAGGTGTTGTTTTTGTGTCCTCGTAATGTGTTGTCAATTCTTCCGTAAAAAATTCCCAAGCGATAATTTGTTTATGAGAGCAAAGCCATTGATAGCATACAAACTAATTTGGTTCCAAATATAAAGTTGCAATATGTACCTTTTGTGTGTTTTACACATTATTGAGATCGAAAAATTGCTCCATCTGTAATATCCATGTTGCGAGATCCTTGCCATCAAACTTCCTCATATCAATTTTTGGAATATGGTGGGTATTTGATCCAACATTAGAGTCTATGAAATCATGGTTAACATTTCTTTTGTTCTCATCATGAGTTTCTTTTACTACCCTTTCACCATTAGTAAGTATTTCTTGTAGAAAATTTGTCAAATCTGTCTTCAAATCTGCCATGATTGTCTTCAAATTTGTCTTCAAATCTATCTTCAAATCATTCATCTTGGCTTCCACATCATTCATCTTAGCTTCTACATCTTTCTTTAAACCATCCATATTAGATTCTGTTACTTTTTGTGCGAGTGACATTTGTTGCACTTGGTCTCGTAATTTTGATATATCATGTTGCATTTCTTCTTCTTCTTCATAAGTCATGCTAGAGCTTTGAGGTTTCTTACTAGGTGTTTGCATTTTCTTTCCTCGAAGCATGTGTTACCGATAATAATGCTCTACTATGCCCTTTGAATTCCTTCAAAATAATTTTTCAAACCAAGCTTAAGAAAAAATTTAAAAAAATCTACACACTTTTTTCACTTTGTAGGAGCTCAATATTGCCTCTAATGTATCTCTGTAGTTTCGGATCATCCAGTTCTAAAATTGCGACTTGCAGTAGCCCTTTGTGTCCTCTTTCCAATGCCCCCAGTCTGATCAAATCTAGATTCTTCAAGGCAGAGATATGCACAATCTCCCAAGATGACCTGATTATAGACCACTTCAAAAGAGCGAACTTGTAGGAAGTGCCACGTGTCACTGTTTGGACCTTAGGATATGTTTAGAATGTAATTCAGGAGTCTGCAAAATGCCAACTTCCTCAGATCATATCTCGGCAAATATATCACGAAAAGCTCTGAAATTCAGACCTGTTTGGAGCAGGGAAACCCTAGAATTCAAAGCTCCGATACCAAATGTTATGAAACTAGCTCACAAAAAGATAGAAAAGATAGATCAATGCCTTAGAATTTAGCCTCTTCGAGGGGAAACCTCATTTACTTTACACAAATGAATGATTCTTTGATGATTCAAATGACAAAACCTCCTTTCTATATATAGGAGTCTAAGGAGTCACTATACAACCCAGCCGACCTAACAATAATAATATAAAGGCACAAAAAAACAATAGAGGGATTTTATGGGGCACAGTAATAACAATATGGGGACAATAGGGGCACAACAATATTAATAAGGGATACAACTACAATAGTAATGGGGCAATCACTAGTATTATAGGGACCTAACATTCTTCTTGTGCCACCAGAATCGATCCCACGGATCTGCCACTCAATAGGGTCTACCACAGTCCCGAGCAAAACACCTTAGCAGCAAAAGGCGTCCCCTTGTAGCCAAAACAACTATGATACCAAATGTAGGTTTTAACCTCGTACAAAAATTACCTGCATATAAATTTTAAAAACAGAAAATAAATAATGGCGAGAGAGTAACACATAAAACATATATACACAGAGATTTTCCCCTGGATCCCAAACCGGGACTACCAGATTGATTTTTCATTATTTTCCTTTCAATGTTACAATACATATATATGCATGCCAAAGCATCCATAAACCTCAATCCATTATCCCTAGATTAGTACATAATCGTAGTTACCTTGTCTGGATATACAAATTAGCATGGACCGAAAACCATCATGCCGAAAACCATGTGCGAAAACCATACACAAAATCATAGGTAGGTCCACCCACCTAGTCATGGAAATAATATAACACAACCCAACACTTCTAAAGCTTTGTAGAAAATAATTTATAATGAATATTCGAAGATGACCTATTTGAAGCAGCAAAATCCTAGAATCCAAAGTTCGTATAACAAATGATATGCAACCAACTAAAAAAATAGAACAAAATATAGATTAATGAAAAAAATAACCTCTTTGAGGTGGAAAACAACTTTACATTACATAAATGAACAATTCCTGGATGAGACAAATAACAAGACCTCCTTGGTATGTATAGGAGTCTAAGGGGTCACAATATAATCAGAGCCTACATAACAATAATAATGTAAGGGGAAAATAATAATGATAGTGGGATTTTATGGGACAAAACAATAATATATGGGGTCTACATGGGCACAACAATAAAAATAGGGATCTACAAAAATAATAAAAATAATGGGGCTACACTAGTAATATAGGGACCTAACAGAAGGCTAAAGGGATGAAAAAGTTAATTAAATGAACAATCAGTAGGCATTAAAAAATGTATAGTATTGTAATGTGGTTTTCTAACTAAGATTTAATTCTAATCTAATTCAAGAACTCTTGTCCTATTAATGAAAAATAATCTAACCTAGAATATGGAATACACCTCAAACAAGTCGTAGGTTATGTTTCAAAATGACTTTCCAAAAAACCAAGCTCCCAAATGATCACGGTTTCAAACAAGGATGATTGAAGGTATGAAGAGGTGTGGTTTCTTCCCACCATTTCCACCTATAGGATGGATTTCACAGAAAAATGGCCACTTTGGTTACCTTCGTCCAGTGGGGGTGAAAGAATAACAACTTCTTGATGACAAATTTGGACCCTGATTCTTGACCAAGAGTTGGGAGACTCAAGGGGAACTACTAGTATTCATAGTTTAAGCCTTACCCACTTCATGGGTTTCTTTTGCACACTGAATTTTACAATTGGATGGTGAAGCGTTTTAATATCCCTATTAGAAAACCACTATGTTCAATGTAAGATTATTTATGGGTGTTATTTAGATTCCTATCCCATCAATCCTAACCTAAATAATAGATTGTTTTGATGCCAAAGTGGGCTTAATCAATGTGTGTGAAGTTAGGGTTGATTTTAGAGACTCATCTTAGGGTCCTAAACCCATTGTTTTAACTTAGTGGTGTGTATATGTGTACAAGTGTATTTGTGGTACAACTTGAAATTAAGTGACTTTGCACTGAAAAATAAATAATTAGTTGCATATAATAGTAAATAGATTATTTCAATAAAATAGAAATTGTTCGTTCACTAAAAAATATCTAATACCCACCCTTTAGAAGCTTTAGTGAAATGAGAGAGAGAGGGTCAAAAATGGAGAAAAGGAATAAAATTATAAAATAATAGTGGAAATAGTAAAATTAGATTATATTTTTTCAGTTCGTATTTTCACCTTGTTTCCCTATGGGTTTACTAAAATTTCAAGCCCGAACACTCGTTGGATGTAGAGTTTGATTCCTCATCCAGGGAGTATCCATGGCATACACTTTCGATGGAGCCCGCTACAGAAAAAATGAGAAATACATTGAAAACATGATTGCAATCACATTTTTTCGTGTAGCAGGGTCCATCGAAAGTATTCAACATGGGTACTTTTTGGATGAGGAATTAATTTTTTCATCTGACGAGTACAAGTATGTAGCATGGGTACTCTTTGGATGATGAATTAAATTTTTCATCCCACAAGTACTCCCGATTGAAATTTGAATATACCATTAGAGAGATAAGTTGAAAATACGAGCTAAAAAAATAGTTTTATTACTTTATTATTTTTTATTTTTTAGTAAAAAAATGGTGAATCATACCTCATGGTTGACATCATCATCTTGAAGCCTGTTGGTTCTTATAAAATTTATTTTATTTGTACATTTTTCTTAGGAGGCACATTTTAGACATAAAAATTCCTCTAATGCAAGGATAAAAGTATAATATAATTTGTTGTCCTACAAACAACTTTATGCAAAGGCTATAATTTGGAAACAAAGGTTTCAAGGTTACAAATAGGCCTCAAACAAATCTATCGAAATGGATATTTAAGAGAGCTAAACAATGAGAGATAGATACTTAGTAAAAATTGGTCGTTATTAATATCAAGCTCTAATAAGGAAACAAGCTATTAGATCTATAACGAAAAATGTGAAAGGGGGTGTATGAAAAAAAAGTATGATATAGACTTATGTAGGAATGCAATAAAATATGGACATAAACATAAACCATGAGATGCAGCATGAATAAATCTTCATTTAATTAATACCAAAGAATTGAAAGATGCTTACATACAGAATGGAATAAACTAGGTCAGGCAATGGTAGCTTATCTCTGAGAAAAGATGTTACGTTTACTATGAATTATGTTATAATGAAGATCAAGGACGTTTTTATTATTGAACAAAAAAGGGAAACCCTAACCATAGGAGATGGAATGCCAAGAGTTTTTGGGACCCATTGGGATTAGTTGAGCAACCAAATTCTTGGGTTTATAACTTGGACATATGATCTTCGTATGGCATGGACGATAGTTTGTTATAAATATTTCTCTAAGTACTACAATATTTGCGACAAGCCATTTCCTATGCCTATAAGCCTACCGCAAACCTAAATTTCTTTTTGTTTAGGGGGTCGAAACAACTCCAGATGTTCAAGACCTGAAAAAATTCTAAAGATAGTAAATGCTGGTATAATAAAGGAAACTGATGAAACTGATTGGAATTATAGGTGGAATAGGTAGGTGGCCACCAATATCCACTTGGGTCAGTCCTCCTTCCTTAGGAAGCAATGGTCCCCACTGTGTGAAAAACCTCCAAGAGGTGAGGAAAGTTTTGAACATGGTCCCTAGTGAGCCACTTGCCTTGGTGAAGTAGTAGGCCTTCTTTGATAACTTGATATAGCTAGATCCTATGCTAGGGAGTGTTCCTGATATGTGTGTCCATTATACTATCAATTGTGGCCTCTTAAATACAACTTGGGTTGAGCTCTGTTGGTGTCAACTGCTCCTCGACTTCGGATGTGTCGAACAATGGGAGAAAGTGTGGACGCAACTAATCCACATTGAATACTGGGTGCAGACTAAGGAACAATGGAATTCTAAGACTGAAAGAATGGTATCCCATAGCCTTAGTGATGGTGTAGGGCCTATATCATAGTGGGTGACGCTTGTGGTGGATCCAAGTGAGGCTCTCCTTTTGAAAATGTAACCAAAATTTGACTCCCACTTGGAACTTGTGTGGTACCTAATGTTGATCATGACACTACTTACACTTAGAATTCATTATGTCTAATATTTCATGGATAGGTTGAGAGATGTGATGAATTCACTTAATGAAGTTGTTATCACTTTCATCTTCGGGCTAGACATGAGCCGAATCTGTCTCAAGAGTTACAAATGGTATGGAAACATCAATATGACATAATGGATGAAATCCCTATCCCACCTGAAAGGGGTTGTGGCCAGTTGAACTATGGACGGCCCTATTGTAGTTGTGTTGGACATAAGGGAGGCTCTCATCTCATGTGTGGGGGTGCTTCGAGTTGTACATGTACAAGATGTCCATGATCATCTTGTTGATGAAATTTGTTTGGCCATCAATTTGAGGGTGAAAGGTTGTGGACTTAGTGAGCTTGGTATCCAACAACGACCAAAGGCTTGACTAGAATTCAATTAGGAATCAGTTGTCCTGATATGAGATAATGGACCTTGGGATCCCAAAGTGTACCCATACTCATTCAAAGAAGAGTTTGGAAGTGGATTTTGTTGTGACACTCTTCTTGTAAGCCACCAAAATAATCATCTTAGAAAATCCGTCGGCAACCACGAAAACATAATTGTTGCCATGCTTGGTAGAAGGAAGGCCCTACATGTAATCCATGGAGATGGATTCCTAGGTCTGAATAGGAGAAGGAGTAGGAGTATAAAAATAATGCTTCTTGATTTTAAGTTTGGAAATGACACAAGTAGTGCAGGATCTAATTTACTTCCCAACATCTTCTCGAAGGTTATATTAATAAAAATAATTTTATAGCATGACCACTGATTTCTCTACCTAAAACTATCTAGCAACCTGACTGTAGTGTTCCTCCCAAACCATCTTGGCATGATTGCTTGAAGGAACACAAATATGTCCCAGTTGGTATAACAATTTGTCCTAGAGGTGAAAGTTTGGAAATTTCTTATCTTGCAGGAGCATCTGGTATGTGGTGCAAAATTCTAGATCACTCTTGTAAATATGTGGCCATTCCAAACTCTTGTACCAATAAGAGTCGAGTAAAGTTGTTAGCGTCATAATTGATGATCGTATAAGGTATTTTGCAACATTATGGGTGTTTCTCTTCTTGTAATTCATTTTCAAATGGAAATATTGCAAATATGTGGAACATTTCTTATGGTGAGCATTCTACAACTTTCCTTGTGCTTGTATGAACTCTAAGGGTCTGTGGTCTGTGTGGATGACAATTTCCTCCCCCATAATGTAATTCTTCCATTATCAACATGTTTGCACAATAAAATACATCACCTTAGGTGGGATACTTTTGGAATGTGTCTGACAGCATCTCACTATGATATGCCACTAGATTCCCCTGTTGGGTAAGAATTTCCCCAATATCATAGTCAAAGGCATTTATCTTAATTTTAAATGGTTATTGCAGGTCTACTAGTGTGAGCACTGGTGCAGATCATATGAGATGCTTCAACTTTGCAAACACCTTTGGTTGGGATTCAGACTGAAAGAAATTTTATTTTTCTCCTTCCTTGGTGACTTGACTCAAAGACCAAATGATATGAGAGAATCCTAACATGAACCTACGATAGAAATTGGAAAGACCCAGAAATCTATGAAGCTCTGGTAGAGTGGTTAAGGCTGGCCAATCCCGAATAACTTGTATCTTGGCTGGGCCGACATGTACACCCTTCTCATCAATGATTTACCCCAGATATTGATCCTCAACCATACCAAAAGTGCATTTATCCAAATTGGCACACAATTTGTGTTGTCATATGGTTTGGAAGACCAGTCAAATGTGGTGTATGCGCTCTTCCCAAATCTGGCTGAAGATCAAGTTGGTGTCCAGGTACACTACCATGAAGGAGTTGGTGAAGGGCTGATAGATGTCATCCATCAGCTGCATGAAGGTTCTAGGGGAATTCATCAAACTGAAAGGCATAACCAACCATTCAAAAAATCCCTCCTTGGATTTGAAGGAAATCTTCCACACAATAGAGGGTTCAATTGGTACTTGGTGATAACTGGACTTCAATTCAATATTTCTGAAATATTTCGCCCCCCTTGAGTTGGTCCAAAAGGTCATCAATCCATGGGATTGGATACTTATTCTAGATAATGATGTTTTTTGAAACCAATAGTCAATACATTTCCTCCATGTTTCGTCCTTCTTTTGTACCAACATGATTGCGGCCCCACACAATGATGACCTTGACTTGATGTGCCCTTTCTGCAACAACTTCTAAATATGCCTCTTGATTTCATCATTCTCGAGAATAGAACATTGTTTGATTGGTCCATTAGGTAGCGATGCACCTAGGGTTATATATATGTTGTGCTTGACATGACAGTGTAGGGGTACCCTTATGGGTGAGGTGAAGATGTCCTTGCATTCCTTCGTGACCTTGTCCATACTCTCCTGTTGTGTGGAGGAGACATGTCTATAGGCTATGGATGTGGACACAATATTCCTGTTGTTCTGAGGTCGAATCATAAGGAAGAAAAAATTTCCGATCTCGTAAATGATCTTACTGCATTGTTGAGTAGAGATCAAAGAAGGGAAGGTGGGCGAATCTACCTCTAGTATCCTGTACAATTTTTGACCCAAAGTAGTAATAGAACAAGGTCTATATTCATATACAACATGATGCTTTCATAGTTATGGATGACCTAATAAAACATCACAAACTTCGAGAGGGGAAATATCATACAATATGTCATCTACAAAGGGCTTGATGCTATAATGCAGGAGACACTGTTCACTGACACAATGATCTTACCCTTAGTGGAGCCACCCAATGGTGTATAGTTGTGGGTGCAATGTTGTTGGAAGCTTTAATACCTTAATGAACGCGTTCAAGATCAAGTTCATGTGGCTCCTACTGACTATGATGAACTACACCAGCGAACCCTTTGCCCACATTTTTTAGTGGAAGGGGCATTGCCCCTCCTCTACATCCTTAGGTTCTCTGTTTTGGAGCTTAGTGGTAGCTACCATCATAATTGGTTCAGTTTCAATGATATAATTTCCCTTCTTAGTTCCATTTTCAGGATTTGACTTAGAGTCAGATCATGCATTTGTCTTTGAGTCTTTTACCTCGACGATAAGTGTCTTCTTCGTGCGACTTTCATTCATTTTGTGAGTGGGAGTTTTATGGAACTCACACCACTTTTTGGTTTCCTTCCTCACCTTTCTGTTATTCTTGGCTTCTTGCTTTAAGGAGTTGTCTTGGGGAGTTGCATAGTTACTCTTCCCTTTTCTTTGTGGCTTGGGATAATCATTTCTCTCCTTAGGATTTGTAGATCTAAATTGTCACTTATTCTACTTGAATTTCTACTCAATCTTGGCAACATATCGGTATGTTGCACCAAGCGAGGAGATGTCTAGGAACTCAATTTACCCTTGAATGTATTTATGCAAGACACTATAGTACTTGAGCACTAGACATTTCTCAAAATCGTTGACACCCAACATTATGCTCAGGGTATGGGAAAGGTTTGTCATCTCATGCACATCTCGATCCCATTTCTGGCATAGTGTAGTCCATTATATGCATTTGTCCTCATCGATCCCAATGGGGTAATATTATTCCTTAATGGTGTATTGGAAAGAATTCTAAGTGGTTGCGACTAAAAACATTCATGGTTTTATCTCATCCCTATGTTCACAATAGGTTTCCCACTAGTCCTTGATATGGGGGATGAATTTGAGGAGTGCAAAAGTATTTTTTTCCTAATTGGAAAAATCATGAACTGAAAAATATCCTTCCAACAGATTTAGCCATCTATCTACGATGTCTATATATGTCAAGCATTCAAATATGGGAATGTCAATGTTCACTTGTACCTTGAAGGGAGTGGCACCTCCAAAGTGGATGTCGGATGAAGATGTGTTGCTTGTGGGCATCCATCGAAGGATCTAGGAAAATTTATACATCATCGTGCTCCTCTGTCGCTTGAGGGATTCCTCGAGCAATAGTTTTAAAGGATCTCTTGCTCCCTTGTCTTTACTTTCTTCCACCATGGGAGACTATCGGGGTTTGTAAGGCTAGTCTTGCAAAGGTTTAACCACTTAGGGCCCTAACTCCTTATATTTCTCTGATACCATTGATCCAAACTGTGCAGGAACATAAAAGAATATAGACATAAACATAAACATAGAGATGCATCAAAAATAAATCTTCATGTCATTAATATCAAGGAAGTGAAATATGCTTACATGCCGAATCGAAATAAACTAGCTCAGATGATGGTAACTTATCTTTGAAAAGTGATGTGGCTACATGCCTATGAACTATGTTACAATGAGGCACAAGGGCATTTTTATTATTGAACAGTAAAGGGAATACCTAAACAACCAAAACCCTAACCCTAGGAGATGGAACGCTAAGAGTTTGTGGGCCTTGTTAGGGTTAGTTTGTTAACCAACTTCTAGGGGTCATAACTTGGTCATATGACCTTCGTTTGGTGTGTACTATATCTCATTAGAAAAATCTTTCCGAGTACTACAAGATTTGTAGCAGTCCATTTGCTACAACTATGGGCCTGTTACAGACCTAAAAAAATGCCATTTAGGGGTCAAAATAGCTCTGAAAGTTCACGACTTGAAAAATAGCTAAAAATACTAAATGTTGCTATAATTAAGGAAACTGATGAAACTGACTAGAGGTCTAGGTGGAATATGTAGTTGGCCGCCAATATCCACTTGGATCTGAGTACCAATTCAACTTTCCAACCCTATATGGGGGATAATTACTAGAAGCTCTCAACGGGTTTATTTCCTCCTCCTAGGGTTTGGAAAGTGAATGGATCAAGCCTTACTAATTGAATATAAATAGGAGGGAACCGAAAAATTGAAAACTTAGAAAAATCTAGAAAAAATAACAAAAACCTGTAAATTTTTAATTTTTTTCCTATGTATAAAAGGTACCTAGAAGTGCATTTTCCAATGCAATTTTTGGGGCAAATAGTGCAATGACTAACAAAGTTATTACAACAACATTTGTGTTGACCAATGGATATTTGGTCCTTAAACCTGCATTAACTTCCTAGGGTTTTTGTTTTTTATGGTTTTCTCAGATTTGGTTGTTTGTTGCACTCTTAATACCTATGACCTACAAAACATAAGCAAAAATAAAAAGGTACCAATTTCCTCCATAAAATCACCACATATGGAAAGTTTTTAAAAATAGAAATGGGTAGAAATAATTTATAAAATTCCACCAAGAACTGAAGCATCTCGCTCCCTAATGGAGTTGTCGTTTGTTAGAGGTTTTCCTGCAAAAGGGTTGGTGAAGAAAACTTTTCATACGATGGATGATATTCTAACAACAAATATGAGGGTTAAACCCTATAAGTGGTAATCATTCATGTGCTATAATTATATTTGCATAAAAGAATAAAAATAATACAAACTAAGTAAAAAAAAATAGATCTAAAACACATAATGGTTACATGACTTCATTTCCCAAATATTAAAACTTTTATTAAACAAATAAAACCTATGAAGTATCTCCCTATTAGAATGACTAAAGGGAGCCTCCTCCTTGTGAGGGTTCTTCGATATACGTTAGCTACAACTGCAATTAATTCTCCTCTCCAAACACTAGTTTAATGATCCACAAACACAAAAGAATAATAAAAAGAAGAAAATAAGGTTCTAGTGGAGAACGCTCAATTGACATATGATCAAAGGTTTGACCATAATAATGGTAATGGTCATGTGTAATGAAGAGACAAAAACTTTCTATTTATAATAAAATTCAAGGTTAGATTTGATGTGGTCAAATAATAAAATCTTTGCTGGACCAAATAAAGATGTAACCAATTTTGGTATCATGTTATTATTTGTGAGAGGAGAAAGTCAGGGATATGGACAATAACTTTTATTTAGATAAGGAACTGAAAAGATAATGATTTACTGAGTTAATTAATAAAAATGGGAAAATGATAAGAAATAATTAATAAACAAGTGAATTTGTTAAATTACTTCTTGGAAAGATAGTAAAATTAGTTGGAAGTAATTTATAAATAATGATTTAAGACATTATTTGTCTGAGCATGCTTAAATAATTAATGAATATTCAATAAATAAATCATTTATTGAAATATTCCTATAAAAAAAACATGCAAGTGAGGATATTTTTTGAATTATTTTACTTTAATGGCTAAATATATTAAAATAATATAAAATTAATGAATTTATAGATCGTTCTCGTAAATTAAATGATAGAAATAACTTTAAAATAATGTCTCTTTATGCTATTTCCTAAAATAAAAATAAGATTTAATGGGTAAAAACCCATCTACTTAACTTATTTCAATCTACCTAATTAATTATAACTAAATCATCATTTTTAATATAATAACAATGTAAAATGTCTCACCATGGTAGTAGCCAATGGGCCATAGACCTTACTTCTTTTAACTTGCATCCATTTTCTATGTAGAGAAAGAGACCAGAACGACCCCACATTTCAACTACGTTTCTTTTGAAAAGGTTTCGTAGGTTATATGTTGTGTCAATTTTTGTTATGAATTTTTATTTTTTATTTTTCTATTTTCTAAATAATTATAATTTGGGTTTATACGCAATAAACAATAATTAACAAATCTAAAAATCTAATGAGAAACAAACCCTCATAGTTTAGATTTTGGATATATTTTAGTAGACATATTGTGATGAATTATTTAGTTGAATATTCATAACAATTTACAGATCATATTGGTATCAAAGTAGGTTTCTTTGGATACATTTTGGGGAGTTACATGGGATCCATAAACTGAAAATAAAAAACTCGAATCATGGCCAACAAAATAGTGAATAACCCACCTAACCCTTCAGAGAGGAGGTTTCCATGATTAGAAGCACAAGTTGCACATCCAAACCATAATTTGAGTATGCTCATGGTGACTCTAATTGATAAAATGGGGTTATCTAAAGAATATTTGGGTTCTAATGCATAGGCCTGATTAAAGGGGAGATTGCGAGATCAATAACACAAAGCGGAGCTTAAGAAATAACCCATAAAAGATCAATCAAGTTCAAGTGTCATGAACCATTCTAATATCAAGTTGTATTAGGCTAAATAACTGGTTGTAAAAAATAGAAATTTATTTCAATGTTTATCATATAGTGGAAGAACAAAATATTTCATTTGTGTAACTAAACTTAGAGGGCCTTTGTCGCGCCCCTACACCTGTGGTAGTCTTTCAACCGCTTATAGCGAGGTGTGGCACTACCAATCATTTTCTTTTCACCGATACTTATGATTGTAGACTATGCCTAACATTCCATACTTAGTTTTATTTTCGTTACCAAGTATTATTATGTTTCCTTTATACAAGTGAAAGCCCATAACAATAACATAAAAAACATTATACAATAGAAATGCACAACAATATAAAGGGAGGGGCAACTCCCTACAATATGAGTCTGCCCGAATCAATATATTATACAATCTTCACCTTTACAAAGTACAAGTTAAATCATGGGAAACCCCAAATTTACACTTAGCCAGTTTTCAACTTTGTCAAACTCGGTTGCCCAACTCGTCGGTGTCTCCACACGATCACCGCACGACTCACCAACCCTTCGTTCACCTCGTTGGACGATCGTGTTGTTTGCCCAACTTGGGCGTGCCTCGTCATAACCAAGTCGCCACACACGGGTGCCTCCGCACGAGTCACACCTTCGTTCATAATCTCAACACTTCACCATTTCGTCGTGCACGGCACACCCTACCCAACTCGCCTGTTCGCACGATTCTTCTTTTCGGCGTGCATGGCACGCCCTCACCCAGCCACCCATTCACACGTCCACCCGTTCACCCAACTCGTTCACCCAAGTTCGTTCACCTGAGTCGCCACACAAATTCACCAGGTCGCCACATGGATTCACTCGATTCACCCAAACAACCTCACCTGGGTCGCTCGAACGACTTCCCTGAACGACTTTCCTGAACGACTTTTCCGAACGACTTTCTCGAACGAATTCTTGAACGACATTCTCGAATGACTTCTCGAATGACTTTCTCGAATGAATTCTCAAACGATTTTTTCGAATGACTTCTCGAACGACTTTCTAGAACAACTTTCTCGAACGACTTTCTCGAACGACTTCTTCAACAACTTTCTCGAATGAATTCTCGAATGAATTTTTCAAATGAATTCTTGAACGACTTTCTCGAACGACTTCTCGAACGACTTTCTCGAACGAATTCTTGAACAAGTTTTACACCCGAGTTCCGCTCGTCGTGCGGGCTCATCCACGCATTGCAGAACTCCTTGTTTGAACTCGTGTTGATCGAATGATGGTCGTTTGCGTCCAAACATCCTCTAATATATATGGGCGGGTGGCGGGTTATGTCACTCGGCCGACCCACACCAAACACCCAAGCCGACTCATTCAACATGTGTTGTCTCACCCAAGTGGAGGGTTAGCCTGCCCAACTCGTCCAACACTTTATAAACTCATTTCTTGGCTCGTTTCGTTTCATATTTCACACGTCCTTCACACGATGGAGTCGCCCTGCCCCTCGTACAGACCACAGGTCCTAACATCCTCCCCCATTGGAAGTCATTGTTGCCCTTGACAATATCTCATCTCGACAACCACCTGTCACCAAGATCATCATACCAAGGTATACATGCCATTGGTATGTCATACATTGGAAATCATCTCAATCCATGACCATCAACCACCCTGTCACAATCTCCACATGCTGCTCCCCATCGTGGAAGGTTGGTCCCTCCATCTAAAGCCACATGATTCCTGCGACATATCGTGTCGACCTCATCATGTCTCGTTCTCATGTGAACTGCTACCATGATACTCCAACAAAATGCTAACACATCTCTATACACTGTCAACCTCCATGTCTGAACTAGTTGGGTAGCTGATCCAACCGTCACGCTCAAACCATGAGAATGCACATCCATTTGCCACCATCAGTTGTTTCTCTGAACATCCTGTCACATCATCAACTCGATCAAGAATCCATCTCCATATAAGTGTAAGCCCTACTCAGGTCCATGAAGTAGTCCTCATCTCATCTGCAACATGCTTTCCAAGATGTTTGGTACTAATGTGTTGCATGAAATCAGCCACATCTGCCCCAACATCATCATCCATCTGTAAAACATCCATCTCTTCAAAGTGGAGAGATCATCTCATCAACTCTGACTCTTGATGTGCCACATCCAGGTCCATGAAGCAGCCTCCATCATATCTGCAATGTTCCATCCTTCAAGTCTGCCATAGAAACAAGTATACACCTGTCTCATCTATCCATGTGCTACCCATGATCATAGATCAATCAGCTCCCATGTGTCAAAAGCGGTTAAGTCTCGGCTCAACCCATGCTCAAGTGTTGCCACCAAGGCATCATCATTGTTGTGACTCCATCACTCCAAAGTGTTTCGTATCGATCCTCGACATCAAGTTACTCTTTCAAGCCATTCCCATACATGTACTCGAAAGTATGCATCCCATTCTACATCAAAGTCTCTGACCTCAGCTCCTCAATGCATCAGATCCCCCAAGTCCACCATATATGAAGTCCCCAAAAGTCACAACCTCATGTCATCATGAGCTCCATGAGTCATCTCCAACCAACATCTCAGCAAGCATACAAGTCTTGGCCCAAAGGTCTCTGCAAGATGCCTTAGCTCTCCATGTAGTAGGAATGCTCCATAGTCTACTCACAACTCCATCTAAGTCCATGGCCTTGTTGTACATAGGTGCACAACCTCTCCATTGGCTCATAAGTGAAACATCTCCATGTCACATCAACAAATCTACCTGCACAACATTCCTGCCTTAGCACTCTTCATTGGATTCCCATAAGTGACACCTCTACAAGTGCTCATGCATCATGTCACTGCATAAGACTACCATGCTCCATGTCTCCAACCTGATGTCCATGACTAAGTTTCCCATGTAGTCCAACCAAGTAGACCCATCAGAATAATCGGTCATCCTCATCCAAGTCTGCAATCTTTGGTCTAGTGAACTCGGTCACCCAACCATATCATCATCATCACAAGTCCCTTCCATCATAGCTCCCCAACTAAAGGTTCCACCAAGACTTGCTCTTGGTCTCGGCCATGAGAAGTCCACACAAGTATCAAGAGTGTGCCCTCGTCCAATCTTTCCATGAGCCATGCCAGGCACTTAGCCAATCCCTCATGTGGCTAAAGCATGACCCAATCCTCTGCAATGATTGGGTCACGGGCCTTTGCACCTTCTGCCATAAGGTCAAAAACAACCCCAACAAGTCTTGCAACATTCAACAATCCTTGCTTCTCCATACAAGGTCTCATTATAGACATCCATGGTAAGATGTTCCCCTACATCGACAAACTGATTTTTCCCTTCCCTGCATATGATCCATCTACCAAATGCTCGAATGAAACACAAGTATCAATACTTACTTCATCATCATGAGGCTCCTCCATGTGAGTATCCTCATCCATCCATGTCTGCAAACTGCACGATCCTGGTCTAACATGATCAATCTCAAGTTCATCCTCCATCGTTGTTATGTCTGCAACATCCTCAATCATCATGGCTTCCTCTTCCTTGTCAACACAATCTACAACTTCATCTTGCTCCATTGTCCAACCAAGTTGAAGAAGTTCATCTTCAACATTCTTTTCCAAGACTTCAAGCTTCTCTCGAATCTGGCAATTCTCTTCTTTCATCTGCTTCAACCTGTATAAGGTAAGCAAGAGCTTCCCTTCACATTCTTCCAAACCTGCCATGTCTTGTCATTCAGCTTTGTCCAAGCACTAAGCTTCACCTCTGCTAAACCTATTTCACCATTCACCTGGATCACCCTGATATTCCACCTATCACCTGCAAAACTTGAGCTCCCTACCAAGTCTTCGGTCTTCGTAGAATCAGCTCCTTGATTCAGTTCACCAAGTTTCTTGCAAAACATGGACCAGCTCTAATACCCACTGTTGCGCCCCTACACCTGCAGTAGTCTTTCAACCGCTTATAGCGAGGTGTGGCAGTACCAATCGTTTTCTTTTTACCAATACTTACAATTATAGACTACGCCTAACATTCCATACTTAGTTTTATTTTCATTACCAAGTATTATTATGTTTCCTTTATATAAGTGAAAGCCCATAACAATCACATAAACAACATTATACAATAGAAATGCACAACAGTATAAAGGGAGGGGCAACTCCCTGCAATATGAGTATGCTCGAATCAATATATTATACAATCTTCACTTTTACAAGGTACAAGTTAAATCTTGGGAAACCCCAAATTTACACTTCGCCAATTTTCAACTTTAGCAAACTTGATTGCCCGGCTCGTTGGCGTCTCCACACGGTCACTGCACGACTCACCAACCCTTCGTTCACCTCATTGCACGATCATGTTTTTTTCCCAACTTGAGCGCGCCTCATCGTAACCAAGTCGCCCCACACGGGCACCTCCACATCAGTCGCATCTCCATTCACAATCTCAACACTTCACAATTTCCATCATTTTGTCATGCACGACACGCCCTACCGAAGTCGCCCATCCACACGATTCTTCGTTTTGGCATGCATAGTGCGCCCTCACCCGGCCGCCCATCTACACGTCCACCCGTTCACCCAACTCATTCACCCGAGTCGCCACACGACTTCACCCGGGTCGCCACACGGCTTCACCCAGTTTGCCCGAACGACCTCACCCGGGTCGCCCGAACGACTTCCCTGAATGACTTTCCTGAATGACTTTTCCGAATGACTTTCTCGAACGAATTCTCGAATGACTTTCTCGAACAACTTCTCGAACGAATTTCTCAAACGACTTCTCGAACGAATTTCTCAAATGACTTCTCGAATGACTTTCTCGAAAAACTTTCTCGAACGACTTCTCGAACGAATTCTCGAATGACTTTCTCAAACGAATTCTCAAATGACTTTTTCGAACGACTTCTAGAATGAATTTCTCGAATGACTTTCTCAAACGAATTCTCAAAAGACTTTCTTGAATGAGTTACACACCCGAGTTCCACCCGTCGTGCGGGCTCATCCACGCACTGCAGAACTCCTTGTTTGAACTCGTGTTGATCGAATGATGGTCGTTTGCCTCCAAATGTCCTCCAATATATACGGGCGGGTGACGTGTTATGTCACCCGACCGACCCACACCAAATGCCCAAACCGACTCGTTCAACATGTGTTGTCTCGCCCAAGAGGAGGGTCGGCCCGCGCAACTTGTCCAACACCTTATAAACTCGTTTCTTGGCTCGTTTCTTTTGATATTTCACATGTCCTCCGCACGGTGGAGTCGCCTTGCCCGTTGCACGGACTGCGGGTTCTAACAACCTTGAACTAGTGAGAGAGCCACATGGAGACCTTAAATTTGGGAGTAGATCCAAGAAGAATAAAATCTTTTTAACCTTTCTGCAAGTTTTGCACTTAAAAGGAAGTTTGCACCTTGAGAGATTTGATCTCTCCACACTTGGTAGATTTGAAGTTAAAATGGATCTTATGTTATATAAATACAATAAACTATAAGGGAATTTTAAAAATACAAAAGCGTATTATTTTTCTTACATTGTAAATGAATTCTATATTTATGTATATTATAAGAAAAATATGAATGTTAAAAAATATATTGTTATTATTATTATTATTCCACGGTTTATGGATCTTGAAGATAAATAGCCACTATGTCCAAAAAATATTTGTACTATGCAAATCTACTAAAAATAATCAATCACTTCCTAGAGACTCAACCATAAAACCTGAAAATGTTGAAAAAATTCAACTCGTGATACTTTAATGATTAAAACTAACCAAATAAATTAACCTTCAAATGTTATGAATGATAATAATAATAACAATAAATAACATATAAAAGATTTAAATAATATAATAATAAAAAACCTTATTTATACCGCCTTTAACAAAATATTTCTTTTAAAAATAAAAAAGTAAAATAGAAGGCGGACCAAACGAAACAAGGAGATGTGACCGACCAAAGCTAAAATCCTCTAGGTCGTGAAGCCCACTAAACATGACCATAACCACTATAATGATGCATGAATTCATATTTTAGTTTACTTTTGTGGTAAGAGTACGTATTCATTCCTATCCAGTCCTGTGTTCCGCTGATTGAAAGACCTCAATACAAAGTCATCGACTCAGTATCTGTGTATTGATCTGCCGCACCCAAACGCTATGGAGACCGTTTTGACTGGGACGGAGATAGCAGATAAAGAGAACATGAGAGGGCCCGATAGTAGAACGGGTTTAGAATTACAAGCTAACTCTCTGCCAAAGTTGGACATAGTTTACGAAGATGCCGCAGGAGAAGGCGGAGAATAGATGCCCCAAAAGTAGAGTGGGTCCAGAATTACAAGAGGTAAAAGGTTTTATGGAGCTTGGATTTGAGTTCAGAAAGGACCAGTTGACCCCGCCTCTGCCGAAGTTGGAGATAGTTGCGACTGTTACGGAGATGCCGCAGCAGGAAGAGGAGAAGAGATGCCCCAAAAGTAGAGTGGATCCAGAATTACAAGAGTTAAAAGGTTTTACGGAGCTTGGATTTGATTTCAGAAAGGACCAGTTGACCCCGCGATTACTCACAATTCTTCCTGGATTGAAGCGATTAGTTGAGCCTGAAAATAGCACCCAGATTTTAGGGTTCGAAGCGTCGCCGTTGGAAAACTGGGAACTGCCAAACCCAAATGCCGCACAAGTGGATATGAAAGAACAACCCAAGCTTTGGGCTCGTTCTGTGGCGTCAAATTTGAAATGTTATCATGACATCATGACGACGTTTCTGTCTGAAGGACAACCTTTGTAATCCAATATATGTGAAAATATATTTTTTGAATATTCCCATGCTTCTTTGATTTGATCGATCCGTTGTCAACATCTACATTCATGTCGGGTATATATGAATGGATCTTTGTAAGTGAATGTAAATTCATGTCACAAATGAAATTTGCTGAGCTATAATATACGAGATTGGGATATAGCGAAGTAAATTTAAAAATTAATGTAAATTTGTTTGTGAAAATCAATATTAGTGTATATTTAATTTTTTCAGTGTATATTAAATTTTTAATTATGTAAAATAAATTAGTATTTATTTATATTTATTTTAGTTTTGGATTTATTAAATATTAAGATTTTTAAATTGACGACTTTGGCTAGTGATTAATGTGTTTTAATCTATATAAGTTTTAAGTCTTATTTTTTTAAATTGTTGGTTTTTTATAATAATGAATTGGTAGTAATGTGAGAAAAGTTGTTATATAATACTAAGAGTATATTTAACATTCTTTAACATAGATATACTATTAATTTACCACTTAGCAAGAGTAGCTATTCCACTATAATGGGGTAACTTACTAGTTGAGACTTATCAGAAGGGGGCAAAGATGGTCTTTTTCTAATTCCCTTAAACTTATGAAGTTACTCTCTAACATTCTTTAACATAGATATACTATCAATTTACCACTTAGCAAGAGTAGCTATTCCACTATAATGGGGTAACTTACTAGTTGAGACTTCTCAGAAGGGGGCAAAGATGGTCTTTTTCTAATTCCCTTAAACTTATGAAGTTACTCTCTATAATTATCACAAGCATCTTTATGTTATAGCTGATGTCAATAACTTTTGCTTTTAGTTTTGAAAATCTCTTTTTAATGAGTCCTTTAACTATTATTGTACTTATCCATCATAGCTAAGTTAAATACTTCTTTCATTATTCCAATTTCTTAATCTTACAATTTTCTATAAGAACCTTAAAATTCCTTTGCTAAAACATTTTTCATAAAAAAAATTCATAAGCAACATGTTAATATTAAGATTTAATAATGCTGGCCTAATTTAGAATTGAAATAAAATAAACTAGCATAATTTAGGATTGAAATAAAAAAAACTAACAAGTAAACAAATACTTACATGAACAAACAAAGCTACACTAATCTATATAGAATAACGATGACATTCAAAGCTCTTTCATTTTGTATATAACAATGACATTCAAAGTTATATACCTAAAGGAATTAGAAGGGAATCAGGTTAGAAGAGGTTCTGACATTCAAAGCTCTTTCATTTTGTATATAACAATGACATTCAAAGTTATATACCTAAAGGAATTAGAAGGGAATCAGGTTAGAAGAGATTCTGATACTAAAATAGAATTTTGAGAAATTGAGAAATATATGAGATTGCTCAAAATAATTAGTATTATTTAATCAAAGCCCAAATACATGTAATAAATAGTGATTTATGAGATTTAAGAATTTTTAATTTTAAAAATTATTATTAAGAAAATATCTGAACAAGACCATTCACTTAACAAACCAATTCCAAATTAAATTTATTTCTATAGACTTTGATATCAAACTAATCCTACCAATACGCTGATGCAAGCATTATTTCAATTCATTTCTATATGCTTTGATATCTGTGTAAGATAGAGATATCATGATTGTAGTGTCCAACCATTATATACTTATGAAAATAGGGTCATGCCATAGGACTACTTTTGTAACCTAGGGTATTGCATAGGACTATGTAACATAGGATTTAGTGATTTTTAAAATGGTATATTGATGAATACAAATGTATTACTTTTATTTATAATTTATTTTTGAGAAGGTAAATTTTCATTATTCGTAACTTTAATATCAATCTAAATCATTATATAAAATAAAGAATCTTTATTGTTTCCTTCTAATTAAAAGATATATAAATTTAAAGAGAAAAAATTAGTTAAGGAATCTGAAATGGAATTTTTTTAGAATTTGGTTTTTTAAACTTTCAATAAAACTTAACTAAAAAAACTCAAAATTAAAGAAAATTTATAATTTAGAAAACAAGTATTAATTTAAAATTAAAAATAATATCTTAATAAAACTAGTTTAGATTTTTTTTTATTTTGGATCTGTCAAGTGTCAAGAGTAATCAAATCTCCTAAGGTACAAACATTTCCTCAAGTTTTATACTCAACTTTTTTTATATCTACATAAAAATTCACATCTAAAAGAAATGTAAACCAGTATAATTATTAATATTGTTAATATAAAATAATATTTAATATTAATATTTTAATATATATTATAATTTAATAATATATTAAAGTATTAATATTGCAATTTATTATAATAATAATTGGTAAGCAAAATTATTCTGGATAGAAATATGAAATTATAGCATAATATGATTACTACTTAATATTATTATGGTAAATAATTTTTTTTTCTAAGTTAGGCTACTCTATTAATATATAACAAAAATGTACAGAGAGGACCAAGCCTTAGCAGAGTTTAACATAGTGTTTCAAAATATATTTGGACTGCCCCAACATTGGGGAAACCAGTTCACAGAGACAAAAAAACCAGATGGTATATCAGTCCTTAAGACCAGAAACAACAAAAAAACAACGAAGTTTTACCATGAAAAAAAGATCCAGACAGATTCCAGTAGAACTAACGTAACAAAAAAGACTAGACAAAAGACACTTGGCAGCGACGTTATATCAGTTGAATTCATCCGGGATGGGTTCCTCAACAATTGGACACGCCCAGTCATCCTCCTCCTCCGTCGACGCCCTACTGTGTGGCCCACCTCCTCCACCATGTGGCCCATCTGCCAGATGGACATTGCCATGTCTGCCAGTCGCCACCTTCAGAGCTAACCCTTCATGTTCGGTTCCACCTAGGGAGCATGTGCTTGTAGAGCTACCACCCTCAGCATGCTGACCACCATTGATGTTCTTGCCATGCAGAGAAAAATTACCTTAGTCTAGCAAATTCTTTCCTGTGTCTCGACATTTCCGCGTTTGGGAGCCTCCTCTTGCCGCAATTCAGAATTTTCTGCCTGAGTAATTGGCTACTCCATGTCTTTAGTGAAAAGGATGGATATTGTAGCAGTAACTACTAGCTTGTTCAGGGTGCTACAAAATCTAAACTGGGTTGAGTGGGGAGCGGGATGAGGGGGCAAAGGAAAACTAGCAAAGTGAATCGCAAAATCTCTGTGATTTTCACCAGAAGACTGAGCATGACCTCGGCCACTTCGAGTACTGGGATATCTATGTGAACCATATCTCTGGGGATGATATAGTTCAGGGGAAGGAGAGGAGGCAGTAGGCTCAGGATTCGGCTCCGTCTGAGGGCGGGAACTACCTTCCCGAGTTCCTTCTCTTCAACTTCTCATGCGATGTCGCACCATGTTGGAATTTCTCGTTGAGTGATCAGAGGGAGCGCTAACAGAGGGAGCGATGACAGAGGGAGCGTTGACGGAGGGATTGAGAAGGGGAGCAGGGTCAAGCTAGGTGATGGTTAGATGGCAGAAACTCGAATGGGAATGGTGATGTGCATTTCCAAAATTGACACAGCAAACTAACCAGCATTAACATGCAGTAACTGTGCGGGAGCTGGGTTCAGAAGCTTGAAGCGGGTAGTTACAGTGGAGTAGGGGAGAAGGAGAGACAATGAGCCGAGGGGAATCCATGTCTGAGCAGTTAATAGCTCTTTCTCGTTTCGAGCTTGCATTAAATGCCGCCTGTGGTCTGTCAAGAGATCGGCTCAGGGTGGTATGGGGAGAGGTGCCATTGGCCAAGTGGCCCATCCTCTCACCGTTGTTCTTCATATTTTCCATAAATTCACTGAATGTCACCTGCATCCAGGTTTATTATGGTAAATAATTAATATTCAATATAAATATAAATATGATTACTGTTAAAATAATAGTTTATTATGCTATTAATTATAGTTTTTTTCAACAATTTTGTTTAAAACGTTAAAATTGAAATTATTTGGCAAGATGAAAACAATATAAAAAATAATTTACTTACAAAACCAATTAATCAACAACTCTAAAAGATATAAGATTAAGATTATCACTAGTGCTCATTAAGTAGTATTCATTATTTTTCTATACAATATAAAAAACAATTGAACAAAATTTATAGATGTTCATTGTTTAAATATCTTAATAAGATTTAAAGCTATTAAATAAATAACAACATATGATTTCCATGTCGCTGATATATTTATATAAATTATGGAAACAAAATAAAAAAGAACAATCGCACACAATGAAAAATCCATGAATAAACCCTTATATAAAATTGATATTGCATTGCTTAAATTGCGGCACTCTTTCATAAAATATACTATGCTCATATACCTTCTTTACAATTTAGCAAGTTATTAGAATCAAAACCACCAAAAAACTTAAGTTGGCTCATCTTAAGATTCCAGGCAGTTTCCAAAATAGTTTTTTATTTTATTTCTATGATGTATAATAAGATTTTTTATATCACAGTTTTATAATTTATTAAATTATTAGATTTAAAATCACAAGAACTTATTGTATTTAATTAGAAAGGGAGAAAAACTAAAAAAAATTACTTTAGTCTATTCTAAGATTCCAAGGTGTTGTACCTAGATCTACAACAATCCCCTAATTTTTGTCTATCGATAGATCCTCCATCGTGAGCTTCAATAGCTCAAAACTTTGTCCATTGAATTTCTCGATCTGTACCTTTCCACTATTTGCCATCTTTTTCACCGTAAGAATTGATCTCATAGATCTCTCAATATAACAATGTCTACCACAGGCCCCTTAGTAACAAAGGCATCCCCTTGAATATGAAATAGCTCTGATACCAAATGCAGGTTCTAACCCTGTACATAAATCACCTACAAATAGATTCTTAAAACAAAAAAATATACAATGGAAATAATATAAAATATGCACAAAAATGTTCTCCTCAAACCCAAACTGGGAAAACTAGATTGATTTTTCATTATATCCCTTTCAATGTTACTATATATATATATATATATATATATATATATATATATATATATATATATATATATATATAGATATAGATATAGATATATGTTGAAGCATTCATAAACCCCAATCCATTAGCCTTGGATTAAAACATAATCGCACTTCCCTTGACTCGGTCTACAAAATACCATCTTCAAACAACCTGCACAAAATCATCGATAGGTTCGTGAACCATATTTGGGTCCATCCCCCATCCTTGGGTGTCACCAACTATTATTGGATCTGCATAATTTTCTATTTATTCCCATGACGCTGCCCCAAACCCCATCTAGGGGGGATACCAGCACCCTGCGATCCCCCCACTACACCCGAACGCAACATAATAATACACGGAGTTAATTGTGGAAAGGATATAACACACCCAACAATTTTGCAACCAAATACAAGGTTTGAATAGATTGCATAGAAAATATATAAACCAAAGAACATGGAATTATGTCAAATGGTTCATCTATGGTTTTCCACATATTGAGTGGAAGCAGAGGAATCCTAGCTAACTTCAAAAATAAAGTCAAACCATTGGTCAAAATCTGACTTGCTATATTCAAAATGCTTGCCATCGTAAGCACATGGAAATATGTCAAATGGTTCCTATATGGTTTTCCACCTATTGGGTGCAAGCAGAGGAATCCTAGTTAACCGCAAAAATAAAGTCAAACCTTTGGTTGAAATGTGACTTTCTATATTCAAAGTACTTGCTGTCATAAGACAATATCAAGTGAGCACAATTCCACATCAAGCAAGCATGATCATGAAGGACTGAAATATCCTAAAGTTGACAATGTGTTTATTCACATGATTCACTTCCTCGATAGGGAATCATGTGAATTATAGTTCCAATAAAAATCAAAGACAAAGATGTTGATTCATAGTTCTATCTTCTAGCATGTAATTTATTATGGTTGTTAATTTGAAGCATTATAAAGTGCTTAACTGAGAAGTGAACCATATGCTCAAATGCTATTATTATTTTTAAATTTAAGTGAAGTTATTTTGATTATAGAGGCACTTCCTTTATTAATACAATTATCTATTATGGATGTATATTCATGAAAATAGTTTGTGTTTGATCAACAAATTCTCTGAGTTTTCCATCTCTTGCGCGCCTAAGGAAGACCCCTTGTAGGTTAAGAGTCTATATTAGTTTCTTAATATTTGTTTTTTCAAGATTTATTTCAGTATTTTGTTTAATTCTCTTTTAAAAAATTACATTTTTTTGTTGTCTTTTACTTATCCATATCTTGTTCTTCAGTCGCTACAAACACTTGAAGAAACTCTTGAAAACAATAAAAACATTTCCTAATAATTTTTTCATTAGTCTTTTACTTTCATACATTTCTTACCCTCATATCTACAGATATTGCACATACATGAATCAACTCTGAATTTTGTACACACCCACACACGCACCAATCATTCTAGGTTACTTTGATCTCATAGATAATTGCGATTTAACCTGTATTTATTAGAATAAAATCTAGAATAAGTCTATCCTTATTTTCATAGAATATAGTTTGAAATGATCTCATATAATAGAGTTTAAAAGTTTCCTTCGAGGGGAGTTTAAATACTTTCCTATAATATAGTTTTCAATTCATATTTCAAAACACAGATTCTTCGTAGTTTAATAGAATAATTATTTCTTTATATTCATTAGAATAAAGGTAAAAAAGCTTTCATACAATAGAGTTTTGAATAGATTTTAAATGCTTGCTTTCGTAGAATAGAGTTTAGAATAGATTTGAAATACTTTCTTAGAATATATTTGATTTTTTTTCATAGTATATATTCATTACATTTGTTTTTTATAGATTAGAAATTGTGTTTTGATTTCCCATATATTAAAATTTAATCATTTTCTAGTTTAGAATCAACTAGACCAATATCTATTGCTTTCCTTAGACTAAACCTTATTGCATTCATAGAATAATTTTGGGTTCTTATTTTAATGTTTTTCACAAGAAAATGTGTTTCCTCTTTTGGATATCACTTCATGAGTAGGATTTCGCTGTAATTTAAATCTTGCAATTCCTTTTATTATACTATATTCCCCTTTCAATTGAAGGCTAATTTTATAGCATATATTGTGAAAGTGTACTTCGTAAGTGTACAAACATGGATTGATATTTCAATCAAGTAATTTAACTCACAATTAAATTACCCTACATTTTTGGTGCCATTTTCAGGGAGGTATAGATATGAACTTAGTTTCAATTTTAGAATATATTTTTATTTTACACAAATCTGACTAGGAGAAGTGGTAAGATGAGAGGTATGAACCCACACATAATGATTGTGGGGTTATTTTTAACCAGATTTGT
Source organism: Pinus tabuliformis (assembly GCA_031772625.1). Classification (NCBI taxonomy): domain Eukaryota; kingdom Viridiplantae; phylum Streptophyta; class Pinopsida; order Pinales; family Pinaceae; genus Pinus; species Pinus tabuliformis. The sequence goes on along the minus strand of CM062816.1, from coordinate 890,947,670 downwards.
TGCATTGCATCTCATTCTTAGTTGCATTCATTTTCAGATTCCTAAAATTAGAATTCATTTGAGAATGCATGTATAGAGAAAGAGATTCTAGGGGTAGATTTGTTAGAGGGTGTACTTCCATTCCATCATCACCAACCACCCCCATTAGAAAATGTGGTGCAATAAGAGACACATCACTAATTATATACAGTATTACATCTTTTGTAGGTCGAATAAGACTTCCTCAGGAACAAAAATCATAAATTTTACCAAGAGAATAACCAACTTCATCTACAGAAGTAGTGGTTGAAGAACCTACATCTTCAACTGAGGCATCCATTTTCCTGATTTTAATTGGTGAATAAGTCATTGGAAAATAATTATAAGTACCTAAAAGGAAGTTGAAAGAGAAGAAACTTTCCCTAAAGAAGATGATGAACCATTCATAGAAGAGCTAGAGGAAGACAATTTAGTTGACGAGCCTTACATAAGCTCAAAGTAATTAGCAATGGTAGAAGGAGAAGGATAAGTGTATCATGATGGACACCCATTTATAGGATGAGAGGGAAAAGAAATACTACCACTTGGAGGTGTAAAAGGAGGAATAAGGCCTCCTCATGGAGGTGGTACAGATGGTAGAGGTGGAAAAGGTGGGATAGGTGGTAAAGAATATGATGGAGATGAAAATCAAGAAGGAGATCCTTTTGGATTTGCTATTCAAGATACTAGTACTAATATTACCATGAAAAACATATCTCTATCCGTTCCTCCTAACTTCCATGGTATGAGAACAAAGGATCCAAAAATGTTGTTCTTTGAATTTTAAGTATTATGCAAATATTATGATTATTTTCTTGATGCTCAAAAATTGAAATTATTTCCAGCCACATTGAAATACGAGGCTCTAAGATGGTTTATGGGTTTAGGAATTAATTCAATAAGGTCATGGGAATATATGAATATTTATATTTAGAAAAAAATGTAAATATTATTGTATACTTCCTAATCTTATAGAGAGAGTTTTCAAAATGAATAAAAAAGAAGACGAAATCCTTGAGGATTTAGTGGAGAGATTTGCATATAATGTTAAGAGAGAAAAATTGCATAAGCTAGGACTTAATAAATTAAAAACTCTCTTACTTAGAGATATAAGGGATGAATGGATTGATCTTATTAAACTTATGGTTAAAGGATATATCACAATAATCATTTGCAAAGATTTATGAATTGGAAAACATATATCAAGAGGAAAGACAAAATATTGCAAAAATCATAGAGATACAACCATAACAAGAGAAAGTAATGCTACATTAGGATTGGTAAGTCGTGTTGAACACAATAATTTTCTTGATAATTTTAAAATTAATATCTTGGAAACCTTAGTTAACAAATTGATATCCTAACAATGAAAAAAAAAAAAAATCTAAGGATGTTGCTCTATCTATATTTTTTCCTAGATTTAGAAAGAAACATGCATTAAGAGAATTCCATCTTGACAATACTAAAATTTATGTGAATTTTGCATAAAAACATGCTAGAAAAGTTTGTCCTTAAATACTAGGATTCAAGTTTGTTTACAAAGAAGAAGTTGGAATAATTCAGACACCAAAACGACTTTGTTATGTTGCTTCTAGTAAACCTTCGCAGCTTCATCAACCATCTATGGTCTAGGATCTTAATCCAAAATTTCAATATTATTCACAAACTTATAATAGATGGAATACACCCCTACCTTGGAAAACCTGGCCACCCCACTCCCAAAATCCATCTTGGTCAGAACGATGGCAAGTTTCCTAGGGTATAAATCCATAATAACCTTAAACTTTCCTATAATATCCTCAATATCATCCTTAATATATTCTCCACCATAGCCTCCATAGCCTCCAAAATTTCAAAATCCTTAATTGACCAAGATTCGACCCCTTCCATTACAATGTACTTCATTTCCTCAAAGAGCAAACTAACTACCTGGAAAACTACTTCAAGACCTCAAAAATGAAGTAGCTCAACAAGCGACTTTGTGTTGAAGTTCAAAAATTTTATACTTATATGATATCTCCTCTAGATTTAAATGATATCCATATTATATATGGGAGAGTTTTACAAAGTAAATGTTCTTTGGTTGTCATTAAATAATGTAAAGAGGAAGAAACTCCTTAAAAGAGGTGAGTCTTCAAAAGGAAGAAATTCCTAAACAAATAAATGATAATAAAATAATATAAACTCCTAAAACCCCTTTAGTTGAAAAACCCTCTATATCGTTACAAATCAATCCTTTTCTGAGAGATTACAAATTTATAAAGGTGTAGAGAAGAAAAATATTTTTTGAAATTATGATATGTTATATGAGTTGGAAAATAATTGCGTTAAAATTCCTTTACTTCAAGAAAAAAAATAAACTCCTATTTTTGCAAAACTAATGAAGGAGTTGTGTTTTAAAAGACCTTAAAGAAAACAAAAAGAAATACAAAAAGTTCAACTTATGAGAAAAATTGTAGAAATTATGATGGGATAAACTACAATTGAAAATACTTAAATGAAGGACGCCCCCTTATAAACATTCATATCATTAATTTTGAAATCCCAAATACATTTATTGACTTAGGTGAGACTATAAATGTCATGACGAAAGATCCACTATGGATGGGTTAAGATTGACTAATCTTCAATATACTCCTACTACATTGTATTTACAAGACATTTACATTATCAAATCAAAGGGTATGTTAGAAGATATACTTGTATCCCTATATTCATGGGTATATCTAGTTGATTTCATGATATTAACTCCAAATATTAACCTAGAAGGTCATCCATCAATACTAGGTAGGACATGGTTAGATACAACTGATGCATTTATTAGCTGCAAATCTATTGACATGCTTATTTCTACCAGAAATACAATCAAAAAGTTCATATCATATCCACCGGCAAGAAGAATAATTGAAGTAGAGAATGAAGAATGGACTAAAGATGATTATGAAGATTATGAAAATATTTAACTAGTTTTAACTATCTCATAAAATTATGAGGAAAATCAATTAATGAATCTTATGAATAATCATGAATTTTCTCAATGTTGTCAACCAAATTATTTTGTGCATATGTTAAATCAAAGTTTTCAAAAAAAATTGTAGTATTGAAGACTTTTGACAACAACAATCCAAGATATCATTAAATTCAATGGAAAATTTTTGCAATACTCTTGTAGAAATTAATTCAGGATAAAAATTAAACATCAATAATAATATCGAGGAATTTCAAGAAGAACAATTGATTAAGATTTTACAAAATCATTCTGCTACATTTGTATGAGAATATCCAGAGATGAAAGGAATCAATCTAAATACTTGCATTCATCGTATATATATATATATATATATATGTATATATATATATATATATATATATATATATATATATATATATATATGTATATATGTATATATGTATATATATATATATATATATATATATATATATATATATATGTATGTATATATATATATCTATATGTGTATATATATATATGTATATATATATATGTATATATGTATATATATATGTATAGATGTATATATATATGTATATGTATATGTATATGTATATGTATATATATATATATATATATATATATATATATATATATATATATATATATAAACACGTAAGACAACCTTGGAGAAGGATGAACCCTAATTTGAGGGAAACTGTTAAAGACAAATTATAGAAATTGCTTAATGTAAACTTTGTTTATCCAAATTCAAATAGAAAGTGGGCCTCACCATTGGTTATTGTACCAAAGAAAAATTGAAAGTGACGATTTTTTATAGATATAAAGAATTGAATAAAACAATTATAAAAGGTGATTTCCCATTATGTTTCATTGATAAATTTTTAAGCACATTAGAAGGAAGGAAATATCTCTCTTTTTTTGATGGTTTTAGCAGACATAATCAAATTTAGATTGCAACTAAAGATCATGATAATATAAATTTTACATGTCCATGGGGTACGTATGCTTATAAAGTACTTCCTTTTGGATTATCTAATGCACCCGTTTTTATTTATTTATTTATTTATTTACTCGAAATGGAGTTTTACTCCCCGCGGATCAATACTGCAGTGCCCAAATTCCAGAAAACATGATCTTTCCCAATATCCTGTGAAAAGCAGGCCCAGACTATAGTAGAAACAAGCCTCACTGTGTAGAGAGTCAGATCTGCGTGCGAAATCCCAACTGTTGAATGTGAGTTATACTACGGCGGAAGAACCCCTACTGGTGGACCTGATTGGTGTGGTGGCAATAGAACCCCAACTGCTAGATCTGAATTGTGTTGTGGTGGTAGAACCCCAACTGGTGGATTTGATGGGTGTAGCGATGACAGAACCCTAACTGCTAGATCCGAATTATACTGCGGTGATAGAACCTCAACTGGTGGATCTGATTGGTGCAGTGGCGAGTGGAACCCAACTGGTAGATGTGAATTTTACTACAACGGTAGAACCCCAACTTGTGGATCTAATCTGGTAGATAAGATAATGGGGGATATTAAGAGATCCGAGGGAAATATGGTCATAAAGGAGTCTTAGGTGCTATAGATTGCAATATACATAAGGGTCCAACAATAGTACTTGGCCCAATATTTTAGGGCACTAACTAAGGAGGATCAATCGTACCCTTAGCCTTACTAGCCAACTACCCTATCATACACGCGAGTAATCTCCCCGAGTGTTGTTCCTAGTGTACTGTAGCAGCAAGATGACCGACTACTTATCTAAGGTAAGGTTTTAGGTGTCATCTTAGGGGGCTTCCGATATACCCAAAGTGTACGTGGAATTTCAACCCATGCGTGGTTCTTTTTAATGTGCTACTACTCGAATGGGTACTCACATGGGTTATGAGGGAGCCCAACAAGCCTTACCACCTCTTGTATTTTCTGTGTGCATGCCTCCCCAAATCTATAGGTTTATGCGCTCAATGATAGATACCGTGGTTTAAAGACATCAAAACAAGTCTCTAGCCTAAAAAACAATTATGTAAAAATGGAGATACCACCAGCCCTGGAAAGTGCTCTAATGCCACTTGTTATTCTCTTAACTTGCCAGAAATTCCATAATACCAAATATGTGAAGAAATACAAGCCAGAACACAAAATAACATGAGAAGAGCAACAAGTATTTTCTTATTCAGAGAGAAATGCAATGTTCACTTGCCTCTTTGAGGGGGCAACCTCCATTAGAGCAGAGCTCAATTACAAAATAAGACTCGATGATGTTTCCCTTCTAACCACAACTGTTTATAGCTAAATGACCTTCAACTACCTAACGACTAGTGGTCCTTTGCATAGCATGGGTTAACCCTTTATTTATTAATTATGGTCCATTTGCAACTAACTGTGGTTCCTTTCTTAAATGTGGGTCAACCACTTACAATTATTAATATGGGATTTATTGGGTTTATTACATAGATAAAGGGATTAGGGTTGGACCCTAACAATGATCTTGTACTTTTCATGCTTTTAGAGTGAGTTAATGAAACTCTAGTATCCTTTATTTATCTGTTATGAATCTTTTTCTTTTGTTCGCTACAAAAAGAAAAAAGACAAGAGTCTTATACAATATTTTTTTTCTTGAAATTTAAGTCGCAAGTCATATCAAGAAAGTAAAAAAGAAAGACGACCTTCTGACTACCTAACCTTTCAACCACCCAAATACCAACACAATGAAGGTACAACTTTTTTTTATAAACAATTGACCCAACCTCTAACTTCAACATTTACGACTGTCAAACTACCGACCTTCTGAGGTTAGTAATTCCTTACTATAAAACTACAAAACTAATGAAACCGCCCGGCTATCAAACAACCCGACCTTTCGTCCACCCGACTTAGAATACTGAGTGACTACGAGTTTTATAAATAATCCAAATGATCTCGTGACCTCAATATTGTCTTATTGTGAAACTAGCCGAACTCGAGACCTTAATATTCCCAAATATCAAACTACCAGACTTTCTGACCTTAGCATTTTCTGACCTAATGAAAGTTTCCAATGATGGTATAGTTGACTGACGATAGAATAATCACAATAAAACAAAAAACACTTGATTGTCCAACCCCCCAGCTATCAAATCAACCCAATATTAAGTTAGACATCGAATCCAAAAAAAAATTGGAAAAAAAATGTAGCCTGCTGACTACTCGACCACGTGACTACCAACTCGAAGTAACTACAAGCGAATATAGCCTGATCTCCCAAGCTTGAAGTAAATGGATTTTGTCACTACTTTTATTATGCTATTATTCAAGTATTACTTTGTCCTTCCAAATCTCTGTTACCCACCACGTCCCTTGAACCTTGTAGATAATCCATGTATAATTTCCAATCGTACAACAATAGAATTATGTTGCCCAAATCACATGTTTTACCACCCACGGTCTAAGCTACAACTCGATAAGCCTTATCCAATTCTCTCTATAAATTCAATATTTTTCCCCTTTTCTTGAAATTGAACATGATTTCTTATTTTTCAAGAATGGTTGCGCCATGGCCCTTTGACTCTGCACCACACATACAATTTAGTCGACATTTTTGTACTGTCCTGAGAGACCAGATGTACTATTGCATCAACTACCTCCAGCTAATCCTGTCGATTGCAGACTACTCTCAGGAATTCATTTCACCTATAGATCTAAATGAGCACCTTGCCACTTTGTCGAATTCATACTAAGAAATTCGACCGTGTTACCCCTTTTGAGCTTGGTTTTTAGTTACATTAAGAAATTTCTATCTCCTAGCATTTATTTGTGTTCAGGTTGGGAATTCCTCACATGGTGGTAAAGGCGCTCCTGCAGTTCTTATTTGATAGAATCTTGGAACCACCTTACATCAGGCATCCACCTCACCTGCAAAATACCAACTATTATAGAATACTCAAGAACTCTCTCAGAAGCTCCTCAACATTGCTCCTTGTGGTGGGAATGGAAGCTCGTGCACAATAAAGGGTAAAGCCTGTAAAATAACTACAACAACACATAATCGACCTCAGTACATTTTTTTGATGTTTCACATACTGTTTGTCTGTTAGAACATTATTTTGCAAACAAATATCATATTGTACACATTGAACATCTTTGTCAAACAAAGCATCTCTGGTATAGATTGTACATTAATAGAACACTCTTAGAAACCAATTGTTCTAAATGATATTGTTTTCCAATTTGAATAAATCATTGAGATACTTAACTTCATTTATTCAATTTTTTAATGATATCACTAAGCATTTAGGGAAAACTGTTATGAGACTCTTCTTCAATTTGAACTTTAGACACTTTGTAATTACTATTGTTTACTGTATTAACTTATTTATGTTTTAATGAAACCATAGGACACATGAGCCCATGCATAATCATAACCAAAATCAATATACAAATTAGGAAAATATTCGTTCACAGTTGTGTAACAAATATATTAAAAACATCACATATTCCCCTTGTTATTTATCCATATCTATTACAATGAAAATGCAACATAACCCATTAATTGGAAGATGTAATCATATAACATATCTTTCTTGATTGCAGTAAAATTGAAACTAGCACGCTATCCACATCATCTCTTCTAAGTGCCTCTTTTTCTTTTCGAGCAAGTTTTCTATCCCTTCCTTATTACTACATCCTTGTTGTTGTAATTATACTATAAATTTTGTTCCCTTTTTCTCCTTGTATTATTTCAAAAAAGTGTGGGCCTGAATATTTTCCTAATGCCATTTAATTTTGTGAACCATCCCCTTTACTTCATGTAGCACTAAGAATTTAATTCTTATCGTCAAGTCCAGGTTTCTTCTTTGGCTAGTAAATTGTATCATCCCTAACATGAATTCTCTATTCCTAGCTCTACAAGCCATGTCCTCAGATTAAGTAAGCTCTTTGTTTTGTTATTCCAAACATTACAAAATATATACATTCTTTTTACAATGCAACACATGAACCTTTGGTAAGACTATGATATAGACAATAAAACTTATGAAAACTAATAACCAACAAATGCCCTTTTGTACTCTCTAGTGTTGTTTGTTGATTTCATGCAAGGTGAAGCAAACGTCAAATTTGTCTGGTTGTTTACTTATTTTTTTAGCAAATGGCTTATCTATCAAACTAATAACTATAAATATCAGTACACAATTAAACAAAAAAAACAACAACACAAATTTCATTTTGCAAAAGCATGGCTAAAAGTGATTCTTGCAAAAAAAATTGTTTTCCAATTCCATGTAAACAAATAGCAATAGAAATAGAATCAACTCACAAAAAAAATATATTATCAAAACCCCATGTTTTTTCTTCAATTAAGAATAATATATAAAATAACATTTGGAAATTTAGATTCAAAATACTTGACCTTTTTTAAGCAATAAAATAGAATAGTTTGGTATTAGTTTAAAAAATACTTGACCTTTTTTTTAACCAATTGGTTAGGTGTAAACTTTCCTTGTATATATGAACTTAAGCTATAGGTTCATTTTCCTCTTCACACATAACATCATAACTAATTGAACTAAAAACTACATACATATGAATCATGTATACAAGTAAGTACTGACATGCCACCACGTGGCCCTTGTTATTTTAGTTTCAAGTAAATTTTGAGCTTTTAGCAATGAATTTAGAATTATGTATGACTTGCTAATTATAAAAAAAATTGTGAAAGTGGCATGAGAAACCTATGGATCTATATTTATAATTTTTTATTTTATTTTTAAGTAAATTGATGTATAAAGGAAAGTTCTTTCTCCATTATATAAGGAGGACTTTTGGAGCTCAAGTCTAATTTATGGTAGAATAAGTTATTTTTTCCTAATTTTCATTTTAAATTTTATTTAAGTTCTATAATTTCTGTAGCATTTATGTTATATATTATAATTATATTAACTTATGTTGTAGATTAATTTGTATTGTAGAATACTTTATTTGATTAACTTATATTGTATTTTTTTTTTTAATTCACTTATGGTAGAATAAGTTATTTTTTCCTAATTTTCATTTTAAATTTTATTTAAGTTCTATAATTTCTGTAGCATTTATTTTATATATTATAATTATATTAACTTATGTTGTAGATTAATTTGTATTGTAGAATACTTTATTTGATTAACTTATACTGTATTTTTTTTTAATTCACTTTTGTTGTCTAATAATTTATTTAACTAATTTATGTTGTATATTAGTAGAAATACTTTATTTTGTGAAGGCGTGGATGTGTGGCTAGAGAACAAAGTATTTTTTTAGCATAAGATGTATTTTTATTTTCATTGTCTACAACCAAAGTGTGTTTAATTGTTGATTATTATGTTGATTATTTTTAAATTAATGTTAAATTTCCCTTATCTTAGAGATAGGTTAGAAAAAATAATGTTGTATGAGAACTTGTAACTTACTCATTTAGTGCATAGCATCTTGCAGGAATTTGGGCCGTAGGTTAACAATTTCATATATGAAGTAAATAATTATTATGCTAATTAATTAGACTAATTGTTTCTACATCATTGCATGGGAGATGTCAATGTTGAAATAGTAAATCTTGTATTCGTTTTAATAGATTATTGGGGAAATTTATGGAAAATTATTACATTTTTTAATGCCATTATATTGTAAAACAACTTTTGATTACTACAAAAATATGATGTTTTGTTTACTCATTTGTGCTATAAAGGAAAAATTGTCGTTTCCCTTATCCAGCACCTCATTTAAGTATGCATGCCTCACTCTAATACAATTTAAGGGTATATTTTATTAGATTTAGTAGTTTCTTTTTTATTAGTTTTGTTACTCAAAGGAATGTTAATAATTTGTAATAGAGATTTCCAAGTTTGAAGGATGTGTTGATAGCTACTTTTGATAGAGCATTTAGTTTTTTTTCCATGCATTATATTTCTATTCAATAGTAATAGAGTTTAAATTAAGAATTATTATAACACTTGATTCAAGACATTTTTATAGATATAATTGAGTAAACATTGTGTGAAATGGTTACTGTCCTTTAAAAAATAGAATTACAAAAATAAAGGGAAAGACTCTATACTTCCATACAAATATTTGATCACTTTATGTTCTCTTCTAAGTCCAATGCTAATGTCAACTTGACTATCTATCATTTACAAATTAGCAAGGTCAATGAACAATTCCTTTTATTTGTAGAGTGATTCCTCTTCAACTTATTTCCTTTCAAGAATAAGCTAATTTCCTTTATGCAAATAAAACTTGATTCCTATAAGAGTACGATATTTCTTTCCATGAGATGATTGATTTTTTTCCTTTTTGAAGCAAGTTCATTTCCTGCAATATTTTCATTTGACTTATACTTTGAGTAATTTATTTTCTTATACAAGTAAATTCATTGACTATAAGTTTTTTTGCTTGCTTCTAGTTTGAGTAATTTGTTCCATTCTATAAGTGAGTTAATATTGTTGTCTTCTTTTCATTTTTAGTGGCTTTAATTATCCATTAGTAAAAGTACTAGTTTCTTCTAGTTGAGGTGACCATAATTTAGCCTTGGAGAACTTTTACTGAACTTGTTGATGAATTTTTATGAATCTCTTTGTAATTATCATTTCTTCTCCTATAAATACAATACAAAATTAAATCACTAATTGAATATTTGTTCCTACATACTAAAGTCAAAATAGTTATCAAGCCTCAAATGATGTATTTTGCATGAATCAAATAAGAGTCATCCACTAGTATAGCGAGAGTCATCCATAGTATGTATCTCTTTTTTGCATGAAGCTTGGAAAGAGGAATACAACATTGGTGAATGAGTATTCCACTAGAAAAAGAGCCAATGAGAGGTTATTAAAAAAGTGTATGCTTTAAAAAATTCATAATCCTTCTTGTAACGTTTTGGTATGCATTGATTACAATGCCCATCTTTCTTGATATTTCTTTGTAGGTGATGATTACATGTTTCAACGCCTTTATTTTTCTTAGTAAAACACTATTGCACTATAATCCTTCATTGGTAGGTACATAAAAAAATAATATTGACATTGATATATCATGTATCCACACCACTCTCCTAGATAAATACTGAGCACCATTATTATGTACCTAAGTTTCTCAGTATATAGGAATATGTCCATATGATGACTAATGGTTCAATATTTATAGTAAATTTGATGTTAGGCCTTAGATTACAACATATTCACAATTAATATTTTCAATGCCAATTCTTATCCCAAAGGTATGATTGATTAATAGCTTGTACAACATTCCAAATCATACTTTTAGAAGTGAATAGAGGAGCATCACCATGTAATGGGCTTAAACCAAGATTTATCCATAAATATATATGTTGCATATAGTATTATTTTTTTTCTTGGTGACTGACTGTTGCAATATAAAGAATGTAAAAATGAAATTGATTTGTCTCGTATCTAAATTATTCTCCTATAGAATTCAAAATCACCCCAATAAACACCTAGGTGTATTAGGAGATGGATGCATAAGATGATCAATGGTTCAAAATTTAAAGTTACATTGATGTTAGGCTATAGAGTGCAATAGGTTCCCAATCATTCTTTCACCAATTGTTTCCCAAAAGGTATGATTTCTTGACAGCTATTATTTTGCCTAATTTCAGACTTTTCTGATCCATACTTATGATGAGATTAATCTTAAATACATTTCAAAACGGTAGTATGTTGTTCCAAATCACATCATTATGAGTGTGGAAATGGAGAATTTTCATTTTATAGATTTAGTATATGATTTTTTGCATAAATAATCTCTATACTTACATCTATTTTTATAACTCTACTAAAAACATAGTTAGGATAGTCCTATTTTGAGAGACGATATGAAAATATTTTCAAAACCCTTTATTGAAATAAAATTTAGTCCATTTTTAATTAATTACATTGGATATCTATCAAAAACATATATGATCAAAAGTCTGACTATATGTCAAACGAGAAATTCAAGAACAAACTTGGAATAATCAACTTTTAGTAGACCAACAAATGAGTTGCTCCAACATATTTCTAGGGTATATTCTCTTAACAACCTAATTTAAAATGTAATTTGAATCACTTTATTTAGATGTCACATGATAAAAGTATTCTCAAACTACTAGTTATCTATCATAAATATCCACTGCTAAAAATCTATTTGTAATATATTCATTGACATAATTAACAAATACTTTATTTATATTTTTGAATATATATATATATAATTTCATTTCCATCTTGAATCAGGTTAATCCATCATCAAATAAAAAAGTTACGCCCAAAACCATGAGTCATACTCTAGATTTGAAATAAAAATACTTATGTAATGTAAATTATTCCACAATATATTTGGCCTATGATTTCATGATCTTTTGAAAAACTATTTATAATTAAGATGTCCCTCACGCTCTAATTTATTTTTATTTTGAATCATTTCAATTGAACATTATGAAAACAATTGTTTAAAACATTGTTCTTCACATATGTGTTGGAATTAGGGATTTCTTGACATTTGTTTCACCTTTTAGGGATGATCATGAGTAGAAAAATACAATGAGAGGAATTAAAAGATCCATTCTTCAAACAATTTTATTCTTTATTACATTTTGTTTTGACCCCAATGTTTTCATAGGATAGTTAAATAATTCCATAGCAAGTACAAATTGTGTCCATTATTGAGAAAGAACACCTTCATAGGTCCCTGACATATGAAGCATGTTAAAGGTGTGGATAGAGAGGCAATCACTAGTTCACGTGAGCACTATTTCAAAATTGGCTATCGTAACCAAATTTTGAAATTGTATATTAGAATTAATGTTGTGTCTTTGGAAGGACAATTATATGAGAAATACTCGAAATACGTTGATCAACGAATAAGAAATTGTATATTATAATTAATGATACGTCTTTGGAAGGATTGTTGCAGAGAAACGCTCGAAATACTTTGATCAATGAATAAGCCAATGATGAGCTAGAATTTTTTTTTGGTATTAAATAGACATTGTAGGGAAAATGAATTCTATAGAATAATTTTCAACTGAGCTACTTGCATCGATGTCAATTTCTTTTTATTAGATAGGCTTTTTAGGGAAAATGAATTTTATGGAATAATTCTCAACTCCGTTACATGCATCGATGTCTTGTAGGGTGTTTTATATTATATTTTAGGCTATAATGAAATAATGTTAAAATTTATTTCATATATATAATTTTAGATTTTTTAATTATTTATTTTGCGATAAAATTATATTTATTTACATAAATTATTATTATGTAATTTAGTAATTCATGTAGAACCATTTCTCAAGTGTTAATATATTAACTAATGATTCATTATTATTCTATTTTTAATAGTTAAATCTCAAAACAATGGTTTATGTATTTTAAAAATTTATTGGATGGTAAATTTCTTTTCTTGTTTATCAATCCTTAAAAGTCTAAAAAATAAAATCATAACACCTTTAAATATCATTGAAAGGCCATCAAGCCATTAATCTAGAGGATTATTCAATACCATATAGGGTATCTAATTAAGGCTCTTTATTGGGATTAAACCCTATTGTCAACATTTGGGTATATTGCATTAACAATGCGTAGTTGAATAAATCCATGATTAACATGTTAGTATTATTTTTCTCTTTCATTTAGTGATTTCGATCATTTCGTAATGTAGCTTCCACCACTCACCTTCCTTACAAACATTTATATTACAATGGTTATACTAGTTTCTTTCGACCTTACATTAAAATTTTCAAGCTACTAACTTCTTATACCTTCCTTTCCACCTCATATTACCTTCCATGTGTTATGGCTATGAATGGATAACCACTAGGAGTTTTTGCTCCATGTTATTTTCCCTAAATATCACCAAACCGTATAAGTGTGCAAGTGGAAAGAAGTAATTCAAAAAATTATAAGTAAGTTATGTAGAGAGAATTGATTAAGGAGGGTGATGTGAGTTATTAGATTAAGCAAAAATCCTAATCTATGTTGGTGTAGCCAACTTGGCGGGATGTTGAGCTGCACTCCAAATATCCAAGAACCTGGATATCTTTATAGAACAAACAACAAATAACAATATCTTGCAAGCGTTCATGCAATAATGTCAGCAAAACAAATTTTGATGATGTATAACCAACATACATGGCACGAACAACATAGCAATTGCATAAGAAAATCAATGACATGATGGAAAGGGAATAAATCTTCATTACTCAATAGGTAGTACATGTAAAGATATACCTCACACACATGAGATGAGCTCTCCTCTAGCTTAGTAGCTTGGTCTCCTTAACCTTGCTTCTTTGACTATAATGGTGAAAATAATCTCTAGCTAAGGCTCTAGAATTCTAGAACTAGCATGACCCATTATGTGTGATGAGAATAAATAGGCCTTTTGGCATCCTTGAAAGAATGAATCTGGATTCTTAGGGGAAAGTGACATTAGGAAAGTTCTATAATAATTTACCCCTCACCAAGTCATAAGGATAACGCATAAATCAAATATCCTAGGGAATGAAATATTCTAGAAAAATTGTATGTGTGTTGGTTATATAAGTCTAATCTGCCACTCTTAACCAATATAATACACTAACAGCCAAAAAAGGTGCAAGATTCCTAGTGATGAACTAGTGCTAGGTCCCTATAATACTAGTGTGTCCCCTTTATTATTATTGTTAGTATATCCCCCTATTATTATTGTTGTGCCCATGTATCCCCATGTTGTTATTTTTGTGCCCCATAGAAGCCCACTATTGTTATTGTTGTACCCTTACATTATTATTGTTATGTAGGCTCTGATTATATTGTGACCCCTTAGACTCCTATATTCCTATATATACCACGAAGGTCCTATCATTTGTATCATCCAAGAATTATTCATTTATGTAATCTAAAGGAGGCTTCCCCTTGAATAGGATAATTTTTATGTCAGAGCTTTGGATTCTATGGTTTCGCTTCTTCAAACAGGTCATCTTGGATTTTTTTCTATAATTTTCTATGAGGTTTATGAAATTGAAAATGCAATCACGCAGATATTAAATATTGGTGAACTTCTTGTATGAATTTCAGATCTTGGTTCGCTATATTTTTGTAGATATCATGAAAAGAATTTAGGGTTTTTGCAGGTTCTAGAATTCCATCTCAAACAGGTGACCTAGGTAAAATCGTTATAACTTTCTCTCTGAGCATCAAAAGTAAAAAATAATTAAAATTTAACAGACTTTAGTTTTTGATGTATAATTTTAAGGGTCGTAGGTCGAAACAATGACATGTGGAACTCCATACGAGTTCACTCTACTAAACCAGTCTATAATCAGGCCATCATGGGAGATTTGACATAACTTTATATTGAAGAATCCAATATTGGTTTGACTTATGGAATTGGAAGTAAGACTCATAGTGCTACCACACAATCGAATTTCATAACTTGGAGATATTAAATTACAGAGATACAATAGTTTCAATATCAAGATCATAAAAAGCTAAAAAAAGTGCGTATTTTTTTAAAAATTTTGCATAACTTTTGCTTGAAAAATCCATTTGAAGTGATTCAAATGACATAGTTAAGCATAGATATCATTGTTTGAATCCAAAATGCCTCGAAACAAAAAAATGGACACACCTAGTAAGAAACCAAAAATCTCTACTATGACGCACGAAGAAGAGGAAGAAATGCAACATGATATATCAAAATTATGAGACCAAGTTCAACAAATTTCTCTCTCACAAAGGGTAACCAAAGATGAACTAGAAGCTCAGATGGATGAGTTAGACGAAAATATTAAAGGCAACATCGAAGCCTTGAAGGATGGATTAAACATAGAAATGGATGTTGAGATGGATGGTTTGAAAAATGGTTTAAAACAATACATTGAAGGTCTGAAGGAAGGTTTTACAGAATTGCTACAAGAAATGCTTCCTAATGGAGAAAAGGTATTCCCTAAAACTCATGATGACAACAAAAGGAATGTTAATCATGATTTTAAAGACTCTAACTTTGGATTGAAGAACAACCACATTCCAATTATGGATATGAGAAAGTTTTATGGCAAGGATCCGATAACATGGATACTATAGATGGAGCAATATTTTGACATAAATGATGTGCAACACACACAACAAGTACGCATCACATCTTTATATTTAGAACCCAATCAATTTGTATGGTATCAATGGATTTTTTCTTGTAGACCACTTGTTACTTGGTAAATGTTTACTGAAGAAATGGTAGCGTATTATGAGGTTACATAGAGGAACACCTTCTTTAGCCAATTTATAAATCTCAAACAAAAGGGTTCAGAGGCGAAGCACATTGAGGAATTCCAAAATGAATATTACGGCAACTGATATTTCAGAGGAGCACGGGATTAGTTTATTCATAGGGCCTCTAAAGGATAACATCTAACATGAGGTTCGCCTTTGGGAACCTGATCCATTGGAGAAGTCACTCAGGGAGGAAAGAAAAAGGATTCGTTTAGGCTGGAAAGAAAAGTTGAAAGAAAAATTATGGAAAAAATGAAGTATACCACACACAACTATAAAGACAGAAGTGTTGTTGCTCTTGGACTTCTTCAAGCTATAAATTTGAGACCACAACAATTGGAGGAAAAAGGAGAAAAATTACTTTGTTACAGTTGTGATAACAAATATACTAAAGGTCATAACTGTGATGAGAATAACTTATTCTACATAGATTGTGAAGAAGAGGAAGAAAAGAAACAATAAACATAAAAAGAGGAGGATATACACCAAGAACCAACCCTAGATAAAGAAGAAATGAGTCTGACCATATCTTATAATGCATTGGTAGGAATTACCATTCCTCAAACTCTCAAAATAGAAGGATATATCAAGAAGAAGAAGGTAATAGTGTTGAATGATTCAGGTAGTACCCATAAGTTTATTCATTGTAAGATATCCAAGGAATTGAGTTGCTTCCTATATCTATCACCTGAGTGTCAAGTGATGGTTTAAAATGGAGGAACTATAAATTTCTGAAGAAAGTTCCATAATATCAAGCTAACCATGGGGGAATATTTATTGAATAATAAAATTCTTTCCATTCCAATGGGTGATGTTCATGTTGTACAAGGAGTCTAATGGTTACAATCTTTGGGGACAATACCTTTTAGTTTTCAAGAACTTTTCTTGAATTTATTTTGGGAAGGAATGGAAGTTGAATTGATAATCAGCTCTAATGGAATGACAAAGCTTTTGAAGAAAGGACAACGAGGTGTAATTGCAGAATTATACTCACTAGAGGTTAAAACATCGAAGTCCTCTATTTCTCTAGATCTACAAAAAGTCCTTGACAATCATTCCAAGATATTTGAGACTCCGAAAGGCTTCCCACCCATTTGTGATCATGATCATGCTATTAATTGGATTCCAAGAAGTGTTCGTCCAAACATCAGACCTTACAGATATCCCTAGGCTCAAAAGAGTGGAATTGAAAGTATGGTTTCAGAAATACTAGAGACTGGTATAATTCAACCTAGTAGAATTTCTTTCTCTGCTCTAGTAGTATTGATGCAAAAGAAGGATGAATCATGGTTTATGTGTCCATATTATAGGGAGCTCAATAATCTCACTATTAAAGGTAAATTTCCCATTCTTATAATTGATGAATTGTTGGATGAATTACATGGATCAATTTACTTCAACAAGATGGATCTTCATTAAGGATATCATCAACTTAGAATAAAGAGTGAAGTTATTCTGATAGCATCATTCAGAACTCATGAGGGTCATTATGAATTTTTCGTCATGCCTTTTGGCCCTTTACTTTCCACATTTTTTTTTTTGCTAAATAAGAGAGGAACGTTCTATTAATCAAAGTAAGTTAGATTAGGTATAGAAAGCCCCAGAAAGTAGGGCAGCAAAGAAGCAAAAGGATATAAATCTCCGGGCCAAAGAGGTGCTAACTTCAGCCCCTCTTACAAACACAACAACCGAAGAACAAGAGTCCTAAGAGCAAATGGGAACAAGAACAAAAATCCATAGACCAGAGTCCTAGAATAGAGGCCAGGGAGCAGCAAGGACGAGCATTCCCCGTCGAAGAGGACAAGAAACCAATCCAAAGGTCAACACAGGAAACACAAGACCAAGAAGCCTGGGGGTAAGCCACGTGTCATCCCATTTTAGTAACCTGCTCAATTAATCCTAATCATTGAGGGAGGCGTCCCAATCCAATGCCCCTCGACGATATCACAAAGCCAAGATGCACGACGGTTAACCGCGCGATGAGAGTGGTTTTCTCTCTCATCTCGATGCCACACATCATGACCTAAGTGGAATCGCATGCTCCTTCCAAAAAACTAGATACCATTTACAGCCTACGAGATATACCACTTATGGTTTTGCGTTCGAGAAATCGCCATAAGAAGATCATCTGCACAATCCTGCCGGCCAAGCTGCTTTCGGCCTGTACGAGCAGTCCAATTGGAGTCGCCATTAGAGACCCACTGAGCCAAATGAGTAATGGCATCCCAATTCGTATCATTGTATGACTCAAAGCCTACATCCGTCATCCCCATGAATAAAAAGCGAGGACAAATTAGGTGATATCTTCACGACCCCTGTCCCCAGTGCCAGCCCTGTCCATCCACAAACCCCAATCTGCATTTGCCAGAGTGACACAGTCCTCCCACAACTGCCCTAAAGGAAGTAATTCCCATGGATGTAGCGAATCCTTGTCTTTATTGGCCACTCCTTCGTTGGCCAACCTATCTACCAGCATATTAGCCTTCCTCCTAACATGGACAAATCTTATTGTGTTAAGGCTTCTGTTATGAAACCAGGTCACAAAAGGATAGAAAAGATAGATCAACGCCTTAGAATTTAGCCTCTTCGAGGGGGAAACCTCCTTTACATTACATAAATGAAAAATTCTTGGATGATACAAATGAAAAGACCTCCTTTCTATATATAGGAGTTTAAGGGGTCATAACATAATCAGAGCCGACATAACAATAATAATGTAAGGGCACAATAATAACAATAGTGGGCTTCTATGTGGCACAATAGTAACAATATGGGCACTACATGGGTACATCAATATAATAAGTGGGTTGTACTAATAACAATAAGGGGTTACACTAGTAGTATAGGGGCCTAACATGCCCCTCTCCTTCAAAAATCATTGTCCTCAACGCTTGAGTAGTTCTTGATGCTTCTGTATAAAATTATTGTCCTCCCATGTGGAATCTTCAGCAGGTAAGTTCTTCCACTTGATGAGATACTCCGAAATTGATCGATTTCGTAGCTATCAGGTTCTTGTTTCTATGACTGCTCCAGGTTCCAATATGATTTTTCCTTCCTCTTCAATTTCTGGAAATATTGTTTGAATTCGGATCTTTTGCAACTTTTGAATAAGTGGCCATACTTCTTCATCCTTCTTCCATTCATCCCTTGCTTCGTTTATCCAATCTGGTTGGATAATAGAAATAGCACAAAGCAATGCTTCCACATCCTCATCCTTGAAGAGTCTTCCCATTCGGTAAGGTCGCCATTTTTTAAGTGTATGTAGTATTGCCAACATTTCCTTCTCATAAATAGCTTGCTTGAGATGTAGCAGTAAAAATACCCAATCACCTACATCAAAACATTTTTCACTACGATGTTGATCTACCTGTTGTTTCATTTGATTTTGCATTGAAGTGGCGTTATCCTTTAAAAGTTGGAGAACTTGTTGTTGATGCTCGATGTGATCTTTCTCTGCTTGAACCTTTTTCTTCTTGATATCTCCTTCTATCTCTAGAGTTTGAGGAGTGGTGATTTCTTGCAATCCTTTACAAGATATGGTCAGATGCATTTCTTGATGCTCTATGTGATCTTTCACTTCTTGAACATTTTTCTTCTTGATATGTACTTCTACCTTGATAGTTTGAGTAGTGGTAATTTCGACCAATGAATTACAAGATATGGTTGGATTCATTTCTTATTTCTTGATGTGATCTTTCATTTCTTGCACCTTTTTCTTCTTGATATGTCCTTCTATCTTGAGAGTTTGAGGAGTGGTAATTCTTGTCAATGCTTTACAAGATATGGTCTGATTCATTTCTTCTTTCTCTGGGGTGGGGTCCTGGCGTATATTTGCTTCTTTTGATGTTTCTTTATCCTTTTCTTCCTCCTCTTCATATTCTATGTAAAATAATTTCTTCTCAACACACTTATGACCTTTAGTGCATTTGCTATCACAATTGTAACAAAGCCCTTTTTCTCTTTTTTCTTCCAATTGCTATGGTGTAACCCTTGTAGGTTTTGGAAGGCTGGGAGAAACAACACTTCCATATTTATAGTTGTGAGGGGTATGCTTCCTGGTTTCCATAATTTTTCTTTCCACTATGTCACAAAGCCCTTTTACAATTTCCAATTGTTGTGGTGTTGTTCTAAAGAAGGTGTTGCTCTTTGTATCCTCATAATGTGCTATCATTTCCTCCGTGAAAATTGACCACGTAACAAGTTGTTTACGATAGCAAAGCCCTTCATACCATAAAAATTGATCCAGTTCTAAATATGAAGATGCAATACATACCTTTTGTAACAAGGGTACACCATGTAGATCAAAATATTTCTCCATCTGAAGTATCCAATTTACTAGATCCTTGCCATCAAACTTCCTCATCTTGATTTTTCTTTATTTTAGGAGCTCGATCTTGAAACGACTATAACTCTATACTTTCAGATCTTTAAGTTCTAAAATTGCGACCTGTAGTAGCCCTCTGCGTCCTCTTTCCAATGCCACCAATCTCATCCAAATTGGATTCTCCAAGAAAAAGTTATGCACATTCTCCCAAGATGACCTGATTATAGACCTTTCCACAAGAGCAAACTTGTATGAAGTGCCACGTGTCACTATTTTGACCTTTCGCTCTGAAAGATATATAGAAGAAACTATAGTCCATCCTATTTCTATACCTTCTTATGAAATTTCGATCCAATGCTCAGAGAGAAAGTTACGATGATTTTCCCCAGGTCACCTGTTTGGAATTAAATTCAGGAGTCTGCAAGAAGACCAACTTCCTCAGATCATATCTCTGCAAATATAGCATGAACAACTATGAAATTTAGACTCGAGATTTAGGGCGATTTCTTCTCAAATGGGTTTTCTTTTAGCTTTTGAAACGTCGCAGAAAAAAAGTTATATTTAAAATGCCATGATGACCTGTTTGGAGCAGCGAAACCCTAGAATCCAAAGCTCTGATACCAAATGTTATGAAACCAACTCACAAAAAGATAGAAAAGATAGATCAACGCCTTAGAATTCAACCTCTTCGAGGGGGAACCTCCTTTACATTACATAAATTAACAATTCTTGGATGATACAAATGAAAATACCTCCTTTCTATATATAGGAGTCTAAGGGATCATAACATAATCAGAGCCGACATAACAATAATAATGTAAGGGCACAATAATAACAATAGTGGGCTTCTATGTGGCACAATAGTAACAATATGGGCACTACATGGGTACATCAGTATAATAAGTGGGTTGTACTAATAACAATAAGGGGTTACACTAGTAGTATAGGGGCCTAACAGATTCATAATTGAGATTGGATACAGTGAAACACCTGCAGCAACATCAAGTGCTTTGACACTTTGTTTGGTGAGGTTCAATTTTGAATTTTCTTGGCTGCTTTGATGACCAGTTCTGAAT
Organism: Pinus tabuliformis; assembly: GCA_031772625.1. Lineage (NCBI taxonomy): Eukaryota > Viridiplantae > Streptophyta > Pinopsida > Pinales > Pinaceae > Pinus > Pinus tabuliformis. Next base: position 890,926,018 of record CM062816.1, on the reverse strand, counting down.
TTTCTTCAATTATAACATTCTGTAAATTTGTTTCCACTAGGATCTCCATACATTGATCTAGCACCAAAAGCTCAGCCATGTTATTGGTACCATTTTTCAAGTGGCCATGGAAAATGTACTTCATCTGCCCCTCAGGATCCCTGATGACACCCCCGAAGCCAGCTTCCCCGGGATTTCCCTTGGAAGCTCCATCAATATTAACTTTGAAGAAGCCCTGTGGAGGGGGCTGCCATCCCCAATCCCCAGTGTTTATAGTTCTCACATTCTTCTTTACTCCTTGAGGATTGAGGGATTGAAGATCCAGATTGGTAAGAATGTGCACCTCATGAGGTAGCGGAGGATTCGAGGGGTTTGTTCTCAGAATGCTCCTAACTATTTCCTTGAGATGTTTCAAAATCTGATTGATGATAAGAAGGGGCTCGTTGGCCTTGACTTTGAAGATCTGCATGTTCCATTCTTTCCAAATGTTCCAAATGACGAAGCCTGGTACAAGCATCTAGGCCTTATTAATGATTTCATTGTCTTAGAAGTTCTTTCTCCAGTTTTTTAAATTATTGGATATGCTGACCCTATCCCTGTCAGTGTATCTGAAGCTAGATGCCACCCAGTCCAAAATTTTAGTAGAAAAATAACAGAGATTTAGAAGGTGTTCGATTGATTCCTCCTGCGAGCCACAAAGGTGACATTTAGAGGGTCTAATGAATCCTTTCTTAAGAAGGTTATCCCATGTAAGAATTTTCCTTTGATGAACCAGATAGATAAATAGTTTTATTTTCATCCACTGAGGAGTTTGCCACAAATCTTGCCAAACTTTCTTAGAATTTATAGAGTTGAATCCTGTGACTGCCTGTTTGGCCTCTTTGAGATTATAGTTGCCTTCATTATTTTTCCCCATCTTAATTGGTTGGGTAAAGAGGAGACCAGAATCCTTCTTTTCTCTAAATCCTTGGCCAGAGCCTCTACCATGGCCTTCAAAGGGCTTTCCTTATTATAACTTAGGTTCTTCCACTTCCTCCATTTTCCCTTATCCCTCCCTTGATCCCAAAAATATTTTACTAGTAAAAATCCTTTTCTCTCTGTGTCTCTCTTGAGTGCTACTAGTTCATCCCTATTTATGATGGGTTCCTATTGCCAGTTGTCCTCCCAGAAGCAAGCCCGGTCCCCTGCTCTAATTTCCCAAAAACACTGTTGTTGAACAATACTTTTGTTCTCCCACGCAAGGTTCCAGATGTGAGAGCCTCTAATTTGTCCAGTCATTTTGATGTGATCATGTTCCTACTAGTGCCTAGCATACTTTTGCGTCCAAAGCTTGGCCCACGGTGCTCTCGGCTCCTTGATCCAATGCCACCATAGTTTGGCACCCGAAGCTTTACTGATAGTTTCCAGATCCTCCAGCCCCAAACCACCATGGCTTTTGGGTTTGCAGAGCTTGTCCGAGGAAACTAGAGCCCACTTGCTTTTGTTTTCCTCTCTGCCCCACAGATAGTTTCTTTGTATGCTTCTTATTTGTTGCTTAAATCTTTGTGGAGCAGGGATAGCTGCAAACATAAAAATTGGAATGGCCTGCAAAACCACCTGAGTGAGCACCAGTCTTCCTGCTAAGTTTAAAGCACGGCAAGTCCAATTGCTGATTTTGTCCTGAATTTTGTTTAAAATCAGTTCTCATATTTGCTTACATAGAGGTTTATCAGTAAGAGGTATGCCCAAATATCTGCAGGGCAATTTCTCCCTTTGAAAACAAAGAATCCTGGTGATGTTTCTCTGTATAGCAATATTAGTGTTAAAGATGAAAACTTTGGACTTGTTTTGGCTTACCTCTGTGCCTGCTGCCATAGTGAAATCGTTTAAGATCTCTTTGATTTCCCTTGCCTCCTTAACTATGGGTATGCCCTACAGCATAGTATCATCCAAAAATTGTTGATGAGTGTTAGCCTCTCCATCCGGGGTAAGCTTGATCCCCTCAATTCTGCATTCAATATTTTGCAATTTCATTGCCCTCCCTAGCCCTTCCACGATGAGGACAAAGAGGAAGGGAGAAAGTGGATCACCTTGTCTGAGCCCTCTGGAAGGTATAAAAGTGCTAGAGGGAGCTCCATTAAGCAGAATGGAGAAACTGGGTGAGGTGACCAGTGCCATGACCCATATTATCCAATTTTGGTCAAAGCCATAGGCTTTTAGAATGGCTCTAATGTAAGACCAGTTGAGTTTGTCATAGGCCTTCGCAAGGTCCAATTGAATGATCATGCCTGCTTGCTTGTTGCTTTTGAGAGAGTGAACCACCTCGTGTGCTTGGATGATGTTGTTAAGAATCTGTCTTCCTTCCACATAGCCTATTTTCTCTTCTAAGATGAGCGAAGGTAGAAGTGGCTTGAGTCTGTTGGCTATCACTTTCGAGATAATTTTATACACCACATTACATAAGGAGATGGGCCTATATCCCTTCGGAGTAATAACGTTCTCCTTTTTGGGGATTAAAGCTATAAAGGTCCCATTGAGAGCTTTCAGAACCTTTTTATGTTGTCTCGAGTCTTCCATCACCTCAAGGATGTCTTGTTTAGCTGTATTCCATCAAGCTTTGAAGAAATCAACATTGAAACCTTTTGGGCCTGGTGCTTTTCCATTCTGCATTTCCTTGATCACCTCACTAATATCCTCTTCCGAGACTGGCCTGTTGAGATTGTGGTTTCCCTCCCTTGTGACGAAATTGGGAATGTGCTAAGTGATTTTATCAATGAACCTAGTTTTGTCTTCCATTGGCTCCATTGCAATGTTAGAGAATTGGTGTATTAGGGTCGCTTCCATGTCCTTGTGAGTGACAAGCTCAATCCCTTGAGAATCATTTAGCTTTGTGATTCTATTATGAGCCCTGTGGACCATAGTGGATTTGTGGAAGAACTTGGTGTTCCTTTCTCCCTCTTTGATCCATTAGATTCTAGATTTTTGTCTCCAAAATGTTTCCTCTTGAAAGCAATGCTCATCCCATTCTTTATGCAGAGAATCAGTTAGGTTATGTCTTTCCTCATTGAAGCCCTCTATGATGTTGATCTAATTGATTTCCTGGAGTTTTTGTTCCGTACTTTTTCTGGCCTTGATGATGTCCCCATATTCATTTTTGTTCCAGTCCTTAAGTTTGGATTTGATATGTTTCAGTCTCTGTTGGAGCATGTACATTTTGGTACCCTAAATCTTCAAATCCTCCTTCCACCAAGTGGCAATGTTATTTGTGAAATTGGGGTGAGAGAGCCAGGCACTTTTGAATCTGAAAGGCCTATTCCTTGGAGTGCCCATAAAGGAATCTTCTAGCTGAATAGGCCAATGATCCGAGCCTCCAAAGGGCAGAATGGACGCTGTGATTGTTGATCCTATGAGTATGAGATCCTCAGAAACAATAAACCTATCCAATTTTGACGCCACTTGGGAAACCCCTCCTCTTTTGTTGTTCCAAGTGAAGGTTCCATTTATAGTCTCTGTGTCCACCAGTCCCATCTTCATGAGGAAATATTTCAAAGCTTCAGAGTCCCTACCAAGCTATCTCGTGCCTCCTTTTTTTTCCGAAAGAGATATTATCATATTGAAATCCCTTGCTAGTATCCAGGGTATGTTGGAATAGCGAGCTTTGAGACCTTCCAAGGATGTTAGAAGCTTGAGTTTATCTGCTTGCTGTTGAGGGCCATACACGTTAGTTAACATGTAAGTATCCTTGTCCCCTACAAAACTACATACCAAAGAAAGATAGTTCCTTGATGCTTCAACATCTAGGATTCCCAATTTTTGTGGATCCCACAACGTGAGAATCCCACCTGATGAGTTATTTGCTTTAACCTCCAAATAATCATACTTGATTAACCATTTATTGTGAATTTCTCTTATTTTCTCCATTGAAAATTTTGTCTCCTGAATAAATACCATATCTGGTTTTACTTCTTTTATTCTATTGCTTAGATTTCTTTGTTTCCTTTTGCTACCTAAACCTCTAATATTCCAGGTTGTAAGCTTCATTAAGAAAGGTTGGTAAAAGAATAGATGGTAAGATCTTTCATCTTACCTGAGTTAATCAGTAGTTTCCCACATTCAGTTAGCAGTTCATTCTGTCTTTTCCTTCCTTTTTTCCTTCCTGAGTTTTTTGGAGATAGTGTCTACGGGTTCTCCATCATTTTGATCCCACTCTGCTCTTGGATTTCATGGTTTCTTTTGACACCATTTCCTTTCGATTGTGTCCTCCATAGATAGAGTTGTTGGACTCGATCATAGTCTTCTTTTGGCAATGAGTCCACTCCTTTGTTCTTTCCTTGCTCCAGAAATTGTTCTAGATCTAGATTTTCCCTGTCTAGAATCTCTTGTAGTTCATGATCCTCCGTACCTACCTCACTTGGGGTCATCTCCTGGTCCTTGCTGCTCTCCATGCAGTTTTGTATCTCCTCTGTCTGCTGGCTATTTACTGGGATGTCCTCCATTTCAGCTTCCATATCCTGCTCCTTGGGGACGTTCTCCTTGACCTGGGCTATCTCTATGCTCTCCTCCACTTCCTCTAGGATTTGGAAACTATTATGTTTTATCTGTTTGTCTTCACTCGTCTTCTTATGTGATCTTTTACCCCCTTTCCCTTTACTCCAAACCTTGGTAAAACCCTCATGATCTTTGTCCACAGAAGTTTTCCCATTGCTCTCTACCTTGTTTGTTGGACAGTCTCTGAATAGATGTCCATGTTCATGACATTTGCGGCACCTTAATGGTATGTGTTCATAGTCTACCATTTGCACCCATTCCTCATCATATAATTCTAAGATTATTGCTTCTAGAAGGGCTCCAGATAGATCCATTTCCACACATATACAGGCGAAGGAGGTATATTTACCTCTGACAGTTTCCTCTGATATTTTCAGAAAATGCCCGAGCTTGTTGCCGATAGTTTTCAAGGACTCTGGTTGTCAGTAGTCCAGAGGTAATGAGTACAATCTGATCCAAACCGGTACAGATGTGAATGTTTCACATTCTCAAATGAAGTTCATCATCCATGGGCACATGTAGAGCCCTGCCACAATGTTGAAGTAAGGTCCCCCTTCAAACACTCTATCTTTGTCCTTTAGGTGCACAAACACCACCGTGAAGAATCCCTTAGAACCCAGATGTAGATGTATTTCTCCCTTGGGATTCCAATGGCTCCTGATACAAATGTGTAGAGCCTTCTCCATTGGCCAGAACCCCATAAACTTACAGATGATCTCATGTTCTCTCATATGGTCCCTATGCACTTGAATCGCTGGATCACTTAATATGACCCTGGGGATGATGCTCAATTTGGGTTTGTAGATTCCCGTAGTTTTCGTATGAGGCACTTTCCTGCTTCTGCCTTCCTTGTCCCTTTCTTGATTCGCTTTCTGTTGTTTTTCTTCTTGATTTTGGATCTCATTACTTCCCATTGCTTCCATGCCTCTTGCTTCTGAACTCTTTTCCATTGGTATTTTGAACTGCTTCCCTCCTTCCATCTTGCTGCCATCCATGATGGCAAAACTGTAGGAGGGAGCGGTGCTCCTCGCTGCACGACCTGCCATGGAACCCTACAACCAAACTTGGTGCCAACTTCAAACCTTTCTTAAGTTACAGAGTCTCCCACAAACCTTTTTCTTGGAAAAGTTCTTCAGCTTATTATGAATGAATTCCCATTGAAAAATCTACACTTTATGCATCTACTTTCCACATTTGAAGGTTTGATGAATTCCATTTTCAAAACCTTAGAAAATTTGTGTTAGTATTTTTTGATGATATACTAATATATGATAAGACTCGTAAGGATCATGTTCAAGATGTTGAGAGGGTGCTCAAACTATTAGAGGAGATGCAATCACATGAAAAAACCTCCAAATGTTTTTTTGGGGTATAGGAGGTGGAATATTTCGATCATACTGTATCTCATGAGGGTGTTAAGGTAGACCCTAACAAAATTGAAGCCATTAAGGAATAGGAAATCCCCACAACCATAAAGCATATTCAAGGATTTCTTGGGTTGAAAAGGTATTATCATATGTTTGTTAAGAATTATGAGAGAATAGTAGCACCTCTAACAAAATTACTAAAGAAAGATGCAATTTCTTGGAATCCAAAATAAGCTAAGGCCTTTGAACATCTTAAAGAGGCAATGTGCCAAGCACTAGTCTTAGTTACAATAGACTTCACAAAAACCTTTATTGTTGAATGTGATGCCTCAGGAAATGGAATTGGTGATGTTTTAATGCAAGAAGTAAGATGCATTTCTTTTGAAAGTCGTCTAATCAAAGAAAGTATTTACAAAAACCTATTTGTGAGATGGAAATGTTGGCAATACTACATGCACTAAAGCAATAACAACCTTACATAATGGGAAGACACTTCAAGGTAAAAACAAATCATGATAGACTTAAATAATTTTTGGAACAATGATGATATTTAGAACATCACCAAAAATGGGTCACAAATCTGTTGGTTATGACTTTGAAATCATCTGCAAAAAAGCGAAGAAAAATGTTTTTGTAGATGCACTCTCAAAAAAGGATGAGGATTTGGAAGCATTGCTTTGTGCCATTTCTATTATCCAACATGATTGGATAAATGAAGTAAGGGATGGATGGAAGAATGACGAAAAGGTGTGGATACTCATTCAATAGTTGCAGCAAGATCCCAGTACATCTGATATATCTAGTTGGAAAAATGATTCATTATGGTAAAATGTTTGTCAGAACTCCCAACTCAAGAAAAATATTATTTTGAAATTTCACACCTCCCCTTAGGAGGGCACTTAGGATTTTTAAAAACGTACCGCATGGTCAAGAAGGATTTTTTGGGATTCACTTAAATTTGAGATTCAGAAGTTTGTGGTAGAATTTTTGGTTTTCCAAAAAAATAAAGTTGTTACAATTAAGACCTTGGGTCTGTTACAACCTTCAACCATTCCAAGTTAGCATTGGGAGGATATCTCAATGGATTTTATCATAGGTTTACTCAAGTATGAATGGAAGAGTTTCATCATGGTGGTAGTTGATAGACTTCGCAAGTATGCACACATTTTTGCATTATCTGATCCTTTTAAACCCAATATAGTTTCTAGTGAATTTAGGGAAAGAATTCAAAAGCTACATGGAAGCCCAAAGATAATTGTAAGTGACAGAGATCCCATTTTCACTATAAATTTTTACACGAAATAATTTTCTTGTCTTGGTAATCAATTAGTTCATAGATTGTCTTATCATCCTCAATCTGACAAAAAAGCTGAGATATTGAACAAATATTTGGAATGATATCTTCCTTGCTTTGTATATGATAAAAAAAGACAACGGGTCAAGTGGTTGCCTCTAGATGAATGGTGGTATGACACTTCCTTCCATACTACAGCAAAAATGATCCCATTTATGACACTTTATGGATATCATCTACCATCCATCACATCATCTTTAAGAGAAAATTCTAAGGTTAAAGCAATGGAATATCACATCAAGAATAAACAAAAATTTATGCAACCCTTAAAGGATAGCCTTATTTTGGCACAAAATCAAATGAAACACCAAGTAGATTAGCATCATAGTGAAAAAAAATTTGATGCAGGTGATTGGGTAATTTTATGATGACAACCATACAAACAAATGTACCTCAACCGAGCTAAGAAGGATAATAAATTATCACCCAAGTAATATGGTCTTTACAAGGTGTTGTAAAAGATTGATACCATGGCATACAAATTGGAGTTGCCTACATCTTCCCAAGTACACCCATTTTTCCATGTTTCATGCTTAAAGAAGGTTATCGCTGACAAGCTACCAGTTCAAACAGTGTTTCTAGAACTTGACGAAGAAAGAAAAATCATATTTGAGCCTAAAGCAATCATGAAAACAAGAAACCCAACAAATACGAAATCGATTAATTTCATAGTATCTCATTAAGTGGAATAACTTACCCGCTGAAGATTCCACATGGGAGGATGAGAATTTTATACAAAAGCATCAAGAACTACTCAAGCGTTATGGAAAACACTTTTTTTAAGGAGAGGGCCATGTTAGGTCCCTATAATACTAGTGTATCTCCCTTATTGTTATTGTTAATATAGCACCCTATTGTTATTGCCGTGCCCATGTATCCCCCATGTTGTTATTGTTGTGCCCCTTAGAAGCCCAATATTGTTATTATTGTGCCCTTACATTATTATTGTTATGTATGCTCTCATTATATTGTGAACCCGTAGACTCCTATATATACCAAGGAGGTCCTATCATATGCATCATCCAATAATTATTCATTTATGTAATGTAATGGAGGTTTCCCCGTCGAAGAGGATAATTTTAGGTCATTGATCAATATTTTCTGCGAGTTGGTTACATAACATTTCCATAATCCAAAAAGCTCAAAATGAAGGGACCATGTTATTCAAATGGGTCAAAAGTATATGATGACTATGACTGAATCTAAGAATGGAAATTAGGCTGATAACACCATGGATGTGTTTTACTAGTGTTTTTATATGGAACCCATTTATGGGTCATTTATTTGTTTCCAAATCCAAATATATTTCGTGCAAATAGACCTCATCAATAGTCATGGTATTAAAGAGCTTCACTTTTCCTTTTATACAAATACATAGAAAACCTAGATAGTAGAGTACAATAAAATTCTTTTGCTATATTCTTGACATAATGATTTTTTTAGTATACTCATTGATGTACTATATTACACATACGATTAAATTATATCGAAATTAGTTGCAATAAATATGTTGAACCTATTCCTACCTAAAAGTGTAGAACTAAGACCTAATGAGGGTTTTAAACACTTAACACTTAGTTACTAAAGCATCATAAACTAGCCAATTCTTTAATATATGAATCTACCTCCAATCTGGGGCCTGAAATTTAACTTTAGCTAGGAAATTGATGTTGGCTGCTCTTCTCTTATCTCATACATACTAAAATAGCCTTATAAAATATTTCCACCATTGGTTCAACTTAATGGAATCAATATTACCTTGATAACTTTTGATCTCCATCGCTTATACTTTTAATAGAGATTAAGAAGACATGATGATGGATCTTGGTATTTTCTTCTAGGCCATTTTCTAACCCATTGTATCTATATTTTCAATCAAAGATAACTTTTATATCAAAGTGACCAAACTCCCTGAAAATTATGAGCTCACTCTCAATATCTACCATGATGATCTTCATGTTGTGACAAATGTCAAGATCTTTTAATTCTAGTTTTGAAAATGTCTCCCTTCAATCAGTCCTTCTTTTGTTACTATATTATTTACCATATCTATGGTTAAACAATTATTTCATTAGGCCAATTTACAAAACATAAAATTTTCCACAATAACCTGAAATAGAATTTCTTTGCTACAAATTTGATCTAAAATTACTATGGATACTCAATTGGAACAATTTTCCATGGAAAATGTCATAAGCCTCTACAAAAATCTTTGTTATGCAACATTATTCTTAATACTACGTTTTATTATTACTAGATTAATTTAAGAAGGTAAAACAAATAACACACCATCCACATAGTGAACAAAATATGTATCCAAGGAAAGATAATATGGAAAAGCCTAGACAAAAGGTGATCACTATGCATTGTTCTTTAATTTTATATGCTAAACGCAAATAAATGGAAATTTTTACTCCCTATAAAGTTTTTCTATGTGGATACTATATGGTCTTTTACTTCTTTTGTTATACTCCAATATCCCACTCCATTTGTGTCCATAAATCTGAGTATAAACTCAATACAATATGAACATACCCCTTCATTTCTAGGTAACCTAATCTTTAACATGTCTTTATAATTATCTAGTGTTAGGGTTAGCATTTTTGTTTGCTTCAAATCTTAATAAATGTTTAGGTTTATAGAACCTCTATAATCCTCTTGAAATTAGATAGATGACTAGCTCCATATGTTGGAGATAATGTTAGTACACTCGTGGTGAAGTCATAAGTCAACTCGTGCGCTCGACATAAATTCTCCAATTGAGGTGATATTTACAACTTCAGAAAGATCTCAATTTGGAAAAAAATATCAACTATTCAATAGTTATGTACATGAATTTTGAACTTCAAATTGTCATTCAATAAAATAAATAGGCTCCAAAAGCTTCAAAACTCCAAATTACCAACATAGAACCTACCCTTAAATCAGTCTCTATAACTTAATAAATCCATTTTCTTCAATTTAGAAAATAACAAGGAATATTTTCTTCAATTTAGAAAATAACAAGGAATATGAAAAATTATATAATGATCGATATGTTACAATATTCCAAAAACGCATTCTTAAATGATTTAGCCTTTTACCATGAGAAGGTTGTATAAGATCATTATTCATGAGCATGAGAACCAAAACTGTTGATGTTATCCAAACTACAAATTCACTTTCCAATACTTGCATAATGTATCGATTTATTTCCATTTATTTTGATATCCATGTATGGTTACGCTATCACGATAGTAATGTCCAACCATTATATACACATGAACATAGGGCCTTTCATAGGACTAGCTTTTGTAACATTTGGCTAGTAATTTTTAAAATGGTGCATTTTGGAAGACAAGTGTATTGCCTTTATTTACAACCTTTGCTTGAAAATGCAAATTCTCAATAATGGTAGCTTCCACATCAATAATTATATAAAATAATGAAACTTTATTATTTCGTTCTAGTAAAAATATATATAAATTCAAATATAAGATTTTAGTTTAGGAATTTGTCATACCAGTTATATTTTAAGAATCTGACGTTACTTCCCACTCAGCTTTATGAAATGGAATTCTCTCAGAATTTTGATATATATATATATATATATATATATATATATATATATATAAACTCAAAATAACATGATATATATAGATTTTAAACCTTCAATAAAGCTTTAAAAAATCTTACTTATGATTTAGAAAATAGGCATTAAAATAAGAAACTAAGAAATAATATCCCAACCACTCTCATATTTTTGGGAATGATATGAAATATTCGTGATGAATCAAAATAAAATGATGTTTCCAAGCATTGCCAATAAATAACAATGATAATCCATAGTTCTAATATAATTACTCCTCGAATCGATAAGTTGTGGACAATTTTTCTCATCGTAGGGAGAAATATTGGCCACCCCTCTCTCACCTATCTCATTTCATATTAAACTAAATGTATAGGATATGTGGATGACTAAATGATAACCACGTAAATGGAGAAGATATGATTGACCCTTCGTTATATTTGTAATCTTAATATATCTATTCATGAATGTTTTCCTATCCATCCATGAGTGGCAAAAAGAAGGGTCACTTGTGATTGTTCATAGGTCAAGAAGGCCTACCAATGGACCCTTTACGGTCCTTATTCTAATGATATTAAATAATGTTATATCGTAGTTGTCAGGCTTGATGATAAGAATTCAATTGAAAAAATACGATGGGCCCTTACACATTTTTCTTGTAATCTCATTACATCTATAGATCATTGGATTTCATCAAACATGATAAGTAGTAGGGAGAAGTAGAAACGCATTCTTTGAATTGAGAAAGAAATTTTTATTGAACATTATCCTATATCATTCTAATCACCTTATATAACAGAAGCAAGCAACAAGTTGGTTGATATAACAATAATAAGATAAATGTAAAAGTGGTTGATATAACAATAATAAGATAAATGTAAAAGAGTTGGCTAACCCTTCAATATTTTACATGGAATCATGTAATACTTAGAAATCATGGTATTTCATTAAAGTTTACAAGAATAATGGGGAAGTTGGGATTGATTTAAACATTTTATTATTTCCTTATAATCATTATAAATAAGTGTATAGGTTAATAGAATACTTTGAAAAAAGGTGTTGTGCAAATGGATAAGAATTTTCTAGTCCTTATACATTTCCCTTGTAGTAACATCACATCTAGAGATCATGGGATCTCATTATCCATCTACAAGAAGCATGTAGAAGGGTTGATCGAATCTTCTTCTCATAGATGGAGAAGCACGAGTAAAATCTTTTTTAATCTAATTCTAATCACCCTATATAATGGAATCAAGTATGTGGTCAACACAACCATAAGAATATAAATATAGAAGTTTATTCAAACCTTCTTGTTGCAACTTATAACATAGTTTTGTCTAAGGATCATAAAATTTCAATATAGATTTCAAATATACTGTAAAAGGTTTGGCCATTTGTTATCCTATTTCATTTTAATCATGCTAAATAATTCAACTTATCCATACTAATTATAATAATTTTGTATCTACATATCATATGATATTGTTAAATATGACAAGTTGTATGGTGGAGGTTTAGTTGATTGTCCTAATAAATAGTAAATATTAATTGATCCTTACCATATATATCATAGGTCATGGTAGGTGCATGGGAATACATTGTTGTCATACTGGGATTTAGTGTGCTTCTTGGTCGCTTCAATGTTTTGGAATTAAATTCAATAATCTTCATTGGCAAGCTCTAGAATACTGAGCCTTTGTTCTAAGCGTGAATTGTCTAGAAGGAGTTCAATGGAAAAGTGAAGGGAGGGAATTTAACGCTCGATTAGTAATACTACCAAATCTCCACCGACAATATGGAAAGTAGTAAACCTAATGGAAGTCTTAACAGAAGTTCTATAGGCCCATGATGTAGTGAAGGGCATTAAATTCCAATTGGTCTTGTGGTTATTTACCATTTGATAAAGTGAGGTGTTCAGGATCTTGTTGATAGCTTCAACTTATCCATTCCATTATAGGTACCAATATGGTGAATATTGGTATTCAAAACCTAAAAGCAAAGCTAGCTCCTGTGAAACTTCACCTTGAAAGTGTCAGTCATGCTCAAAGATCATTTGCTTCAAAACCCAAAATTGAGCAATTACATGGTAAATGAAGAAATAAGACATGTTTACCACAATGTTATTGAATATGGGCATGTCCTCGATCCATTTGGTAAAGAAATCAAGTACCAAAATAATGTAGTTATGACCATCGGTGGAGGTGGGTTTAGAATCCATATAGTGGATGACACATTTGTAGAAAGGACCAATGGTGATAATAGGGTGCAAAGGGGTAGGTAGGGTCGTTGTCTTAAGGGAAGAAAATAGCCAATTATGGTTGTTTGTAACTACCTCAAAGTAATTTCTAAATGTTATGAAACCAGCTCAAGAAAAGATAGAAAAGATAGATCAACGCCTTAGAATTCAGCCTCTTCGAGGGGGCAACCTCCTTTACATTACATAAATGAACAATTCTTGGATGATACAAATGACAAAACCTCCTTTCTATATATAGGAGTCTAAGGAGTCACAATATAATCCAGCCGACCTAACAATAATAATATAAAGCCACAAAAATAACAATAGAGGGATTCTATGGGGCACAGAAATAACAATATGGGGGTAATAGGGGCACAACAATATAAATAAGGGGTATAACTACAATAGTAATGGGGTAATCACTAGTATTATAGGGACCCAACATGCCCCTCTCCTTCAAAAAAGTGTTGTCCTCAACGCTTGAGTAGTTCTGGATACTTCTGCATAAAATTCTCATCCTCCCATGTGGAATCTTCAGCGGATAAGTTCTTCCACTTGATAAGATACTCTGAAATTGATCGATTTCGTAGCTGTCGAGTTCTTGTTTCTGTGACTGCTTCCGGTTCCAATATAATTTTTCCTTCCTCGTCAAGTTCTGGCAATATTGTTTGAATTGGGAGCTTGTCACCTATAACCTTCTTTAAACATGAAACATGGAAAACTGGGTGCAATCGAGAAGCTGCAGGAAGCTCCAATTTGTATGCCATAGTACCAATCTTTTGCAACACCTTGTACGGACCATAATACTTTGGTGATAATTTATTATCCTTCTTAGCTTGCTTTAGGGACATTTGCTTATATGGTTGTAGCCGTAGGAATACCCAATCACCTACATCAAAACTTCTTTCACTGCGATGTTGATCTGCCTGTTGTTTCATTCTATTTTGTGCCAACACGAGGTTATCCTTTAAGAGTTGGAGGACTTGTTGTTGATGTTCGATGTGATGTTCCACTGCCTGAACCTTAGAATTTTCTCTTAAATATGATGTGATGGATGGTGGTTGATACCCATAAAGTGCCATAAATGGGGTCATTTTTGTTGCTGTATGGAAGGAAGTGTTATACCACCATTCAGCCAGAGGCAACCATTTGACCCATTGTGTCTGTTTATCAGATACAAAGCAACGAAGATATCCTTCCAAACATTTGTTTACTATCTCAGTTTGCCCATCAGATTGAGGATGATAAGATGAGCTATGAGCTAACTGAGTACCAAGACAAGAAAATAATTCTGTCCAAAAATTTCCAGTGAAAATGGGATCTCTGTCACTTACAATAATCTTTGGGTTTCCATGTAGCTTTTGAATTGTTTCCATAAATGCAGTAGAAACTGTACTGGCTTTAAATGGATGTGATAATGCACAAAAGTGTGCATACTTGGTAAGTCTGTCAACTACCACCATGATGACACTCTTTCCCTCAGACTTGGGTAAACCTGTGATAAAATCCATTGAAACCTCCTCCCAACGTTGGCTTGGAATGGATAAAGGTTGTAATAGACCCGGTGTCTTAATTGTTTCAACTTTATTTTGCTGGCAAACCAAACATTCCGCCACAAACTTTTGAATATCTGATTTAAGGCCATCCCAAAAAAATTCCTTCTTAACCCTGTGGTAAGTTTTTAAAAATCCTGAGTGCCCTCCTAAGGGAGAAGTGTGCAATTCCATAAGAATCTTTTGTTTTAGCTGGGAATTCTTACAGAGGTATAAGCGATCTTTGTACCATAACGAATCATTTTGCCAGCTAAATGTATCAGAAGTACTGGAATCTTGTAGCTTTCGAATAAGTGCCCACACTTCTTCGTCATTCTTCCATTCCTCCCTTGCTTCGTTTATCCAATCTGGTTGGATAATAGAAATGGCACACAACAATGCTTCCACATCCTCATCCTTTCTTGAGAGTGCATCTGCCACCACATTTTGCTTCCCTTTTTTGTAGATGATTTCAAAGTCATAACCCAACATCTTTGTGACCCACTTTTGTTGCTCTTCAGAGGATAATCTTTGTTCTAAAAAGTATTTAAGGCTATCATGATCCGTTTTTACCTTGAAGTGTCTTCCCATTAGGTAGGGTCGCCATTTCTTAAGTGCATGGAGTATTGCCAACATTTCCTTCTCATAAATAGCTTTGCTTAAAAACTTTCCCTTGATTGGACGACTTTCAAAAGCAATGGGTCTTTCATCTTGCATTAGAACAGCACCAATTCCATTTCCTGAAGCATCACATTCCACAATAAAGGTTTTTGTGAAGTCCGGTGTAGCTAAGACCGGTGCTTGGCACATTGCCTCTTTAAGATGTTCAAAGGCCTTTGTTGCTTCCGGAGTCCATGAAAATGAATCTTTCTTCAATAATGTTGTTAGAGGTGCTGCTATTCTCCCATAATTCTTAACAAACTTGCGATAATACCCTGTCAACCCAAGAAATCCTCGCAGATGCTTTATGGATGTGGGGATTTTCCATTCCTTAATGGCTTTAATTTTGCTAGGGTCTACCTTAACTCCTTCATGAGATACAATATGACCCAAATATTCCACCTCCTGGACTCCAAAGAAACATTTGGATCTTTTTGCATATAATTGTTTCTCCTCCAATAGTTGTAGCACCCTGTCAACATGTTCAACATGATCCTTCCAAGACTTGCTGTAGATTAGTATATCATCAAAAAATACTAACACAAATTTTCTAAGGAATGGTTTGAAAATTGAATTCATCAAACCTTGAAATGTTGAAGGTGCATTGGTAAGGCCAAAAGGCATGACCAAAAATTCATAATGACCCTCATGAGTTCTAAATGCCGTTTTCGGAATGTCTTCAATCTTCATTCTGATTTGATGATATCCCGAACGAAGATCCAACTTGGTGAAGTAAATTGATCCATGCAATTCATCCAGTAATTCATCAATAACAGGAATGGGGAACTTATCTTTAATAGTGAGCTTGTTGAGCTCCCTATAATCTGGACACATGCGCCATGATCCATCCTTCTTGTGCACCAATACTACTGGAGCTGAGAAAGAACTTTGACTCGGTTGAATTATACCAGCCTCTAGCATTTCTGCAACCATACGTTCAATTTCACTTTTTTGGACATAGGGATATCTGTACGGCCTGATGTTTGGAGGAACACTTCCTGGAATCAGATGAATAGCATGATCATGATCACGCATAGGTGGGAGACCTTGGGAGTCTCAAATACCTTGGAATGATTGTCCAGGACTTTTTGGAGATCTGGAGAAATAGATGATTCCAATGTGGAAACATCTAGCGAACATAATTGTGCAATTACACCTCTTTGCTCCTTTTTTAGAAGCTTTGTCATACCATTAGAGCTGATTATCTTTCCTGGTTTCCCTGCAATACCCCTTAATTCAACTTCCTTTCCTTCCGTAGAAAATTTGATGAAAAGTTCTTGAAAATTAAAAGCTATTGTACCCAAGGATTGTAGCCATTGGACTCCTAGTACAACATCAGCACCTCCCATTGGAATGGAAAGCATTGGGCTAGTCAATACATATTCTCCCATGGATAGCTTGATATTATGGCACTTTCCAGAGCAATTTATTGTTCCTCCATTTGCAATCATCACTTGACACTCTGGTGCTGGATATAGGAAGCAATTCAATTCTTTTGCTACCCTACAATGAATAAAATTGTGGGTGCTTCCTGAATCAATCAACACTATTACCTTTTTCTTCTTGATTTGTCCTTCTATCTTGATGGTTTGAGGAGTGGTAATTCCCGCCAATGCATTACAAGATATGGTCGGATTTATTTGTTCTTCATCTAGGCTTTGTTCCTGGAGTATATCTTCTTCTTTTGACCTTTCTTGCTCCTTTTCTTCTTCCTCTTCACAATCTATGTAGAATAATTTCTTCTCAGCACACTTATGACCTTTAGTGTATTTGCTATCACAACTGTAACAAAGCCCTTTTGCTCTTTTTTCTTCCAATTGTTGTGGTGTCAACCTTATAGGTTGTGGAAGACTAGGGGCAACAACACTTCCGTCTTTATAGTTGTGAGTGGTATGCTTCCTGGTTGCCATAATTTTGCTTTCCATTTTTCTTGCTAACCTGAATGCCTTCTCTAATGAATCAGGTTCCCAAAGGCGAACATCATGTTGGATATTATCCTTTAAAGACCCTATGAACACATCAATCCTATGCTCCTCTGGAATATCTTTTACCCTTATGTTCAATTTTTGGAACTCCTCAATGTGCTCCATTACTGAACCCTTTTGTTTGAGACTTATCAATTGGCTAAAAAAAGTGTTGCTTTTTGTATCTTCATAATGTGCTATCAATTCTTCCGTAAAAATTGCCCAAGTGATAAATTGTTTATGAGAGCAAAGCCATTGATACCATACAAACTGATTTGGTTCCAAATATACAGTTGCCATACGTACCTTTTGTGTGTTTTGCACATTATTGAGATCGAAGAATTGCTCCATCTGTAATATCCATGTGGCGGGATCCTTGCCATCAAACTTCCTCATATCGATTTTTGGAAAATGGTGATTCTTCAATCCAACATTAGCGTCTATGGAATCATGATTAACATTTCTTTTGTTCTCATCATGAGTTTCCTTTACTACCTTTTCACCATTAGTGACCCTTTCTTGTAGCAACTTCTTCAATTCTTCCATGTCTGTCTTCAAATCTATCTTCAAATCTGCCATGTCTCTCTTCAAATCTGTCTTCGAATCATTCATCTTAGCTTCCATTCCATTTATCTTAGATTCCACACCATTTATCTTAGATTTCACGCCACTTATCTTAGCTTCTGTTAGCTTTTGTGAGCGTGACATTTGTTGCACTTGTTCTTGTAATTTTGATATATCATGTAGACTTTCTTCCTCTTCTTCATGAGTCATGCTAGAGCTTTCAGGTTCCTTACTAGGTGTTTGCATTTTCTTTCCTCGGGGCATCAATTACCGATAATAATGCTTTACTATGCCCTTTGAATTCCATTAAACCAAGCTTACACAAAAATTTAAAAAAAAACTACACACCTTTTTTCACTTTATAGAAGCCTGATATTGAATCTGATGTATCTCTGTAATTTCGGATCATCCAGTTCTGAAATTGCTACCTGTAGTAGCCTTCTGCGTCCTCTTTCCAATGCCACAAGTCTGAGCCAAATTGGATTCTCCAAGGAAGAGTTATGTGAAATCTCCCACAATGACTTGCTTTTAGACTGGTTAAGTAGAGCGAACTTGTACGACGTGCCACGAGTCACTGTTTCAACCTTTGAATCTGAAACACACATACAAGAAACTACAGTCCGTCCTCTTTCTGTACCTTCTTACGAAATTTCAATCTGATCCCCAGAGAGAACGTTATGACGATTTTCCCCAGGTCACCTGTTTTGAATGTAATTCAGGAGTCTACAAAAAGACCAACTTCCTCAGATAATATCTCCGCAAATATCGTGCGAAAAGCTATGAAATTCAGACCCAAGGTTCAGCGCAATTTCTTCTCAAATGGTTTTTTTTTGCGACTTCTGAAACATCACAGAAAAAAGGTTATAGCGAAAATGCCACGATGACCTGTTTGGAGCAGCGAAACCCTAGAATCCAAAGCTCTGATACCAAATGTTATGAAACCAGCTCAAGAAAAGATAGAAAAGATAGATCAACGCCTTAGAATTCAGCCTCTTCGAGGGGGAAACCTCCTTTACATTACATAAATGAACAATTCTTGGATGATACAAATGACAAAACCTCCTTTCTATATATAGGAGTCTAAGGAGTCACAATATAATCCAGCCGACCTAACAATAATAATATAAAGCCACAAAAATAACAATAGAGGGATTCTATGGGGCACAGAAATAACAATATGGGGGTAATAGGGGCACAACAATATAAATAAGGGTTATAACTACAATAGTAATGGGGTAATCACTAGTATTATAGGTACCCAACAGATGTAGTGAAGAACATTAAATTCCTATTGGTCTTGTGGTTATTTACCATTTGATAAAGTGAGGTGTTCAAGATCTTGTTGATAGCTTCAACTTATCCATTCCATTATAGGTACCAATATGGTGAATATTGGTACTCAAAACCTAAAAGCAAAGCTAGCTCCTGTGAAACTTCACCTTGAAAGTGTCAGTCATGCTCAAAGATCATTTGCTTCAAAACCCAAAATTGAGCAATTACATGGTAAATGAAGAAATAAGACATGTTTACCACAATGTTATTGAATATGGGCATGTCCTCGATCCATTTGGTAAAGCAGTCAAGTACCAAAATAATATAGTTATGACCATCAGTGGAGGTGGGTTTAGAATCCATATAGTGGATGACACATTTGTAGAAAGGACCAATGGTGATAATAGGGTGCAAAGGGGTAGGTAGGGTCGTTGTCTTAAGGGAAGAAAATAGCCAATTATGGTTGTATGTAACTACCTCAAAGTAATTTCTAAATAGAGAAGGCTAAAAGTATTAGACATACACAATTTTATGAGTGGTGGCCATTCTTGAGAGTTCACCACCATAGGAACCATTATGGAAAGCATCAAGCACCTACTCAACATCAACATGAGTAAGACAATGAAATAGAATGGTATTGACACCATGATGATAGAGTTCATCACCTAGAAGGAGATAGTAGGGGGCTTGGTGATGAATATGGCATTGATCATCATGATTTATATGAGGTGCAAATTTTTAGGTTTGTAAATGTGTGAGGATTTATCCACACCATGGGTGATCAAATGATATGGAAAAGAGGCGTTTGTTCAAAAGATCATCATTCAAGGTTATACCTTGCACACTGGTGGAAAATTCATAAATTATATTGGTAAGGGCCAAACCTTTCATAATTTTGGGTGTTACAAATTGAAAGTAAAATTCCTCAAGGATAACAATTGAGTTGGTCTACTTCCCATTGATGACCCATTGGATCAACAAGAAGGCCATGGTGTTGGAATTATTAATGACCTTAGTGGTTCTCAATAAGAAATGATGATTTAGTTTCTCGAAAAAGAAAACAATGAATAGGGACATATTCTTCTCATGGGAATAGGAAACTGGGGGTCCTTTGAGGTTCTTTATCACACAATATATTAGGCGTTCAGCCTGATCACCATCTTCTTAAACTAGTACCTTCACTATTGCAGATGTGGAAGCCAAGAGTACAAGATGAATCACTTTTCCAAGTTAGGTGGGCTAAAAGGAGAAAAGGTGAGGGTATGTTTAAGTGCGTCAAATGATTGTTGGGATTTGTCATCCCATGCAAATGGAATATCAAACTGGAGGAGATGAAGAAACCCCTGAGTAGTGGTGGCATAGCTAAGAATGAATCTGTGCAAGAAGGTGGCTTTCCCTAAAAGGCTCTGCAACTAGTATAGGTTTCAAGGGGAAGGGAGTTCAACATTGGCATGAACATTAGGAGGGTTATTGATGATTATATATTGGACATGATGAATGCCAAGAGATAACCCATGGTAATTCAAAAGACACACTTAAGACAATTATGGCATACATTATATTTGTGATGCTGAAGTGAAGGAAGATGATACACACATATTTTAAGTGTAGTGAGAATTACTTTTAAAAAGTTATGATGTTTTCAAGGTATGCAAGAATAATGTGGGTCAATTCATGGAAAATATATGAGATTCCATGCTACAAATTAGCTCCAACATTATTTAATATAAAAAGCATCACTCTACACAAAGATTCCCCAAGAACTAGTGAAATCAATTTTCTGTTGATCTGCAAAGTGGATAGTAATTTGGATGTACCTTGATAATCAATCTATAAAGGATAAAACCTATGACTTGTACACTCATCGATGATTTGGTAAATAATGTGTGTGGAGAAATTTTCTTCAATACATGCTTTATTCATATCTTAAAAGTTCATGCAAACATGAATGGTGACTTTCTTCTACAAAATGGGAACTAGGTTGGAGACCCATGAGGTATAAGTGAAAGGATAAATGAAATCCACTTGTCTGAACTTATCGATTGTAGCCTCAATTGAATCGCATTTAGTGGGGTGAATAGGAATTTGATTTTGGAGGACCAAGATGGCATCTACCAAGTGTTGATGTGGTGCTTAATAATGGGTGGATCATGTCCAAGAAAATCATAATAAGACCAAGCAAATATATCTTATAATTCTTTGAATAACTTAGTGTAGGTGACAATATCCGTGTATGAAATTTCCCCCCAACAAGAAATATTTTTCTACTCTAAGTTTCTTAGAGATATTCACCTTAATGGTAGGTGAAATATTGGCCATATTCCCCTCTTCAAAATTATTTTGGGCAGGCATGGGGTTTTTGAACCAATATAATTAAATGTGAATAAAGTCTTTCGATTCCATAACACATTGGTTAGATGGACTTGGTTTTTATGGGATAAAATAGGAGCAAATATGCATACTATCCCATGGATAGCATGGTGTTGTCATAGACTCCATAATTTCCTAATTATAGTGGAAGACTAGAATGTGAGACCACATATGACCACATGATGTAGACCATGAATGTTTATCCAACTGGTTGTCTTGCAATACATGGTTCACATGCACAATGTCTAATGAGGTTTATTGGTGACTAGTGGAATGAATTTCTACTAATTTTGAGACCAAAACAACCTCAAATATAGAAGGTATTTCCAAATGTACACAATCAAAATCTCCTAGTGATTCTGAAGGTGTTTATTGCATAGATGACCAAATAAAGAATATTTATGGTGTTTTCTACCATCTCTACATTAGGGGGACCAATCATGATAGTAGGGTGAATCACTCCCTACCTTGACAAATAAGATTTACCAAGCACTATAAGTAGAGGGGTGGAATCTCCACTATTAACGACATCCATTGTGTGAAGGATGATGAATTTATCATGAAATTACGAGATATGAGGGAAATTGTGTGAATAATGTATGTATGTTTCACACAAAGTGCATCGGTGGTTGGTGCATAATGCCTTATTTTTCTTATATGACTCAAGGGGAGTAAATTCTACCTGGGGATGATTGGGTCTAGCTAAAGTTCATACAAGGTAATGAAACCTTCTTACTAAGGTAGAGTGGGATAGTTATTGGTGGCATGGACTTATATATCAAAAAAAGAACATGGTGGTGTGGGTCTTAGTGTAGAAGTTTTAGAAACTACAATTGGAACTGTCTTTTCAATGTCCACCTTCTTCTTAGCTCCCCCCCCCCCCCCCCCCCCCCCCCGCCCCCCCCCTTACTAGATGCTTTCACAACATACTCATATTAAGGTTGCAGTGGAACTGAAGCAAAAAAGGGGGTTATTGAGATAGGTTGGATTGGTATCAAATCTATATAGAGTTTAAGGTGGTTCAGAAGGGGATTGATAAGAGGATCCATGTAAGAAACTAGAATCCCTAATGTTAGGTTGGGAAAATTCAATGTACCTATCACTAATGTGTTACATACTCCTGGAAGTAGGAATATGAAAGGTATTTTATTGAATGAATAATGGCTAGGCTGAACACCCCTAATTACATTAGTTGAATTCATAGTAGCATATAATTAGGAAGATTATTACCAAAAAGAGGGACCAATTTGTTGAGAAGCTTGAGAGCTAGAAACCATGTATATATGAGAGGTGATAAGCATAGTTGGAACAAGTTATGGTATATAATATACCCCAAGTCAAGAGGAATATTTCTAGACTATTTGAATGATCTAAGTGGGAGAAGGAAATGTGTCATTGTCGTCCATTGAGGAAATGACATTTTTAGAATTAACTTGGAGCTTCAAATCATAGTATGTCAATTGGTTGATAGTGACAATCTTCCCATTATGGGGGAAGGTCATGGTAAGATAGATTTATGAACAAAATTCCTTCATGGTGTACATGAAGCTATGCCCTAATATGATTTTATAGTCTAAAGGAGCATTGATAAAATCCAAATCAATGAAGACTTACTTACCAACTAAAAAAGTAGGGAAATTTTGGTACGAGGCTATGGGTTGCAACATATGACCTTCATATGCTTTAAGTGTGATTATGGATGGTTTGATTTTTGGGGATTCGAGCTTTTTCTAGACCTTAGTGGACATTACACATGTATATTCCCATTCATCAATGACAGATCCCTGGATAATGATGTTCTTGATGGATACAAGGGTGGGAAGTGATGGATGGGGGGAGATGAGGAGATTCTTCTTCATCAACGTCAAATACAATAATTTAATTATCAAACATACCCATATTGCCTTAAGAAGAGAGTAGTGCATTGCATTATGAAGGGCACCTCTAGATGACTTATAACATTGTCATGTGAACATGAGACTGCCCAAGTAATCGATAATGCTATAATGATGGGTGGCCTATGCAAGGGAACCATTGGCATTTTAATGTAATGGTCCCATGGTGATCTTAGGAGGAACCTCAACTATTGGTTGAGGGATCTATAGAGTGCCATCTATTTATGACAAAGGTTTTGTGGTGGGTATCGGTTGTTTCTTAGGTGGAGGTTTGTATTGATGTGACTTAGTGGATATATTGATGTAAACAAAATCCATCATCGATATCTGATACATTCCATTCTCAAGTTGTTTTGTAAATGGAGTGTGAGTCCCATTTTAGCCATTATGAGTGTCCACATACCCTTAGTTAGGGAAAAATTCTGAAGCACAAGCACCTGTGAAGGGGGTGGAGTGGAGGTAGAAGGAGGTTGATTCCTCCTTTTCACCATCTCTTGATATTCCCATAGGCTAAAAATTCAGGGAGGGTGGGACACTCATGAACCTAATGACCATATCTACCAAAATAGGCACAAGGCTTGTTCATTTGAATAACCTTGTTTTTCTTGGGTTGACTACCCTATTATTGAGCTGTGGTATTCAATTTTTCACCCTAGTTGGGATTATGATTTTGGCCTTGGTTATGGTGGCTTTAGTCATTTTTCTTACCTTTCCCCTTATTCATTTACATTGGATTAGGGGGATTGTATACATTTTGTTGGGAATACAGTTGACCTTACTGAGGAGATGCATACCTAGGAATGGGAGGTTGAGGTCCTATTGTCGGATGGCCAAGATTACCCTACTATGGATATTAATAACACAAATTTGCTACTAAAGTATGGTAACTAGGTGGAGCATACACTTTCCCAAGCGCATGCTAAGGTGTATGTGCATGCGAATAATAGGTATTGGTTCCTCCTTCTGATGCAATGCAAGAGAGATTCGAGGGAGGACCATTCTAAAAGGTATGATCCCCCCTTGGGGCTATCCATATCCCATCTGTGTTGGTAGATATGGGGAAGAATCATGATATGCCATAGACCCAATAACACTATCAGTGGCATGATATTCCCATTGTGTGAAGTGATCATTACGATGAGAGAAATGAGAATCAGGGATGAAAGTGCATAAATAGTATGACTAGGCATAGATCAAGTCATTTTTCATGGCCTTCCAAAATCCCTCTTCCTCGATTTGAGTGAATGTTGAAGTAACATCCTTGGCGATGTTAGGAAGGAGTGATTTAAAAAACCAATCCATGAGAAAGAAGTCATAAAGTTCCACATATTTACACAATATCTAATGTTTATGAAACTCTTGAATATGATGAGTCATGTGAGTGGCACTGGTTTGGTCATAGGTGGTTAATATTTCTATACAGGTGTTGTGATAGATATCTAATTGGAAATAAGAGAGGAAAGTGCTCACGATGATGTAAAAAACCTTATGTGTGCCATGGGGTTAGTTGGCATACCACTTCACCTTAGCACCAATTTGATCTGTAAACTTTCGTGGATATTCCACTAGATAGCTAGTCATAATAGATATGCTAATAATATATTAAAACACTCAAATTTTGCACTATTACACTTTTATTTAATTTCTAGATCTATAGATTTTACTATAATTAGTGCATGGATGTGAATGGAAATTATGTAGAAATATAGAGAATGAAAAAATATGCTCACACACACATAATACACAAGATATTCTCTTTGGGAAACCCTTTTGGGAGAAAACCCAGGTAGAAGGTTAGGTCGCTTCACTCTCTTTCTCTCTCCGGAAGTATGGATGCAGGTACAAACAAGTAATTCCTATGACCTGTGAGCTGCTATAGTGCACAAATCCTCTGTGTGTGGTCTACCTCCTATCTCTCCTCGCTATATTTTCTCAGATATGGAATACAATGCTCTCGAAAGAATGGAATACCTCTTCCTCCTAATGGTTTTATTACAACAGAACCCGATAGCCTACTAGTGGTTAAGTTTGACTACATTAAATCTTAAATAGAGTTACAAAATATAATTGTCTAGAGTCTTTTACATCAAAAACACATGGCTATCCCCTTTTCCATGAATAGTCGGGGTTGATGCGACATCCTTGCATTCTACAGGTGTGAAAACAGGAAGATCAACTTCTGAGTGGCATAACATTTTCATACGGACTTCGATTGACATGGTTTTTGTGCTGTTGGAAAGGTCTCTATGTGTAGAATAGCATAAAATGGTGCAAAACTAAAGAAACAATTTTTTACCCCCAAAAAACATTGTTTCATGCCTGACAATGCTCCCAAAAGGTTTCGGACATCATTTCGCCAAACTAGGTCCCACCATTAAAAATAGTCCCGTGAGCTTATTTGTCCTCTTTTTCTACCCCAAATGCATCAAGATGGATGAAAAACAATATAATAATCCAACTTAGATCACACCTCCCCATTTTTGGAGGATTTTGTCCCCAAAATCTTTCACTGAATGAGGTGAGGATATTTTTCCCCCACCTTCTCGTTGGTGTAACATTTAACTTTGCCTGGAAGTTTTCCCTTTAACCTAGTTTTTTAAAGGCCATGCTACTCCTATCTTGTAGCTCTAGACCTCTTCTGAAAAATTGTATCTTTTGCTAACTCTTTGTAAGCATCTGGTGCCAAAATATCCATAGAAGGTAGGACCTGTTCCTCTTCCTAATCTAACATGGAAGGATCATAGAGTTTCAAATTTTGTACATACACCACTAAGTAAATTCACATATATGATGGTAAAATGAGTCGATAGGAATTATCACCCACCTTTTCTAGTATATCGAAGGGACCATACCTTAGAGCCTTGATTTTCTTACCAAGACCCTACAACGTCTCGTTGTTCAACTATAGCCATACTCTGTCTCCCACCTTGAATGATTTCTCTATTATTCGTTGATCATGCCAGGCCTTATACTTCTCCTACGACTTCTGTAGTGTTTCCTATCCCTGTAGATGGATCTGCATGATCTTCTCTATAAATTTTTCTTCCCTCAAAGAATCTCTTGTAAGATATTCCCTCACTCCTCCTTGCTGCCCATATGCAATATCCAAAGGTGAAGGTGGAAAATATTCAAAACAAGTCTCAAATGGGGACTTTTATGTAGAATTCTAGACTGCTATGTTATAGGAATGTTGTATATAGAACATTTTCATCCTAGGTCTTCAGATGCTTCTGGTTGTATCCCCTCAGACGCTGCACCAAAGTCCTGTTGACTACTTATATCTTCCCATCTGTCTGTGGATGGAATATTGTAGATATCTTCATCTTTTTGTCCATCTTCTCCCACAATGTAGTCTAGAATTCACAAAGAAATATTATGTCCTTATCTAAAATGATGCTCCTTGGTATCCCAAAGTGCACTCAGATCTGTCCAAAGAAAAAGTTTGTTGCTTCTTGTCGGCTTATTTTATTTTTGCAAGAAAACACACATCTCATTGAACCTGTCAACTACTACAAACAAGTAGTCATGTCCCTTCATGGTTGTTGGTAAACATCCCACAACGTCCATGGAAATTATTTCCTAAGGATGAGTAGGTACAAGTAAGTGATGATATAGTCCCTGTTTCCTATTGTTAGGCTTGCTATTACAAGAAATCTTGCATCCTCTTATGAACCTAGCTACTTTCTCTGGCATCTTGGGCCAATACACATACCTCTCCAAGTTAGCCATGATCTTCCCTACACCGAAATTCCCTGCAACCTTGGAGGTGTGAGTCTATAGAGTAAACGATCTTGGATATGGTAGTCAATGACACTATCACAATTGTGCACATGACTCTGAATCTACAACTATTGATATACCTCCTTGAAGTCCTCATCTTCTGAATATGCCTCTCTGTATAAGTCATGGGTGAATGGTTCCATGTGCATAAGAGGCCCCAAAGCTATAATCTTTGATTTCGGTAGCTTTGAAAGCATATCGACCAACTTGTTTGTACTGCCCTTCTTATACTTGATCACAAAATGAAAGTGCTGTAAAAACCCCATCCACTTGTAATGCTCAGTCTGCTGTAGATTACTCTAGGCCTACAAGTAGTGTAATGGCTGGTGATATTTGTGGATTATTGTATCCTTTCCCATTAGATAATACTTCCACTTGTTGACATCTTGAACCATGGCATAGAGCTCCTTATCGTAGGTAGGGTAGTTAATAACTTCCCCATGAAGTACTTCAGAGTGGTAGAAAACAAGCCTTCCTCCTTCGATCAAGACAACTCCCATAACATACGCACTAGCATTTATATCCACTTCGAATGGTCGCTAAAATTTTGGTAATTCCATAACTGGTGCTTGACTAATCTTCTTCTTTAGCTCCTTGAAACCCTTCTGTTGACCTTTTCCCCACTGGAAACTCTTGCCAGTTGTTGTTATGGCATGGAGTGGTGCTCTACTACTGAAAATGAGGCTATGAATTTCCTGAGGCATTGTGCTACCCCAATGAAAATCCTAACCTCAGAAACTTTAGTAGGCACCAACCATTTCATGATCACCTCCATATTATAAGGATCTATATTCAACTCTCCTCCATCGATCACATACCCCAGATATACCAAGGACTTCTCTGCAAACTCACACTTGAGATTTTCTAGTAGCTAGTGCTTCTTCAATGTTTGCAACACCTATGTCAAATTTGAAATTTTCTCCTCCCAGGTAGCACTATATACTAGTATATCATCCATATAGAAAATAACAAATGAATCTATAAAAAGGCACAATATATCATTCATTAATCTCATAAATGTAGCTAGTGCATTACATAGGTCAAATGGCACAACTAACCACTCATACAAACCTTGTATGGTTTTGAAGGTGGTCTTCCATGTATCCTCTTCTTTTGAGTCAAACCTGGTAATATAGAAACTTCAAGTCGATCTTGGTGAATTATTTTGCTTGCTGCAGCAAATCCAACAAATCATCTATCCTGGGTAGGGGGTATCTATTCTTGAGTGTGATTTTATTGAATGCCCTATAATCTATACACATTTGCCAAGTCCCATCCTTCTTTGGCACAATGATGATGGGTGACCCACAAGGTGATATAATAGGTCAAATGACACCCTATTCTAACAACTGCTACAACTGTTTCTTCCCTCAATTTCTTCTATAATAGACTGCCTGTACAACCCAATATTCTACAATGGGGAGTCTGGAAATAGTTGGATCTCTTGATCTAGTTTTCTCTTAGGTGGTAACCCTTTAGGTTCTTAGAACACATCCTTGTATTGTTGTAACAACTCCTCCAATTGTTGTTTCTATTTCTTAGTACACCCCTCCAGGGATGCCTTGCCTCTTATTGACTCATCTTTAGACTGAATTTCTCTTAAAAATAACAAAACATACTTCTTGCTGGAACTGATCAATTTCTTGCTTGGTTGGCACTTACTAGTGAAATTTTTCACTTGCCTTTGTTCGTGTTGATGATGAATGATTCTATCCTTGATCAGCCGGTACTAGTTAGCTCTCCTCATGAATATTTCATCACACATGTATGTGTATGGACTCCCAAACACGACTCCACATACATCAAGTGGAACCACATCTATATCTACTTCATCAATAAAATCAACACTCCTAGAGCATCTAATTTTTCACTATTTAGCTACCTTCAACTCTACATCCTTATTTATGTATCCTAGTGGATATGTGTTTGGATGATCACGAAATTTCGGCCGTAACTTTTTGACCAACTCTGCTGCAATGAGATTCACCTATGATCTTGTGTCAAATAAAGCATCAATCTTTTTCTTCTTGACCTGTATCTTTATATGAAAGAGTTTGGTCATTTCTGTCTCTTCCTATTGTTGAAGGCTACTCAGTTCACCTTCTTCTTCATTGATGTATAGATGATCATCTCATCCATGTCCAAGCTTATTTCAAATTGGTTGCTCGAGTCAATGGTCATGACATTCTTTTTCTTATTACATTTCTTCTTGTTCTTCGGGTTTAGCTCTCGATGCAACTTCCAACACTTCTACTCTGTATGGCATCAATTTTGAAGTGGTTGCAATGGTTTTCTAGGATCTTTGCACTGGTGTGCTATGACCACTCTCTTTTAATCTTTTCCCACTTTTTGGTTCTTCTTCCCCTCTTTAGAAGCTTAATGTTGCTCCTTTTCTTTCGATATGATTGATTGCGCTCTTTTTAGGCCTATGTTCTCTAGGTGTTGTGCCTGTACACAAGCCTCATCCACCGATTTGGGCTTGAAAAACATGACTTGATCACACAAATGGTAGTGGAAACCCCCCAAACACTTGAGGAGTACATATGGGTTCTTTGGAGTGATACCAAACATTATAGCCATATTTCTAAATTCTTTGATTTACTCCTGCACGCTTTGGCCCAACTTTTTCCTGAAATAATGCCACAGGATCCATTTGTCCTCTACATTTGAACACCCATATTATCCAAATATCCCTAAATTATTTCCTAGGGCTTCCATGAGGAGATTTACAATGCAGTTTATATATGAGACTTGTTTTTCGAGCTACAAAAACAACACCTTTGCAAGATCACATGGTTCGTTTATAGATTCGTCGACCATGATTAGGGTTTTATAATTTTAGACCCCGTCGACCTATAACCTCTTCAAATATCCATGAATACCAAAGAAACCATCTCTGACACCAAATGATGCATAAATTTCCGTGGATATTCCACTACATAGTTCGTCACAATAGATCTAATAATAATATACTCAAATTTTACACTATTATTGTTTTATTTAATTTCTGGATCTGTAGATTTTACTGTAATTAGTGCATGCATGTGAATGGAAATTATGAATAAAAGAAGAGAATTAAAAAATAATCTCACACACACATAAGACATAAGATATTCTCTCTGGGAAACCCTTTCGAGAAAAAACCCAACAGGAAGGTGAGGTCGCTTCGCTCTCTTGCTCTGTCTGGAAATATGGCTCCAGGTACAAAGAAGTAATGCTTGTGGCCAATGGGTTACTACAGCGCACAAATCCTCTCCATGTGCTCTACCTCCTATCTCCCCTAGAGATATTTTCTCAACCGTGGAACAAACTTCTCTCGAAATAATGGAATGCCTCTTCCTCTTAGTGGCCTCATTATAACATAGCCTGATAGCCTACTAATGGCTAAGTTGAACTACATCAAATCTTAACAAAATTAAAAATAGACTCTTCTATAGTCATTTACAACATTAACATGTGTCTATCTCCTTTTCCATTAATAATGGGGGTTGGCGCGACATCCTCTCAAACTATAGGTGTGAAACCAGGAAGGTAAACTTCTATGTGGCATAAATTTTGAATACGGACTCAGATTGATGCACTTCTTGCACCATTGGAAAGGTATTTGTGTGTAGAATGAGGTGAAAATGTGCTACACTAAAGAGAAAAATTTTACCCCCAAAATACATCATTTGATGCTTGAAAATTCTCCCAGAAGGGTTTTAGACCCCATTTTGCCAAATTGGTTCCCACTGGTAAAAACGGTCTTGTGAGTTGATTCCTCCACTTTTTCTACAACAAATGCACTAAGATGGATGAAAAATAATATAATGATCCATTTCGGATCACATTTTGTGTGCATTAAAATAAAATAAAGTAGATTAACTCTCATGTTATAGAGTTGGATGAACACCATATGTGCAAAGACTAAATATAATTAGAAGTATTTTGTCAAGAATTCCCCTCACACATGGGGATATCCAAGAGAAGTTTGGTTGGCATCTGAGGCCATGTCAGAACATGGAAGAGAGGATCATTAATGAATTCGATTAAATATGGTAGGTTCAAGCTAGCCATGAAAGCGAGAAATGACTCAGTAATAGTGGTTTTGATAAGTGCTCCTACTATTCCAAGATTAGGACCCACATTATTACCAGTGTAACACAATCATTTCTATCATTGTTGGCTCTCACAATGGGACTAATATTACCACTCAAGCTGACACCAACCATGGTAATGGGTTGGGGTTGGGTGAATTCATAAAAGAGAAACTACCAAGAGATGCAAATGAATAAGAATCCAAAGGTGAATTAGGAAGAAGAACCATGACTCATCTAGCAAGGTTTAAAGAGGGAATCCTAGAGGAAACTAAGGGTGAATACCTCTCAATCTCCATGACTGGCACTTCATAAGTGTTATGGTGTAGAGAAAAGTATGAATATAGAGGGTGTTATGCAACCATCTCACAAAACAGAAGAAAATATAGATCAACTATTTAAAAATTAGCCTCTTTGTTATGAAACTAGCTCAAGAAAAGATAGAAAAGATAGATCAACACCTTAGAATTCAGCCTCTTCGAGGGGGCAATCTCCTTTACATTACATAAATGAAAAATTCTTGGATGATTCAAATGACAAAACCTCCTTTCTATATATATGAGTCTAAGGAGCCACAATATAACCTAGCCAACCTAACAATAATAATATAAAGCCACAAAAATAACAATAGAGGGATTTTATGGGGCACAGTAATAACAATATGGGGATAATAGGGGCACAAAATATTAATAAGGGATGCCACTACAATAGTAATGGGGTAATCACTAGTATTATAGGGACCCAACATGCCCCTCTCCTTCAAAAAAGTGTTTCCCTCAACCCTTGAGTAGTTCTGGATGCTTCTGTATAAAATTCTCATCCTCCGATGTGGAATCTTCAGCGGATAAGTTCTTCCACTTGATGAGATACTCTGAAATTGATCGATTTCGTAGTATCCTCAATAGATAAGTTCAACTTAATGAGATACTCTAAAATTGATCAATTTCGTAGTTGTCGAGTTGTTTTTTCCATGACTGCTTTAGGATCCAATATAATTTATCGTTCTTTTTCAATTTCTAGCAATACTATTTGAACTGGGAGCTTGTCACCGATAACCTTCTTTAAGCATCAAACATGGAAAACTACGTGTACTCATGAAGATACATGAAACTCCAATTTGTATTCCATAGTACCAAGCTACTGCAATACTTTGTAAGGACCATAATACTTGGGTGAAAATTTGTTGTCCTTCTTAACTTTCTTGAGAGACATTTGTTTATATGATTGTAGCCTTTAAAATACCCGGTTGGCTACATCAAAACTTCTTTCACTGTGATGTTGATCTACCCGTTGTTTCATTTGATCTAGCGCCATAGTGAGGTTATCCTTTAAGGGTTAGAGAACTTGTTGTTGATGCTCGATGTGGTCTTCCACTCTTGAACCATATAATTTTCTCTTAAAGATGATGTGATGGATGGTGGATGATGTCCATAAAGTTCCATAAATGGGGTCATTTTTACGGTATTATAGAAGGTAGTTTTATACCAAAATTCAGCCAGAGGTAACCACTTCACCCACTGTGTTTGTTTATCAGGGACAAAGCAACGAAGATATCATTCCAAAAATTTATTCACTATCTCAGGTTTCTTGTTGGATTATGGATCATAAGATTACCTATGAGCTAATTGTGTACCAAGAAAAGAAAATAATTTCGTCCAAAAATTTCCAGTGAAAATAATTCTTCCACAAACATCAGAATATAATATTTAAGGCCATCCCAAAAAAATTCATTATTGAGCCTGTGGTAAGTTTTTAAAAATTGAGAGTGCCCTCCTAATGGGGAGGTGTGTAATTCTAAAAGAATCTTTTATTTGAGTATGGAATTATTATAGTGATATAGGTGATATTTGTACAACAATGAATCATTTTTCTAGATAAACATATCAGATGTACTAGGATCTTGCTGCAACTATTGAATGAGTGTCAACACCTCTTCATCATTCTTTCATTCATCCCTTGCTTCAGTTCTCTAATCAGGTTGGATAATAGAAATGGTGCAAATAAATACTTCAACATCCTCATCCTTTCTGGAGAGTGCATCTACAACAACATTTTTATTCCCTTTTTTTTATAGGATTTCAAAGTCATAACCCGACATCTTTGTCGCCCATATTTTCTACTATTCTGAAGATAATCTTTGTTCCAAAAAATATTTAAGACTATCTGATCTTTTTTTACCTTGAAGTGTCTTCGGATTAGTTAAAGTCACCATTGCTTTAGTGCATGTAGTATTACCAACAATTCCTTCTCATAAATAGGTCTATGTAAATACTTTCCCTTGATTGGACAACATTAAAAAGCAATGTTTCTTCCCTCTTGCATTAAAACAACACCAATTCCATTTCCCAAAGCATCACATTCCACAATAAAGGTTTTTGTGATGTCTGTTGTAGCTAATACTGGTGCATGGCACATTCCCTCTTTAATATGTTCAAAGGCCTTAGTTTCTTCTGGAGTCCAAGAAAATGCATATTTCCCCAGTAATGTTGTTAGAGGCATTTCTATTCTCCCATAATTCTAAACAAACTTATGATAATACCCTTTCGGCCTAAGAAATCCTGAAATATGCTTTAGGATTGTTTGGATTTTCCATTCCTTAATGGTTTTAATATTTTTAGGGTCTACCTTAACACCCTCATAAGATACAATCTAATCCAAATAGTCCACCTCTTGTACTCTAAAGAAACATTTTGATTTTTTTCATATAATTATTTTTCCTACAATAGTTTGAGCACCCTGTCAACATGTTGAACATGATCCTTCCAAGACTTGTCGTAGACTAGTATAGCATCAGAAAATACTATCACAAATTTTCTCAGGAAGTGTTTGAAAATAAAATTCATCAAACCTTGAAATGTGGAGGATCCATTAGTAAGGAAAAAATGCATGAATAAAAATTCATAATGACCTTCATGAGTTCTAAATGTTTTTTTCATAATGTCATCATCCTTCATTCTAATTTGATGATATCTTGAACAAAGATCCAACTTGGTGAAGCAAACTACTCCATGTAGTTCATCTAACAATTAAAAAATGACAGGAATGGGGAATTTATCTTTAATAATGATCTTGTTGATCTCCCTATAATCTGGAGACATACGCCATAGTCCATCCTTCTTGTGCACCAATACTAATAGAGCAGAGAGAGAACTTTGACTAGGTTGAATTATACTAACGTTTAGAATTTATGCAACCATACATTCAATTTCACTCTCTTGGGCATAGGGATATCTGTAAGGTCTGATGTTTGAAGGAAAACTTTATGGAATCATGTGAATAACATTATCATAATCACGAATATGTGGGAGGCCTTTCAGAGTCTCAAATACCTTCGAATGATTGTCGAGGACTTTTGGGAGATATGGAGAAATAGATGTTTTCAATGTCTTAACCTCTAGTGAGCATAATTGTGCAATTACACCCCGTTGTTATTTTAACAATATTTTTCCTGCCATTACAACTAATTATCTTCCTTGGTTTCCCTATGATACCCCTTAATTCAATTTCCTTTCCTTCCCAAAAAAAAATTCAAGAAAAGTTGTTAAAAATTAAAAGTTATCGTCCCCAAATATTGTAACCATTAGAATCCTAGTACAACATCAACACCAGCCAATTGAATGGAAAGAATTGGACAATTCAATATGTAATCCCCCATATTTATCTTGATATTATGGCACTTTCTAGAGAAATTTATAGTTCCTCTATTTGCAACCATCACTTGACACTCTGGTGTTAGACATATAAAGCAATTCAATTCCTTGGATATCTTACAATGAATAAAATTATGAGTACTACCCAAATCAATCAACACTATTACATTTTTCTTCTTGATATATCCTTCTATGTTGATAATTTCAGGAGTTGTAACTCCAACAATTTCATTACAAGATATTGTCAAATTCATTTATTCTTTCTCTAGGGTTGGTTACTAGTGTATATCCTCTTCTTTTGACATTTCTTGTTCCTTCTATTCCTCCTCTTTACAATTGATGTAAAGTAATTTCTTCTCAGCACACTTATGACCTTTAGTGTATTTCCTATCACAACTTTAACAAAGCCATTTTACTCTTTTTTCCTGCATTTGTTGTGGTGTCAACCTTGTAGGTTGTTGAAGGCTAGGAGTAGTAACAATTCCATATTTATAGTTGTGGGAGGTAGACTTCTTTGTTGCTATAATTTTTCTTTCAACTTTTCTTGCCACCCTAAATTCTTTCTCCATTGAATCATGTTCCAAAAGGCTAACCTCATGTTGGATGTTATCCTTTAAATTACATATGAAGACATCAATCCTATGCTCCTTTGGAATATCAGTTACCTTGATATTCAATTTTTGGAAGTCTTCAATGTGCTCTTTCATTGAAACCTTTTGTTTCATATTTATCAATTGGCTAAAGGTGTTGCTCTTTTCATCCTCATAGTGTGATATCATTTCCTCCATAAAAATTGACCAAGTGACAAGTGGTTTACGAGATAAAATCCATCAATATATTACAAACTAATTGGTTTTAAATATAAATATTCAATACATATCTTTCATGAGGGTTGCACATCATGTAGTTCAAAATATTGCTCCCATCTGTATTATCCATGTTACTAGATCCTTGCCATCAAACATCCTCATATCGATCATTGGAATGTGGTTGGTCTTCAACCCAAAGTCAGAGTCTCTAAAATCATGATTAATATTCCTTTTGTTCTCATCATGAGTTTCATGGAATGCCTTTTCGTCATTAGGAAGCATTTTTTGTAGCAACTTTGTCAAACCTTCCTTCAAACTTTCCATTTGTGCTTTTAAAACATTCTTCAAACCTTCCCATTTTTGCTTCTAAACCATCATTCAAGCTTTCCATGTCCCTTTTGATTTTTGATTCTAAACCATCCATTTTCCCTTTTAAACCATCCATCTTTTTTTTTTGAATATGGCTATTTCTATATTAATACAGAAATAATTTACACCGAGGCCATCGCCTCGTAGAGATAGCTCAAAGATGCGGCATGATTACAAGCATGGCATATCAGTACGCAAAAATCCAATTGAGTATTTCCCTCAAGAACTGTAGAGAGCCTGATCATTAATAAAGCAAAAATCCAGAAAACCCCATAGTTGTACGTGGAACTGAGAATTAAACCGGAGCTATGCGACAACCAAAACAGTAAAACAAGACCAGGTAGCTGTGACCAGCTATGCGACAACCCATTACTGGATACAGAGGTAACTGTGACTGCGACCAGAACTGAAAACTGAAGGCTAGCAGAATGCCCCTTTCGTATGAAAAACTGGAAATATGAGCTAATGCATATATCATAATATCTAGGACGATGATGAGTGAACCTTCTCGAGCTTGCTGAATTCCAAGAAAACCAGAAAGAACCAACCTGTTTAAACATCAGGAGAGGGATCAGGCAGCTCCTCGGTGATGCGACATCCATACTTGTAATCATCGTCATCATCAAAGGAGCCCGTCTTATTCTTCATGCTTTCAGAAGCTTTTATTTTGCCAGAGCCTGAAGCTCTGCTCTGTTCGAGGTTTGTCTGGATGGAGCCTGGTTTGTCTTCCACCGGCCTGTCCGTAGTCACCCTGAGGGAACCAGCTTCTTGACCTGAATTGAGCTCGCTAAGCTCAATGGTGACCGTGGCCATAAAGGAAAAAGTACCATGACTACAAGGGAATTGTAACCGAGCAGTGTTAGTCATGGATTGGAAGGAGCTCAGTGCTATAATTTGCAATCCTCTGCCCCTACCCCGTCCACTCCGAGTAGCTGGGTACCTGTATGAGCGGAAGTCTAAGCAGGAGGTTGAGGAGTCCATCATGGAGGAGATAGCCTGGCGTCCAATTTGCCCTCGAGAACTGCCTCTTCTTCAGCTCATCCGCTGTCGCAGTTTCGGCATAGTTGGAGGAGCAGGGTGATCTGGGCTACTTGGTAAATGATGGAAGTAGTAAAGGATGAAAACAAACTTGGCTTCAGTGCTCAGAATGCTGAAGTGGAGAGCAGCAAGTGGGTGGCAAGTGAAAGAGCAGGGGAAACAGAGGGTAGCTTGAGGGCATAGCCAAAAGTTCCTCCAACAAACCAAAGCCCAGTTTACTTCTGAGAGAGGTCGAGAGCAAACCGCTGCATCTGCAAAGGAGGAGTAGCCAAAGCGGAAGGGAGAAATGTGATTATGGCAAGTTGATAGCACCATGATCAAGAAATTAACCGGCAAAGGAGGATGTACAGGCATCATTAAAGTCTCATTAATCTGGATCACAGGGAGAGTTATGACTGGAGCTGTAAGAGGTTGTGTGGCGGTGAAGATCAACCACGCACCCATCCAAACAACAAGCTACGTACCTGTACTGCCGTCAGACACCCGGATCCAGGAGGGATAGATCTTGTTGCACCAGGAGTGTGCAGTCACTTTTGAGTTGTGGATCATTGGAACAATTCAACAGACTAGAGAAGAAGGGGAGCTGCTGATCGACCCCTTGATTAGCTAGTCTATCTACAACCTTGTTAGCTATTCGCTGGATGTGCTTGAAGGAAATGTTGCGAGGAGTTTTGAGCCATTCTTCAATTTGTTCCAGTCTACTTAGAAGCCTCCAACTTGAAGCTATCTTTACAACTGAGGATCCTGATTGTATCTGGATGGCAGCTTCTATGAGAATTTGAGAATCCCCTTCAACCTCTAAAGGGAGCAAATTTTATGTTTCTGCTGTGTGTAACCCTTGCCATAAGCCTTCAATCTCGGCTGCGTTGTTGGTGTCTCGACCCATTGAACCGTGATACATATGCAGAACAGAGCCCTCCATGTTCCTGATGATGCCACCATATCCAGCCGGCCCAGGATTGCCCTTAGCCGCTCCGTCGAAGTTCAGCTTGTAGGGGTGGATGGTCGGTGGAGACCAAGAGTGTGCAGACTCAGAGTGGATAGAATTACTGGCCTTGATGAGGTCTACAGAGGTGAGATCTAAGTTCCAGTTGGCAAGAATGAGGCGTTCCTGAGGAGAGACTGGCATGTCTGAGTCTTGCCATTGTCTGAGAGCTAGAGTTTCTTGAAGATTCTGCTTGAGAAGAAGCCAAAGAGTGTCAAGAGGTGAACTGTGATTTTTGAAGATCCTGCTATTTCTTTCCTTCCAGATTATCCAATAAACGAAGCCCGGAAGGAGGTTCCAGAGAGTGTTGAGAAAAGGACTTTGGAAAGGATTCCATGGCCAGGTTCTGATGGTGTTTACGATATCTCCCTCTCTTCTGCCTGTTCTTCTGTTACACTGTGTTGTTCTCTCCCACATTTGAGCTGCTAGAGGGCAAGTGTCCAAGAGATGATTAATGTTCTCTGAGTGAAGATTACAGTTGAAGCATCTAGAAGGCCCAATAAATCCTCGCCTTTGTAAGTTATCCCACGCGAGGATCCTTTTTTTGCTGAGAAGCCAAAGGAATGTGGAGACCTTAGGCCATATATTTGGTTGGCAGACTTGATCTCATAGTTTATCTTTTATTATCTGAGTAGGGTGATGAAGGATTTGATATGCTTCCTTGGTAGTGAACATGCCCTTAGTAGTATATCCCCATCTCAAATGGTATTTCTGATTGGAGAGTTTGATTCTCCTGAGTTTGAGCTCCTGATCAATCTCATCGTAGGTTTCCTCCTGCCAGTTGGCCTGCCAAGTGTTTGTCGGTCTCTTAAGATGAAAGCTTTGGGGAGATTGTTGTTGCAAGAATTGATGAACATGGATTTGTTCATTTTGCTGCATGGTTGCTTGCCACTTGGGTTTGTTAAAGAGAGAGGCAAGTTTGGGAAGTTGTTGCCAGGAATCTTCCCAAAATCTCGCAGTGGTGCCTGAGTGAATTTCCCAGAAGCTGTGTGCTTGAACAAAAGCACTATGTATCTTGGCAGCATTCCAAATTAGCGAGCCAGGAGTGGTTGGACTGAAATGGATTAACTCCTCCTTTGAACTTCCTGGAGCATATTTGGCTTGCCAGAGACGACCCCAGGGAGTGTGCAGTTTAGAGATCCAATTCCACCATATGTGCGCACCCATGATGAAGGGGATCCCTCAGGCCTAGTCCCCCAGCTGATTTCGGAAGACAAACTTCCGTCCATTTGACCAGGGCCCATTTTATGTTGTGGCCCGAGGAACCCCAAAGGAAATTTCTTTGAAGATTGCGAATATTCCTGAGAACCCATTTTGGGGCAGCCAAAATAGAGAACAGATAAAAAGGCATGGCTTGAAGAACAGATTTGATGAGGATAATCCTACTAGCAATGTTGAGGGAGCGGAAAGTCCAGGAGGAGAGCCTGGTTTCTAAGTTGTCAAGGGGGGTCCTCCAAGAGGCATGTTTGATAGCAGAGTCAAATAGGGGAGCTCCTAGACGAAGGAAGCTTGGCTATTGAAAAACCTAGAATCCTGGATATGTTCCTCTGAGTGAGAATGGGAGTGTGGAAGAAAAAGAGTTGGGATTTGGAGGTGTTGATGGTAGTACCAGAGACTTCTGAAAAAAGATTGAGCAGAAGTTTAAAGGCAGAGGCTTCTTGTACTGACGGGTAGCCAAAAAGCATATTATCATTGACAAACTGTTGGTGAGTGATGGGGGATTGGCCATGCAGTGAAATGCCCTTTAAGGAGTGTGAAGAAGTGGCAAAGTGAAGAAGGCGGCTTAACCCTTCAGCCATGAGAACAAAAGTGAATGGGGAAAGAGGATCTCCTTGACGAATACCCTGAGAAGGTTGAAAAGGAGGGGAGGGGGATCCATTGAGAAGGATGGAGAAGCAGGGGGAGGAAATGAGATTCATGATCCATTGTGTCCAGGTGGCATTGAAGCCGAATGCTAGTAAGATGTGTTTGATATAGGTCCAACTGAGTTTGTCGAAAGCTTTGGAGAGATCTAGTTTGAGAATCATACCTGGTTTTTTCAATATCTCGAGTGAGTGGACCACTTCGTGGGATAGAATGATGTCATCCAGAATCTAGCGCCTTTCCACATATCCTGTCTACTCTGGCGAGATAAGGAGAGGGAGAAGAGGTCTGAGTCTATTCGCCACTACTTTAGATATAATCTTATAGATGACATTGCATAATGTAATCAGTCTATATTTATCAGGAGTCTTGGATTCTTCCACTTTAGGAATGAGTGCTATGAAGGTCGTATTTAGAGAAGGAAGAACCCAGTGCATCGACCGTGATTCATCCACTAGCTCCCAGACCTCTATTTTGATAAGCTCCCAGAAAGCATGAAAGAAGTTGGCTATGAATCCGTCAGGGCTGGGCGCCTTACCATCCTTGAGTTGGGCCATTGCGTCCTCCACTTCCTGCAT
Source organism: Pinus tabuliformis (assembly GCA_031772625.1). Lineage (NCBI taxonomy): Eukaryota > Viridiplantae > Streptophyta > Pinopsida > Pinales > Pinaceae > Pinus > Pinus tabuliformis. The sequence continues at coordinate 890,885,579 of CM062816.1, read as the reverse complement.
GGAGATAGGCTGGAGAAGCCTATTGTTGTGATCCTCATTAATGATTTTAGGAATGTGCTGCACTATATTTTGTATGGCTTGATTTCTGCTACCCAGCGGTTCTCTAAGAGTGTCCTGAAAGTATTCTTGGAATTCCTGTACTATGTGTTCATGAACCTCCAGGCGCTCCCCTTGTTGATTGTTGATGAAGGCGATGTTGTTGTGAATTCTCCTTTGAATGCTTGACCTGTGAAAGAACTTAGTATTTTTCTCCCCTTCCTTGAGCCATATGATCCTGGATTTTTGTCGCCAGAGAGTCTCTTCTTGCTGCATGTGTGTTTCAATCTGATTTAGGAGAACCTCCTCTTGTAGTGCATAATCCTCTGTTTGACCCTCTAATATGATACATTGTTGCAACGTGTACATTTGCTGCTCCAGCGCTTTCCTTTGATTGAATGTGTTGCCAAACTGAGTGCGATTCCAAGTTTTCAACACTTGTTTAAGGTATTTTAGCTTTTGTTGAAATTGAAACATCTTGGCTCCTGCGGGGGGAGTGAAGGATTTCCAGGCAGCTATTACCACATCTTTGAAGTTAGGATGGGAGAACCAGAAGGATTTGAAGCGGAAAGGTTTGTTGCTCTTTGACTCTGGACGTGACCACTGAAGCATTATAGGCCAGTGATCTGAGCCTGCTTGAGGCAAAATGGATGCATGGAAATCTCCGCCTAGATGAATGGTGTTATCCGACAGGAGGAAACAATCAAGTCTGGAGGCTATGTGCTGAGATCCTCTTCATTTGTTGGTCCATGTAAACATACCGTTTGAGGTTTGAAGATCCATGAGCTGATTCCTAGATATGAAGTCTTTAAAGCCAATGTTGTCCCCTTCCAGTCTTGCTCGACCTCCAGATTTTTCCTCCAGCGCTGTAATGATATTGAAGTCACCACCACTTATCCATAGGGGATGGCTTCTGCCAGAGCTGAGAGCTGTGAGAGAGTTCAGCAAATCCAGCTTTTTTTGAAGATCTTGAGGAAAATACACATTAGTGAGAAGACCATGGATGTTGGTACCAATGAGGTGGAAAGTGGTTTGAATGAAGAAGTGAGAGGCATGGAAATCTTGAAGGGAGAGGATTTGAGGGTTCCATAAGATTTCCAGCCCTCCAGAAGCGCCTGATGCATCCACAGAGACTGAGCGACATCCTGTCCAAACTTTGTTTAGAATTTTCTCCAATGCAGTGCTATTGCCTTTGGTTTCTTGTAGAAAGACTAATGTGGGCCTTTCTTGCTGAATCATTTTTTTTAGCATTCTATGTTTTGTAGGGTTGTTAAGCCCTTGCACATTCCATGAGATTAGCTTCATGAGGAACCATGGGGAAGAGCTTTAAGGAACTTGGTTAGCTTGGAGAATTCTCCAGAATCCACCAGCATTTCTCTAATAATGATAGTCCTTTGCAAATCCATTTTGCACCCTCATTTTTTTGTGTCTTTCAAAATTTTTTTACCATCCCAGGGACTACCTGCCTGAATGCCAAGATATTTATTTTGTTGTGCTCTGATCAGAACTCCTTCAAGTCTATTGATCTCCCTTGGGGAAATTTCACTGAAGTCTTTTTGTCGACACTGCTTCTAGTTTGAGTACGTCAAAACCTCCTAGATCTTCACTTTCTGGTCCCTCCTCCATGAGTGATGGTTTGTCCTATTCCTCCTCATCTGACCTTTGATTGCTATTGTGGGCTAGAGAAGCTTCAACCTCCATGGCGGAAGATTGTAAGGTTGTTTTTGAAGCGTGATTTTTGTCAGTAGAGGTTGAAGTGGGAATGCTGATTGGAGCGGACTTAGAGGGCAAGGCTGAGGGATTTGGAGGAGGCATAGGGGTGGAAGGGGAAGGATCTGAAGATGGGATGAGAATATGATCCTCCATGAAGATTGGAGAGGACAGGATTCCAAAGCTATTCCAAGTTTCAGGCTTCTTGGGATCTTCTGGAGCAACTGGAGGTTTCTTGGTTTGCTTTCTATGGCTAGGAACTCTCATGAATCCTTCAGCATCTTTACTTGTCTCAAATGCAGATGCTTTCGACTAAAGATTCAGAGGGAAATCCCTGAAAGGATGACCATGCTCATGGCACCTTCTGCAGTGAAAAGGAATATGCTCGTAGTCTATAGTTTGTACCCACTCATAATCGTCATGAAATAAACTTACCGAGTCCATGATTTCTTTGGCCAGATGCATGTGTACACAGATCCTGGCATAGGAGGTGTACCTTCGGTATTTGGTTTCCTCAGCGACTTTGATGAAGACTCCTAGGCTATTGCCAATGTCCTTTAAAGTCTCCTTGTTCCAATATTCCATGGGAAGAGAATACAAGCGTATCCATACCGGAGCCCAAGTGAAATCCTCTTTGTCTGGATCGAACCTCGCTTTCCATTCTCGAAGATATAGGCCTGCAGAGTTGAAGAAATACGGACCTCCTTCGAAGATGCGAGTTTTGTCTTCCACGCAGTTGAAGATAGCAATGAAAAAACCTTTGGGGCCTAACTGCAGGGAGACTTGACCCTTAGGCTTCCATTTGGAGACTATCCATCCATCAAGGCCTTCTCAGTTGGCCAGAATTCGAGGAACTTGCCTATGAGTGCATGATAACTCATTTATTAGATTTGGGTGTTGATTCGATCACTCGGAAGATCTATTTTTATTCTCTCTGCAAACTTAGGAATGCATGTTACAGAGAATTCTTTTGACCATGACGTTGAGTTGTTTTGGTATGTTCCTTTGACTTTGGCTGCCGTCTGACCTGCGACAACTTTTCCATTGTTGTTTTTAACAGGATCTGAATGAGGGCCATCAGTTGGGTAAGGGCCTTGACCGACTGGAACTTCTGCATTTACTGACTTGTCATGAGAGGGATCTGATGGGGGGGGTGGAGCCCACCCCTCCGGATTGCAGGGCCATGGTGAGGAGATCAGTGGCGTTGTAGGCCAGAGAAGCTGAGAACACAAAGGAGAGGGGCGGCGAGATTTTTCAGTAACCCTAGCAGTGGCAGCATCGATCCCTAGTCTAATGAAGCTCAGCTCTGATTCTAACAGAGCACTAGACCATCCATCTTAATATTCATCATTGTTTCAAATTAGTTTTTGGTTACTCTTTGTGAGGGTGAAATTTGTTGCATTCGATCTCATAATTTTGATATATCATGTTGCATTTTTTCCTCTTCTTCATGCATCATATTAGAGCTTTCTGGTTTCTTACTGGGTGTATACATTTTTTTGTGACATATTGGAAATAATATTATATATTCTTCACTATGCCCTTTGAATTGCTTCAAATTGTTTTTTCAAACAAAAGCTATGCAAATTTAAAAAAATACACAATTTTTTTCTTGTTTTTGGAAGCTTGGTCTTGAAACTATTGCATCCCTATAATTTTGGCTCTCCAAGGCCTGAAATTTGGTCCCGTGGTAGAAATCCAATTCTTCTTTCCAACACCAGAAGTCATACCAAGATTGGATTCTTTAATATAAAGTTATTCCAAATAGCCCATGATGTCTTGATTATGGATTGTTTGAGTAAAGCAAACTTGCATGGGATGCCATGTGTCCCTGTTTCAACCTTCGGTGTTGCAATTGATACAAAAAAATACAGTCCTTCCAATTTCAACATTTTTTTATGGAAATCAAAATTTGATTCTTTAAACGAAAGTTATGATGATTTTCCCTAGGTCACTTGTATGAGACAAAATTTTGGAGCATGCAGAAACCCTAATTTATTCGGACCATATCTCCGAAAATATAGTGAATGAGGATCTGAAATTTCTACATCGCAATCACCATGATTTTAACTCCACGTGGTCAAAATTTCAAATTCTAAAGCTTCGCAGAAAAAAACTAAAATTATAATGAATATTCCAAGATGACCTGTTTGAAGTAGCAAAATCCTAGAATCCAAAGTTCTAATTCCAAATGTTATGTAAACAACTCACAAAATAGAGTAAAATATAGATTAATGACAAAAAATAACCTCTTTGAGGTAGAAAACTACTTTACATTACATAAATTAACAACTCTTGGATGATACAAATAACAAGACCTCCTTGGTATATATAAGAGTCTAAGGGGTTACAATATAATAGGAGCCTACACAACAATAATAATGTAAGGGCAAAACAATAATAATAGTGAGCTTCTATGGGACAAAACAATAAAATATGGGGTCTACATGGGCACAACAATAACAATAGGGAGCTACACAAATAATAAAAATAATGGGGCTACACTATTAATATAGGGACCTAACAGAAAGCATTAAAAAATGTCTAGTAGTGTAATGTCATTTTCTAACCAAGATTTAATTCTAATCTAATTCAAGAACTCTTGTCCTATTAATGAAAAATAATTGAACCTAGAAGATGGAATACACCTCAAAGAAGTCCTAAGTTATGTTTCAAAATGACTTTCCAAAAAACTAACCTCCCAAATGATCAGCGCTGTAAACAAGGATGAGTGAATGTATGAAGAGGTGTGGTCACTTCCCACCATTTCCACCTATAGTGTGGATTTTACAAAAAAATGGCTACTTTGGTTACCTTCGTCCAGTGGGGGTGAAAGAATAATAACTTCTTGGTGTCAAATTTGGACCTTGATTCTTGACCAAGAGTTGGAAGCCTCAAGGGGAACCGCGAGTATTCACAGTTTAAGCCTTACGCCATTCATGGGTTTCTTTTGCACACGGATTTTTACCACTGGATGGTGAAGGGTTTTAATATCCCTATTAGACAACCACTATGTACAATGTATGATTATTTATGGGTGTTATTTAGATTCGTATCCCATCGATCCTAACCTAAATAATAGATTGTTTTGATGTCCAAGTGGAATTAATCAATGTGTATGAAGTTAGGGTTTATTTTAGAGACTCATCTTAGGGTCCTAAACCCACTGTTTTAACTTAGTGGTGTGTATATGTGTATAAATGTATTTGTGTTACAACTTGAAATTAAGTGACTTTGCATTGAAAAATAAATAATTAGTTTCATATAATAGTAAATAGATTATTTCAATAAAATAGAAATTGTTGGTTCACTAAAAAATATCCAACACCCACCCTTTATGGACCTTAAAGATAAATGACTGCTATGTCCAAAAAAAAATTGTACTAGAAAACCTAAAAACATTGAGAAAATAAACTCGTGATAATTTAATTAAGAAGACTAACCAAATAAATTAACCTAAAAATATTATAAATATAATAATAATAATAATAATAAATACTAAATATATGATTTAATAATATAATAATAAAAAACCTTATTTATACCACCTTTAACAAAATATTTCTTTATTTTAAAAATATTTCTTTTAAAAATAAAAATAAAGTAAAATCGCAGGCCAACCAAACGAAGGAGATGTGACCGACCAAATCTAAAATCCTCTAGGTCGTGAAGCCCACTAAACACGACTATAACGACTATAATAATGCACCGTATTCATATTTTACTTTTGTGGTAAAAGTACGTATTCATTCCTATCCAGTCCTGTGCTACGCTTATTGAAAGACCTCGATACAAAGTCCTCGGCTCAGTATCTGTGTATTAATCTGCCTCAGCCAGACGCTATGGAGACCATTTTGACTGGGACGGCGATACCAAATAAAGAGAGCATGAGAGGGCCCAATAGTAGAACGGGTTTAGAATTACAAGCTAACTCTATGCCAAAGTTGGACATAGTTTCGACTGTTACGGAGATGCCGCAGGAGGAGGCCGAGAAGAGATGCCCCAAAAGTAGAGTGGGTCCAGAATTACAAGAGGTAAAACGTTTTATGGAGCTTGGAATTGAGTTCAGAAAGGAACAGTTGACCCCGCCTCTGCCAAAGTTGGAGATAGTTGCGACTGTTACGGAGATGCCGCCGCAGGAGGAGGAGAAGAGATGCCCCAAAAGTAGAGTGGATCCAGAATTACAAGAGGTTAAAGGTTTTAAGGAGCTTGGATTTGATTTCAGAAAGGACCAGTTGACCCCGCGATTACTCACAATTCTTCCTGGATTGAAGCGATTAGTTGAGCCTGAAAATAGCACCCAGATTTTAGGGTTCGAAGTGTCGCCGTTGGAAAACTGGGAACTGCCAAACCCAAATGCCGCAGAAGTGGATATGAAAGAACATCTCAAGCTCTGGGCTCGTTCTGTGGCGTCAAATTTGAAATGTTATCATGACAACATGACAACGTTTTTGTCTGAAGGACAACCCTTGTAATCCAATATATGTGATTTTTTTTTTTTTTTTTGAATTCCCATGCTTCTTTGATTTGATCGATCTGTAGTCAACATCTACATTTATGTCGGGTATATAGGAATGGATCTTGGTGAGTGAATGTAAATTCACGTCACAAATGAAATTTGTTGAGCTATAAAAATATATATACAGTCAAAATATACGAGATTGTGATATAGAGAAGCGAATTTAAAAATTAATGTAAATTTGCTTGTGAAAATCAATATTTACATAACCCTCTTGAAAGTACATATTTGATTAACTAGAAATGCTAGATAAACCATAGTAGGAGCCGAAGTTGATCATTCTCGCTCAATGGAACCTCACAAAAATCTGTAAACTTAACAAATACTTACATGAACAAACAAAGCTACACTAATCAATATCGAATAACAATGACATTCAAAGCTCTTTCATTTTGTATATAACAATGACATTCAAAGTTCTTTCATTTCCCCTTGTTAATACTTACATGAACAAACAAAGCTACATTAATCTATATCGAATAACAATGACATTCAAAGCTCTTTCATTTTGTATATAACAATGACATTCAAAGTTATTTCATTTCCCCTGCTTTCCCTAAAGAATCAGGTTAGGAGAGGCTCTCATATTAAAATGGAATTTTGGGAAATATATGAGATTGCTCAAAACAATTAGTATTATTTAATCACAAGGTTATTTCATTTTCCATGCTTCCCCTAAAGGAACAGAGGTTAGGAAAGGCTCTCATTAAAATGGAATTTTGAGAAATATATGAGATTGATCAAAATAATTAGTATTATTTAATTACAAAGCCCAAATACATGCCACATAAATAGTGATTTATGAGATTTAACAATTTCCAAACCTAGAAATTATTGTTGAGAAAATATTTGAACAAAACAATCCACTCAACAAACCAATCCTATCAATACACAATGTAAACATTATTTAAAATTCAAATTATTTCTATATACTTTGATATCAAATCAATCCTACCAATACATTGATGTAAGCATTATTTCAATTTATTTCTTTATATTTTGATGTATGTGTAAGAGAGAGCTATCATGATGGTAGTGTCCAACCATTTTCTAGTTATGAAAATAGGATCATGCATAGGACTACTTTTGTAAGATAGGGTCTAGTAATTTCTAAATGGTATCATTTTATATATAACAATGACATTCAAATTTCTTTCATTTTAGCGGCTTCCCCTAAAGGAAAGAGGGTCTATACTAAAATAGAATTTTGAGAAATATATGAGATTGCTCAAATCAATTAGTACTATTCAATCACAAAGCCCAAATACATGCCATATAAATAGTGCTTTATGAGATTTAACAATTTCTAAACCTAGAAATTATTGTTGAGAAAATATCTGAAGAGGACAATTCACTCAACAAACCAAACCTACCAATACATATAAATTCACATTTAAAACAGATCTAAACTTAGTATAATTATAAATATTGTTAAAATAATATAATATTTAATATTAATATTTTAATATATGCTATAATTTAATAACATATTAAAGTATTGGTATTGCAATTTATTATAACAATAATTGGTAGACCAAAATTATTATGTATAGAAACATGAAACTATAAAAGTATAGCATAATATTATTACTAGTTAATATTATTATGATAAATAATTTTTATGCGATATAAATATAACTATTAAGATAGTAGTTTATTATGCTATTCATTATTCATTATAGATTTTTTCAAGTATTTTATTTAAAATGTTAAGATTGAAATTATTTGGCTAGATAAAAATAAAATAAAAAATAATTTTCTTACAAAACCAATTAATCAAGGACTCTAAAAGGTATAAGATTAAGATTATCCTAAGTGCTCATTAAGTAGTATTCATTATTCTTCTGTAGAATGTCAAAAATAATTGAACAAAATTTCTAGATGTTCTAGAATTGTTTAAATATCTGAAAAAGATTTAAAGTTATTAAACAGATAACAACATATGATTTCCAGGTAGCAAATATATTTATATAAATTATGGAAACAAAGTAAAAATGAGAAAGCAACAAATCATGATTGCGCATAATGAACAATCCATGAATAACCCCTTATATAAAATTGATATTGCATTGCTTAAATTGGAGCACTCTTTCATAAAATATATTGTAGGTATATGGATTCTTTATAATTTATTAAGTTATTAGAATGGAAACCACATAAAAAATTAAGTTGGTTCATCTTAAGATTCTCGACAGTTTCTAAATTTAAAATGTGATATAAATATCCTTATAAGACAAATTTACTATCTATATCATCAGATTCTTTATATCACAATTTTTATAATTTATTAAATTATTAGACCTAAAACCACAAGACCTTATCATATTTAATTAAAAAGGAAGAAAAAAACTAAAAAAAATTACTTTAGTCTATTCTAAGATTCCAAGGTGTTCATTTCCAAATTAAAATTGATTAATTTCTACTTTATACATCTAGGGTTGGAAGAAGTGTGATATAAATAATCTCAATATATAGTAAATAAACTTAGAGGATATACAATTTATCCTTCATCCTCACATTATACAATTTTTTCTTTAGAACTACTTTATTCACCAAAGACTTAGAGCAATACAAAGTCCCATTCATTTCCCACAAAATGTTTGTCGTAGCCTCCCTTGATACATTCAATAATATTGAATCCAAGAGACACAACCGTATTATGCTCTTTGCCTTCCAATCTAACATTCCCTAGTCTTCTACTGAAATTCTTGTTGGTGTTGTACCTAGATCTACAACGATCCACTAATATTTGTCCATCAACAGATCCTCCATTTGGAATTTCAATAGCTCAAAAATTTGTCAATTGAATTTCTGATCTCTATCTTTCCCCTATTTTCCAAAGGATGATGATGTGTTTATTCACATGATTCACTTCCTCGATAGGGAATAATGTGAATTATAGTTCCAATAAAAATCAAAGACTGAGATGTTGATTCATAGTTCTAGCTTCTAGCATGTAATTTATTATGGTTGTTAATTTGGAGCATTATAAAGTGCTTCACTCAAAAGTGAACCATATGCTCAAATGTTATTACTATTTTTAAATTTAAGTGAAGTTACTTTGACTATATAGGCACTTTCTTTATTAACGCAATTCTCTATTATGGCTTTACATTCATGAAAAGAGTTTGTGTTTAATCAACAAATCTGAGTTTTCCATCTCTCACGCGCCTGAGAAAGACCCCCTCTAGGTTACGAGTCTATATTAGTTTCTTTATATTTGTTTTTGCAAGAGTTATTCTAGTATTTTATTTAATGTTCTTTTTGAAAATTACAATTTTTTGTTGTCTTTTACTTATCCATATCTTGTTCTTCAGTTGATACAAACACTTGAACAAACTCTTGAAAACAACAAAAAAAATTTCCTAATACTTTTTTCCATTAGTCTTTTACTTTACTACAATTCTTAGCCTCATTTATATAGATATTGCACATACATGAATCAACTCTGAATTTTGTACACACCCACGCACACACCAATCATTCTAGGTTACTTTGATCTCATAGATAACTGTGATTTAACATGTATTTATTAGAATAAAATCTAGAATAAGTCTATACTAATTTTCATAGAATAAAGTTTGAAATGATTTCATATAATAGAGTTTAAAAGTTTCCTTCGAGGGGAGTTTAAATACTTTGCTAGAATAGAGTTTTCAATTGATATTTCAAAAAATAGATTCTTCCTACTTTCATAGAAAATTACGTCTTTATATTCATTAGAATAAAGTTCAAAAAGATTTTAGAGAATAGAGTTTAGAATAGATCTGCAATACTTTCTTAGAATATATTTGGTTTTTTTCATATTATATATTCATTGCATTTGTTTTTCATAGATTAGAAATTGTGTTTTCATTTCCCTTATATTAAAATTTAATCACTTTCTGGTTAAGAATCAATTAGCCCAATATCTATTTCTTTCCTTAGACTAAACCTTATTGCATTCATAGAATAAATTTGTATTCTTATTTTAATGTTTTTCACAAGAAAATGTGTTTTCTCTTTTCGATATCGCTTCATGAGTAGGATTTTGCTGTAATTTTAATCTTTCAATTCCTTTTATTGTACTACATTTCCCTTCGAATTGAATGCTAACTTTATATCATGTATTGTTACAATGTAATTCATAAGTGTACAAACCTGGATTGACATTTCAATGAAGTAATTTAACTCACAATTAAATTACCCTACATTTTTGGTGCCATTTTCATGGAGGTATACATAGGAATTTAGTTTCAACTTAGAATATCTTTTTATTTTATGCAATTCTGATTAGGAGAAGTGGTAAGATGAGAGGTAAGAACTCGCACATAATGATTGTGGGGTTCTTTTAAACCAGATTTATTGCATTGCATCTCATTCTTAGTTGCATTCATTTTAAGATTCCTAAAATTAGAATTCATTTGAGAATGCATGTATAAGGAAAGAGATTCTAGGGGTAGATTTGTTAGAGGACATAGTTCCATTCCATCATCACCAACCACCGCCATTAGATCATGTGTTGCAATAAGAGACACATCACCAATTATATCAAGAATTTCGTCTTTTTTAGGTGGAATAAGACTTCCTGAGTTGCAAAAATCATAAATTTTACCAAGAGAATAACTAGCTTCATCTATAGAAGTAGTGGTTGAAGAACCTACATCTTCAACTGAGGCATCCATTTTCCTTTTTTCAACTCATGAAAAACTCATTGGACAATAATTATAAGTACGTAAGAGGAAGTTTAAAGAGAAGAAACTTCCATGAAGAAGAAGCCGAATCATTCATAGAAGAGCTAGAAGAAGACAATTTAGTTGAGGAGCCTTACATAAGCTTAGAGGAATTAGCAATGGCAGAAGGTGAAGGAGAAGTGTATCATGATGGACACCCATTTATAGGAGGAGGGGGAAAGGAAATAATACCACTTGGAGGTGTAAAAGGAGGAAGAAGACTTCCTCATGGAGGTTTTAGAGATGGTAGAGGTGGAAAAGGTGGGATAGGTGGTAAAGGATATGATGGTGATCACAATCAAGAAGTAGATCCTTTTGGATTTCCTATTCAAGATATTAATACTACTATTACCATGAAAAAAATATCTCTTTTGTGTTCCTCATAACTTCCATAATATGAGGACAGAGGATACCAAAACTTTTTTCTTTGAATTTTGAGTATTATGCAAATCTTATGATTATTTTCTTGATGCTCAAAAGTTGAAATTGTTTCCAACCACATTGAAATATGGGGCTCCAAGATGTTTTATGGGCTTAGGGATTAATTTGATAAGGTCACAGGAATATATGAAAAAATTATATTTAGAAAAAAATCTAAATATTATTGTATACTTCATAATCTTAGAGAGAGAGTTTTCAAAATGAATAATAAAGAAGATGAAATCCTTGAGGATTTAGTGGAGAGATTTGCATATAATGTTAAGAGAGCAAAATTGCATAAGATAGAACTTAATAAATTAGAAACCCTCTTACTTAGAGCTATAAGGGAGGAATGGATAGATCTTATTAAACTTATGGGTAAAGGATATGTGTCTCAATAATCATTTGAAGAGATTTATGAATTGACAAACATATATCAAGAAGAAAGACAAAATATGGGAGAAATCCTAGAGATACAACCATGACAAAAGCAGGTAGAGCTACATTAGGATTGGTAAGTTGTGTCGAACACGGTAATTTTCTTGATAATTTTAAAATTGAAACCTTCAAAATCTAAGTGAACAAATTGATATCCTAATAATGCAAAAAAAATTAAAAAATATATGGATGCTTCTCTTTCTATATTTTTTCTAGATGTAGAAAGAAAGATGCATTAAGCAAATGTCCTCTTGACAATAATAAAATTTATGTGATTTTTCCATAAGAACATGCTACAAAAGTTTGTCCTTAAATACTAGGATTCAAGCTTGTTTACCAAGAAGAAGTTGGAACAATTCAGACACCAAAACCACTTTTTTATGTTGCTCCTAGTAAACCTTGGAAACTTCATTAACCATGTATGGTATAGGATCTTAAAACACAATTTCAATACTATGCACAAACTTATAATAGATGGAATACATGCCTACCTTGGAAAACTGGGGCACCCCACTCCCAAAATCCATCTTGGTCATAATGATGGCAAGGTTCCGATGGTAGAAATCCATAATAACCTTAATCTTTCCTATAATATCCTCAATATCATCCTCAATATTATTCTCCACGACAACCTCCATAGCCTCCAAAATTTCAATTACATCCTTAATTGACCAATATGCAACCCCTTCCATTACAATGTACTTCATTTCCTCAAAAAGCAAACCAACTACCTAGACGACTACTTCAAAACTTCAAAAATAAAGTACCTCAACAAGCCACTTAGTGTTGAAGTTCAAATTTTTTTATCTTATATGATATCTCCTATAGATTTAAATATATCCATCTTATATATGGGAGAGTTTTACAAAAGAAATGTCCTCCTATTGTCATTAAGTAATGTAAAAAGGATGAAACTCCTGAAAGGGGTGACTCTTCAAAAGGAAGAAATTCCTAAAAAAAATAGATAATAATAAATAAGATCAACTCCTAAAAATCCTTTAATTGAAAAACCCTGTATATCCTTACAAAACCATCCTTTTCCGGAGAGATTACAAATTGATAAAGGTGTAGAGAAAAAAAAAATATTTTTTGAAATTATGATATGTTATATGAGTTGGAAAATGTTTGTGTTAAAATTCCTTTACTTGAAGAAAAAAAGAAACTCTTATTTTTGTAAAAGAAATAAAGGAGTTTTGTTTTAGAAAACCTTAAAGAAAAAAAAGAAATACAAAAAGTTCAACTTATGAGAAAATTTGTAGAAATTATGATGGGATAAACTACAATTAAAAGTAATTAAATAAAGGACGTCCCCTTATAAACATTCATATCAATAATGTTGAAATCCGAAATACATTTATTGACTTAGGTGCAACTATAAATTTCATCACGAAAAGTTCTATTGATGGGTTAAGATAGACTAATCTTCAATATGCTCCTACTATATTGTAATTACAAGACATTTCTGTTATCAAATCAAAGGGTATGTTAGAAGATTTACTTGTATCCCTATATTCATGGGAGTATCTAGTTGATTTCATGATATTAACTCCAAATATTAACCTAGAAGGTCATCCATTAATACTAGGTAGGGCATGGTTAGCTACAACTAATGCATTTATTAGTTGCAAAGATTCTATTGACATGCTTATTTCTACTGGAAATACAATAAAAAAGTTTATATCATATGCACCAACAAGAACAATAACTGAAGTAGAGAATGAAGAATGGATTGAAGGTGATGATGAAGATTATGAAAATATTCAACTAGTTTTAACTATCTCATAAAATGATGAGGAAAATCAATTAATGAATCTTATGAATAATCATGGTTTTTCTCAATATTGTCAACAAGTTTTTTTTTTGCATATGCTAAATCAAAGTTAAAAAAAAAATGTAGTATTGAAGACCTTTCACAACAAAAATCCAAGGTATCATTAAATTCAATGGAAAATATTTGCAATACTCTTGTAGAAATTAACCGAGGATCAACATTAAACAACAAAAGTAACCTCGAGTAATTTCAAAAAGAACAATTGATTAAGATTTTACAAAACCATTACGCTACATTTGTATGAGAATATCCACAAATGAAAGGAATCAATCTAAATACTTGCATGCATCATATATATATATATATATATATATATATATATATATATATAAACGCATAAGACAACCTTGGAGAAGGATGAACTGTAATTTGAGGGAGATTGTTAAAGACAAATTATAGAAATTGCTCAATGTAAACTTTATTTATCCAAATTTAAATAGTGTGTGGGCCTCACAATTGGTTATTGTGATAAAGAAAAATTGAAAGTGATGAGTTTGTATAGATTATAAATAATTGAATAAAGCAACTATAAAAGGTCATTTCCCTTTACCTTTCATTGGTAAATTTTTAAGCACATTAGAAGGAAGGAAATATCTCTCTTTTCTTAATGGTTTCAAGAGACATAATCAAATTTAGGTTGCAACTAAATATCATGCTAATATAACTTTTACATGTCGACGGGGTACGTACATGCTAATATCATGCTAAGAGAAATTATAGAATACTAAATATCTGAAGAAATACAACCCAGAACACAAAATAAAATGAGAAAAAGAGAAAGTATTTTATTATTCAGAGATAAATGCAATGTTCACTTGCCTCTTCGAGGCGGCAACCTTGACCAGAGCAAATCTTGATTACAAAATAAGATTCAATGATCTTTCCCTTCTAACTACGACTATTTATAGCTAAATGACCTTCAACAACCTAACAACTAGTGGTCCTTTACATAACATGGGTTAACTCTTTATTTATTGATTATGGCCCATTTGCAACTAACTATGGTCCATTTTTTAAATGCGGGTCAACCACTTACAATTATTAATATGGGCTTTATTGACTATTTAACTAACTATGACTATGACTCAACCCTATTTAGTTTATTACATAAATAAAGGGGTTAGTGTTGGACCCTAATAGTGATCTTGTACTTTTTGTGTTTTTAGAGTCAGTTAATGAAATTTTAGTCTCCTTTATTTGTTTGTTATGCAATTTTTTGTTTTGTTTGTCACAAAATGCATAAAAAATAAGTCTTATACAATATTTTTTTTCTTGAAATTTATGTCGTAGGTCATATCCCGAAACATTTTGTCAAAAGGAAAGATGACCTTCTGACTACTTGACCTTTTGGCCACCCGAATACCAACACAAAGCATGTACAATTTTTTATAAATAATCGGCACAACCTTTGACTTCAACATTTCCGACTGTCAAACTACCGACCTTCCAACTTTAGTAATCCCTGACTATGTAACTACCAAACTAATGAAACCACCCGGCTATCAAACAACCTGAACTTCTGTCCACCTGACTTAGAACACTGAGTGACTACGAGTCTTATAAATAATCCAAACGATATCTTGACCTCAGTATTGTCTGACTGTGAAACTACTCGAACTCCTGACCTTAATATTCCCAAAGATCAAAGTGCCTGACGATGGTATAGTCGATGGACGATAGAATAATCTCAATAAGACAATAAAGACTTGATTATCTGACCCCACGATTTTATAAATGGCTCAATATCGAGTCAGACATTGAATCTAGAAAAATTTTCAAAAAAAAATGTAGGCTCCCAACTACCGGACCTCCCGACCACATGACTACCAACTTGAAGTGACTACAAATGAATACAACCTGATCTCCCAAGCTTGAAGTAAATGGATTTTGGCACTACTTTATTATGATATTATGCAAGTATTACTCTATCCTGCCAAATCTCTGTTACCCACCACGTTGCTTGAACCTTGCAGATATTCCATGTATAATGTATAATCGTACAACAATAGAATCATGCTACCCAAATCACACGCTTTACTGCCCATGGTTCTACCTACAACTGGATAAGCCTTATCCAATTCTCTCTATAAATTCAATATTTTTCCCCTTTGCTCGAAATTGAACATGCTTTCTTATTTTTCAAGAATGGTTGTTCCATGGCCCTTTGACTCTGCACCACACGTACACTTTAGTTCAAAATTTTCTACTCTCCTCAAAGACTAGATGTACTATTGCATCAACTACCTCCAGCTAATCATCTCGATTGCGGAATACTCTCAGGAATTAATTTCACCTATATATCGAAATGAGCACCTTGCCACTTTGTTGAAGTCATACTAAGAATTTCGATGGTGTTACCCCTTATGAGCTTGAGTGATAGTTACATTAAGGAATTTCTATCTCGTGACATTTATTCTCCTTTATGTTGAGAATTCATCGAATGGTGGCAAAGGCGCTCCTGTAGTTCTTATCTGATAGAAGCTTGGAACCATCTTACATAGGGCTTCTACCTCACCTGCCACATACCAACTATTATAGAATGCTCAAGAACTCTCTCAGCAGCTCCTCGACACTGCTCCCTTTGGGAGGAATGGAAGCTCTTGCACAATAAAGGGTAAAGCCTGTAAAAGAACTACAACAAGATATAATCGACCTGAGTACATTTGTTTGATGTCTCACATACTTTTTGTATGTCAGAACATTATTTTTCAAACAAATATCGTAATGTACATATTAACCGGCTCTATCAAATAGAGCATCTCTGGTATAGATTTGTACATTAATACAAATGCTCTTAGAACCAAATTGTTCTAAATGATATTGTTTTGCAATTTGAATAAATCATTGAGATATATAACTTCATTTATTGAATTTTTTATGATATCACTAAGCATTTTGGGAAAAATGTTATGGGACTCTTCTTCATTTTGAACTTTAGACACTTTGTAATTACTATTGTTTACTATATTAACTTATTTACTTTTTAATGGAACCATGGGACACTTGATCCCATGCATAATCATAAACAAAAAGTATTATACAAATTAGGAAAATATTGGTTCACAGTTGCATAACAAATATGTTCAAAACAACACATATTCCCTTGTTATTTATCCATATCTATTACAATGAAAATGCAACATAACCCATTAATTAGAAATTGTAATCATATAACATATATATTTGTTGTCTGCGGTAAAACTGAAACTAGCACTCTATCCACATCATCTCTTCTAGGTGCCTCTTTTTCTTTTGGAGCAAGTTTTGTATTCCTCCCTTATTACTGCATCCTTGTTCTTGCAATTAGTCTATAAATTTTGTTCCCTTTTGCTCCTTGTATTATTTCAAAAAAGCATGGACCTGAATATTTTCCTAATGCTATTTAATTTCATGAAACATCCCCTTTAGTTCATGTAGCACTAAGAATTTAATCCTTATCGTCAAGTTCAGGTTTCTTCTTTGCCTAATACATTGTATAATCCCTAACAAGAATTCTCCATTCATAGCCCTACAATCCATGTCCTCACACTGAGTCACCTCTTTGTTTTTTTATTCGTAACATTACAAAATATGTACGTTCTTTTTACAATGCATTACATCAACCGTTGGTAAGACTATGATATAGACAATAAAACTTCTAGAAACTAATAACCAGCAAATTCCCTTTTGTACTCTCTAGTCTTGCTTGTTGATTTCATGCAAAGTGAAGCAAATGTCAAATTTGTCTAGTTGTTTACTTATTTTTTTTAGCAAGTGGGTTATCTATCAAACTAATTACTATAAATATTAGTACACAATTAAACAAAAGAAAGCAACAACACAAATTTCATTTTGCAAAAGCATAGCTTAAAGTAATTCTTGGAAAAAAACTTGTTTTCCCATTTCATGTAAATAAATACCAATAAAAATAGAATCAACTCACAAAAAAATTATATTATCAAAACCCCATGTTTTTCCTTCAATTAAGAAAAATACATAAAATAACATTTGGAAATTTAGATTCAATACTTTGAAATTAGACACTAAAATAGAATAGTTTGGTATTAGTTTCAAAATGCTTGACCCTTTTTTTTAAGCAATTGCTTAGGTCTAAACCTTCCTTGTATATATGAACTTGAGCTATAGGTACATTTCTTCTTCACATATAACATTATAGCTAATTTAACTAAAGACTACATGCATATAAATCATGTATACAAGTAAGTACTGACATGCCACCATGTGGCTCTTCTTATTTTAGTTTCAAATATTAGCAATGACTTTGGAATTATATATGACTTTCTAATTTCTAGAAAATTGTGAAAAAGGCATGGGAAACCTATGCATCTATATTTATAATTTGTTATTTTAGTTTTAAGTAAATTTATCTATAAAGGAAAGTTCTTTCTCCATTTTATGAGGAGGAATTTGGGAGCTCAAATCATGTATACAAGTAAGTACTGACATGCCACCATGTGGCTCTTCTTATTTTAGTTTCAAATATTAGCAATGACTTTGGAATTATATATGACTTTCTAATTTCTAGAAAATTGTGAAAAAGGCATGGGAAACCTATGCATCTATATTTATAATTTGTTATTTTAGTTTTAAGTAAATTTATCTATAAAGGAAAGTTCTTTCTCCATTTTATGAGGAGGAATTTGGGAGCTCAAGTCTAGTTTGTGGTAGAATAAGTAATTTTTTCCCGGTTTTGATTTTACATTTTATTTAAGCTCTATAATTTCTATGGTAATTATTTATAATGAATTCATTTATGTCATATGTTATAATTATATTAACTAATGTTTTATATTAATTTTTGTTGTAGAATATTTTATTTGATTAACTTATATTGTAATTTTTTTTAATTCAGTTTAGTTGTATATTAAGTTATTTAATTAATTTGTGTTGTATATTAGTAGAAATACTCTATTTTGTGAAGGCGTGGACATGTGGCTAGGGAACCAAATATTTTTTGGCATAAGATGTATCTTTGTTTTTATTGTCTACAACCGAAGTGTGTTTAATTGTTGATTATTATGTCTATTAATTTTTAAATTAATGCTAAATTTCCCTTATCTGAGAGGTAGGTTAGAAACAATAATTCTATATGAGAATATGTAACTTACTCATTTAGTGCATCACATCTTGCATGAATTTGGGCTGTAGGTTAACAATTTGATGTATGAACTAAATAATTATTATGTTAATTAATTAGACTAATTGTTTCTATATCATTACATGGGAGATGTCAACGTTGAAATAGTAAGTCTTGTATTGGTTTTAATAGATTGTTGGGGAAATTTATGGAAAAGTATTACATATTTTAATGCCATTAGATTGTAAAACAATTTTTGATTACTACAAAAATATGATGCTTTGTTTACTCGTTTGTGTTATAAAGGAGGATTTCGTTAGAAAACTTGTCGTTTCCTTTTCTTTAGAACCTCATTTAAGTATGCATTCCCCACTCTAATACAATTTAAGTGTATATTTTATTATATTTAGTAGTTTCTTTTTTATTAGTTTTGTTACTCAAAGGAACGTTAACAATTTTTAATAGAGTTTTGCAAATAATTTGTACTAGAGTTTTCCAAGTTTGAAGGATGTGTTGATAGCTACTTTTGATAAAGAATTTAGTTTTTTTCGATGCATTATATTTCTATTCAATAGTAATAGAGTTTAAAATTATGAACTATTATAAGATTGGATTGAAGTCATTGTTATAGATATAATTGAGTAATTATTGTCTGAAATGATTACTTGTGTTTAAAATATAGAATTACAAAAATAAAGGGAAAGACTATATTTCCATATAAATATTTGATCACTTTATTCTCTCTTTGAAATCCAATGTTAGTGTCAATTTGACTATCTATCATTTACAAATTAGCACGATCATAGAACAATTCCTTTTATTTGTAGAGTGGTTCCTCTTCAATTTATTTCCTTTCAAGAAAAAGCTAATTTCCTTTATGCAAACAAAACTTGATTCCTAGAAGAGTGAGATATTTCTTTTCATGAGATGAGTGATTTATTTCCTATTTGAATCAAGTTCATTTCCTGCAAGATTTTCATTTGACTTATAGTTTAAGTAATATTTTTTCTTATACAAGTAAATTCATTCACTATAAGTTTCTCATTTGCTTCTGGTTTGAGTAATTTGTCCCATTTTATAAGTGAGTTAATATCCAATAACATTGTTTTCTTCTTTTTATTTTTAATGACTTTAATTGGCCTTTAGTACAAGTACTAATTTCTTCTAGTTTAGGTGACCATAATTTAGCCTTGGAGAACTTTTACTGACCTCGTTGATGATTTTTTATGAATATCTTTGTAATTATCATTTCTCATCATATAAGTACAATAAAATATTAAATCAATACTTGAATATTTGTTCCTACATACAAAAGTCACAATAGTTATGAAGCCTCAAATGATGTATTTTTCATTAATCAAATAAGAACTGCCAAAACAACTAATATAGTAAGAGTCATCCACAATATGTATCTCTTTTTTCATGAAGCTTGGAAAGAGGAATACGACATTGGTGAATGAGGATTCCACTAGAAAAAGAGCCAATGAGAGGTTATTAAAAAAACACATGCTTTACAAAATTCATAATCCTTCTTATAACATTTTGGCATGCATCCATTAGATCACCCATCGTTCTTGATATTTCTTTGTAAGTGATGATTACATGTTTCAACACCTTTTGTTTTTTGTTAGTAAAACAATATTTCACTATAATCCTTGGTAGGTACATAAAAAAAATAACATTGACATTGATATATCTTGTATCCATACAACTCTCCTAGAGAAATATTGAGCACCATTATTGTGTACCTAGGTTTCTCAGTAGATAGGAATATGTCCATAGGATGACTAGCGGTTCAATATTTATAGTAAAATTGATGTTAGGCCTTGGATTACAACATATTCACAATTAATATTTTCAATGCCAATTCTTAAGCCAAAGGTATGATTGATTCCTAGCCTGTACAATGTTCCAAATCATAGTATTAGAAGTGAATAGAGGAGCATCATCATGTAATGGGCTTAAACCAAGATTTATCCATAAATATATGCGTTGCATATAATATTAATTTTTTTCTTGGTGACTTAGTGTTGCAATATAAAGAACGTAAAAATGAAATTGATTCATCTCGTACCTAAACTATTGTCCCGCAGAATAAAAAATCACCCCAATAAACACCTAGGTGTATTAGGAGATGGATCCATAAAATGATCAATGGTTCACAATTTACAATAACATTGATGCTAGGATATAGAGTGAAATAGTTTCCCAATAATTATTTCACCAATTGTATCCCAAAAGGTATGATTGGTTGACAGGTCATATATTGCCCGATTTCAGACTTTTGTGATCCATACTAATTTTGATTTTGATTGTGATCCATACTTATGATGTGATTAATCTGAAATACATTTCAAAAGGTAGTATATTTTTCCAAATAACATCCTTATGAGTGTACAAATGGAGAATTTTAATTTTATAGATTTAATATATGCTCTTTTGCATAAATAATCTTCATACTTACATTTGTTTTTATAACTCTACTAAAAACATAGTTAGGATAGTCCTATTTCAAGAGACAATATGAAAATATTTTTAAAACCATTTTTTGAAATATAATTTAGTCAATTTTTAGTTAATTACTTTGGATATCTATCAAAAAAATATATGATCAAAAGTTTGACTATATGTCAAACAACAAATTCAAGAACAAACTTGGAATAGTGAACATTTCACCAACAAAATGAGTTCCTCCAACATATTTCTAGGGTATATTCTCTTATGAATCTAATATACAATGCAATATAATCACTTTATTTAGATGTCACATGATAAAATTATTCCCAAACCACTAATTATCTATCATAAATGTGCACTGCGAAAAACTTATTTCTAATCTATTCACTGGCATATTTAACAAATTATATATATATATATATATATATATATATATATATATATAATCTCATCTCATCTCTATCTTGAATCATGTTGATCCATCATCAAATCAAAAAGTTACACCCAAAACCATGCCTCATACTCTAGATTGGAAATAAAAAATACTTATGTCATGTAAAATATTCCACATATATTTCCCATATGATTTCACGATCTTTTGAAAAACTATTTATAATTAAGATGTCCCTCATAGTCTAATTTATTTTTATTTTGAATCACTTCAATTGAACATTATGAAAAGAGTTTTTTAAACATTGTTCTTCACATATGGGTGATAGATAACATCAAGCCAGAAAATGTATTGGAATTAGGGATTTCTTGACATTTCTTTCGCCTTTTAGGGATCACCATGAGTAGAAAAATACAATGAGAGGAGTTAAACAATCCATTCTTCAAACAATTTTATTCTTTATTACATTTTGTTTTGACCCCAATGTTTTTATAGGATAGTTAAATAATTCCATAACAAGTATAAATTGTCAATTATTGAGAGAGAACACCTTCACAGGTTCCTCACATATGAACCATGTTGTGTGGATACAGAGGCATTCACTAGTTCACGTGAGCGCTAATTTAAAATTGGCTATCATAACCAAATTTTTTATGAAATTGTATATTAGAGTTAATGATACGTCTTTGGAAGGATTATTGTATGAGAAATACTCGAAATACTTTGATCAACGAATAAGAAATTGTATATTAGAATTAATGATGCATCTTTGGAAGGATTATTGTAGAGAAACACTCGAATTAGTTTTATCAATGAATAAGCCAATGATTAGCTACAATTTTTTCGTTTTAAATAGACTTTTTAGGGAAAATGAAAATAATTTTCAACTCAGCTACTTGCATCGATGTCAATTTTTTTTATTACATAGTTTTTTTTTTCATTTTCTATGGGATAATTTTCAATTCAATTACTTGCATCAATGTCTTATAGGGCGTTTTATATTATATTTGAGGTTATAATGAAATAATGTTAAAATTTATTTATTTATTTATTTATTTATTTATTTTTATATATATTTTATAATTATTTATTTTGTGGTAAAATTATATTTATTTACATAAATTATTATGTAATTTAGTAATTCATGTAGAATCACTTCTTAAGTGTTAATATATTAATTATGTATCCATTATTATTCTATTTCTAATAGTTAAATATCAAAACATTGGTTTATGTATTTTAAAAACTCATTGGATGGTACATTTCTTTTCTTGTTTATCAATTCTCAACAAACTAAAAATTAAATATCATAACACCTTTAAATATCATTGAAAGGCCATCAAGTCATTAATCTAGAGGTTTATTCAATACCATGTAGGGTATCTAATTAGGGATCTTTATTGGGATTAAACCCTACTGCCAACATTTGGGTATTTTGCATTATCAATGCCTAGTTGAATAAATCCATGATTAACATGTTAGTATTATTTTACTTTCTCATGTCATGATTTTGATCCTTTTGTAATGTAGCTTCCACAACTTACCGTCTTTATGAATATTTATATTACAATGATTATACTAATTTCTTTCGACCTTACATTAAAGTTTTCAAGATGCTATCTTCTTATACCTTCATTTCCACCTCGTATTACCTTCCATGTGTTATGGCTATGAATGGACAACCACAAGGAGTTTTTTCTCCATGATATTTTCCCTAATGACCACCAAACCATATAAGTGTGCAAGTGCAAGAAGTGATTCAAACGATTCCTAAGTAAGTTATTTAGAGAGAATTGATTAAGGAGGGTGATGTGAGTTATTAGAATAAGAAAAAATCATAATCTATGTTGTTTTAGCCATCTTGGCGGGATGTTCAACCTCACTCAAAATATCCAAGATTCTAGATATCTTTATAGAACAAACAACAAATAACAATATCCCATAAACATTCTTGCAATAATTTCAGCACAACAAATTTTGATGATGTATAACCATCATACATGGCATGAACAACATACCAATTGCAAAAGAACACCAATGACATGATGGAAAGGGAATAAATATTCATTAATCAATATGTAGAATATGTAAAGATATACCTCACACACATGAGATGATCTCTCCTCTAGATTAGTACCTTGCTCTCCTTAACCTTTCTTCTTTGACTATAAAAATGAAAACAATCTCTAGCTAAGGCTATAGAATTCTAGAACTAGCATGACCCATTAGGTGTGATGAGAATAAATAGGCCTTTTGGCATCCTTGAGAGAATGAATCTGGATGATTAGGGGAAGTGACGTTAGGAAAGTTCTTTAATAATTCACCCCTCACGAATTCATAAGGATAAAGCATCAATCAAATATCACATGGAATGAAATATTCTAGAAAAATTGTATGGGTGTTGGTTATAGCAGTCTAATCTGACACTCTTAACCAGGATAATACACCAACAACCAATAAATGTGGAAGATTCATATGGATGAACTAGTATTAGGTCCCTATAATATTAGTGTATCTCCTTTATTATTATTGTTAATATATCCCCTTATTATTATTTTTGTGCCCATGTATCACCCATGTTGTTATTTTTGTGCCCCATAGAAGCCCACTAATGTTATTGTTGTGACCCCTTAGACTCCTATATTCCTATATATACCATTGAGGTCCTATCATGTGTATCATCCAAGAATTGTTCATGTATGTAATGTAAAGGAGGTTTCCCCCTCGAAGAAGATAATTTTCAGGTTGTTGATCTATCTTTTGTGACCTGTTTGCGTAACATTTCATATTAGAGCTTTCGATTCTAGGGTTTCACTTCTTCCAACAAGTCATCTTTGAAGTTTTTCTATAATTTCTTTCTATGAGGTTTATACAACTTAAGTTGCAATCATGTGGAGATACAATATTGGTGAACTTCTTGTATGAATTTCAGATCTTGGTTAACTATATCTTTGGAGAATGATGAAAAGAAGTTAGGGTTTTTACAGGTTCTAGAATTCTATCTCAAATAGGTGACCTAGGTAAAATCGTTATAAATTTCTCTCCGAGTATCAGAAGTAAAAATTAATTGAAATTTAACAGACTTTATTTTTTCATGTATCATTTTAAGGGTTGAAGGTCGAAACAATGACACATGGAACTCCATACAAGTTCATTGTACTAAACCAATATTTAATTAGGTCATCTTGGGAGATTTGACATAACTTTATATTGAAGAATGCAATATTTTTTTGACTTATGGAATTGGAAAGAATACTCATAGTGCTACCACATAATCGAATTTCATAGCTTGGAGATAAGAAATTATAGAGATATAATTGTTTCAATATCAAGCTCATAAAAAGCTAAAACAAGTGTGTATTTTTTAAAATTTTCCATAACTTTTGTTTGAAAAATGAATTAGAAGTGATTCAAATGGCATAGTTAAGCATATATATCATTGCTTGAATCCAAAATCCTACGAAACAAAAAAATGGACATGCCTAGTAAGAAATCAAAAATCTCTACTATGACGCAAGAAGAAGAGGAAGAAATGCAACATGATATATCAAAATTACGAGACCAAGTGCAACAAATTTCTCTCTCACAAAGAGTAACCAAAAATGAACTAGAAGCTAAGATGGATGAGTTAGAAGAAAAATTAAAGGCAGCATCAAAGGCTTGAAGGATGGATTAGACTTAGAAATGGATGTTGAGATGGATTGTTTGAAGAATGGTTTAGAAGAATACATTGAAGGTTTGAAGGAAGGTTTTACAGAATTGCTACAAGAAATGCTTCCTAATGGAGAAAAGATATTTCCTGAAACTCACGATGACAACAAAAGGAATGTTAATCATGACTTTAAAGATTTTAACATTGGATTGAAGAACAACCACATTCCAATTATGGAAATGAGAAAGTTTTATGGCAAGGATCCGGTAACATGGATACTATAGATGGAGCAATATTTTGATCTACATGATGTGCAACACATAGAAAAGTTACGGATTGCATCTTTATATTTAGAACCAAATAAATTTGTGTGGTATAGATGGATTTTTTTCTCGTAAACCACTTATTGCTTGGTAAATTTTTACGGAAGAAATGATAGCACATTATTAGGATACAAAGAGGAACACCTTCTGTAGCCAATTTATAAATCTTAAACAAAAGGGTTCAGAGGTGAAGCACATTGAGGAATTCAAAAATGAATATTAGGGTAACTAATATTTGAGAAAAGCATAGGATTAATGTCTTCATAGGGACTTTAAAGGGTAACATCCAACATGAGGTTCGCCTTTGGGAACCTAATTCATTGGAGAAGTCATTCAGGGTGGAAAGAAAAGAGAAGTCATTCAAGGTGGAAGTGTTGTTGCTCCTAGCCTTCTATACCTATAAAGTTGAGACCACAACAATTGGAGGAAAAAGAAGAAAAATGACTTTGTTATAGTTGTGATAGAAAATATACTAAAGGTCATAAGTGTGCTGAGAATAAATTATTCTACATAGATTGTGAAGAAGAGGAAGAAAAGGAACAAGAAACATCAAAAGAGGAGGATATAAACCAAGAACCAACTCCATCTAAAGAAGAAATGAATCCGACCATATCTTATAATTCATTGGTAGGAATTACCACTCCTCAAACTCTCAAAATAGAAGGATATATCATGAAGAAGAAGGTAATAGTGTTGAATGATTCAGGTAGTACCCATAATTTTATTCATTGTAAGATAGCCAAGGAATTGAATTGCTTCCTATATCTAGCACCTGAGTGTCAAGTGATGGTTTTGAATGGAGGAACTATAAATTTCTCGTGAAAATTCCATAATATCAAGATAACCATGGGGGAATATTTATTGAATAATCCAATTCTTTCCATTCCAATGGGTGGTTTTGATGTTGTACTAGGAGTCCAATGGTTACAATCTTTGGGGACAATAGCTTTTGATTTTCAATAACTTTTCTTGAATTTTTTTGGGAAGGAAAGGAAGTTGAATTAATGGGTATGATAGGGTAACCAGGAAAGATAAGCAACTCTAATGGCATGAAAAATCTTCTTAAGAAAGGACAATTGGGTGTAATTTCACAATTATTCTCACTAGAGGTTCAAACATCTAAATCATCTATTTCTCCAAATCTACAAAAAGTCATGGACAATCATTCCAAGGTATTTGAGACTCCCAAAGGCCTCTCGCCTATTTGTGATCATGATCATGCTATTCATTTGATTTCAGGAAGTCTTCGTACAAACATCAGACCTTATAGATATCCCTAGACCCAAATGAGTGAAATTGAATGTATGGTTGCAAAAATACTAGAGATATGTATAATTCAACCTATTCTAATTTCTTTCTTTGCTCCAATAGTATTGATGCAAAAGAAGGATGGATCATGGTGTATGTGTTCATATTATAGGGATCTCAATAAGTTCACTATTAAAAATAAATTTCCCATTCTTGTCATTGATGAGTTGTTGGATGAATTACATTGATCAATTTACTTCACCATGATGGATCTTCATTAAGGATATCATCAACTTAGAATAAAGAGTGAAGACATTCTGAAAGCATCATTCAAAACTCATGAGCATCATTATGAATTTTTGGTCATGCCTTTTGGACCTCTACCTTCCACGTTTCAAGGCTTGATGAATTCCATTTTTAAAAACTTAGAAAATTTTTGTTAGTATTTTTTGATGATATAATAATCTACAACAAGTCTTGGAAAGGTAATGTTCAACATGTAGAGAGGGTGCTAAAACTATTAGAGGAGAAACAATCACATTAAAAAACCTCCAAATGTTTCTTTGGAGTATAGGAGGTGGAATATTTCGATCATATTGTATCTCATGAGGGCATTAAGGTAGACCCTAACAAAATTGAAGCTATTAAGGAATATAAAATCACTACAACCATAAAGTATATTCAAGGATTTCTTGGGTTGAGAAGGTGTTATCATAAGTTTGTTAAAAATTATGGGAGAATAGTAGCACCTCTAACAACACTACTAACGAAATATGAATTTTCTTCGACTCCAAAAAAAATGAAGGCCTTTAACCATCTTAAAGAGGCAATGTGCCAAGCACTAGTCTTAGTTATGGTAGACTTCAGGAAAACCTTTATTGTTGAATGTGATGCCTTAGGAAATGGAATTGGTGTTGTTTTAATGAAAGAAGGAAGGCCCATTTCTTTTGAAATTCATCCAATCAAAGGAAAGTATTTATAGAAACCTATTTATGAGATGGAAATGTTGGCAATACTACATGCAATAAAGCAATAATGACCTTACATTATGGGAAGACACTTCAAGGTAAAAAAAAATCATGATAGTCTTAAACACTTTTTGGAAAAAAGATGATATTTACAAGAGAAACAAAAATGGGTCACTAATATGTTGGGTTATGACTTTGAAATCATCTACAAAAAAGGGAAGCAAAATGTTTTTGTAAATGCACTCCCATGAAAGGATGAGGATGTGGAAGCATTTATTTGTGCCATTTCTATTATCGAACCTGATTGGATAATTGAGGCAAGGGATGAATGGAGGAATGACAATGAGGTGTCAACACTCATTCAATAGTTGCAGCAATATCCTAATACATCTGGTAAATTTAGTTGAAAAAATGATTCATTATGGTACCAAGATCACTTATATGATTGTAAGAACTCCCAACTCCAGAAAACGATTCTTTTGGAATTGCACACCTTCCCCTTAGGAAGGTACTCAGGATTTCTAAAAACTTACCACATGGTCAAGAAGGATTTTTTGGGATTCACTTAAATTTGATATTCAGAAGTTTGTGGTAGAATTTTTGGTTTGTCAACAAAAAAACATTGATACAATTAAGACCCTGGGTCTATTACAACCTTTAGCCATTCCAAGTTAGCATTGGGAGGATGTCTCAATGGATTTTATCACAGGTTTACCCAAGTATGAAGGAAAGAGTGTCATCATGGGTGTAGTTGATAGACTTAGTAAGTATGCACACATTTGTGCATTATCTCATCCTTCTATATCCAGTATAGTTGTTAGTGAATTTCTGGAAACAATTCAAAAGCTACATGGAAGCCCAAATATAATTGTAAGTGACAGACATCCCATTTTCACTCAAAAGTTTTAAACAGAATAATTTTCTTATCTTGGTACTCAATTAGTTCATATCTTGTCTTATCATCCTTAATCTAACGAAAAAACTGAGATATTCAACAAATATTTGGAAGGATATCTTACCTGCTTAGTATATTATAAACAAATACAATGGGTCAAGTTGTTACCTCTAGTTGGATGGTGGTATGACACATCCTTCCATACTGCAAAAAAAATGATCTCATTTATGACACTTTATGGATATCATATACCATCCATCACATCAACTTTAAGAGAAAATTGTAAGCTTCAAGAAGTGGAAGATCACATCGAGAAGCAGCAACAAGTTCTCCAACTCTTAAAGGACAACCTCATTTTGGCACAAAATAGAATGAAAAAACAAGTATATTAGCCTCACAGTGAAAGAACTTTTGATCAAGGTGACTGGGTATTTTTACGATGACAACCATACTTCCAAATGTCCCTCAAGCAAGCTAAGAAGGATAAGAAATTATCACCAAAGTAATATGGTCCTTACAAGGTGTTGCAAGATATTAATACTATGGTATACAAACTGGAGTTGCCTACATCTTCCTGAGTACACCCATTTTTCCATGTTTCATGCTTAAATAAGGTTATCAATGACACTCTACCAATTCAAACAGTGTTTACAGAACTTGACAAAGAAGGACAAATGACATTTGAGCCTGAAGCAATCATGAAAACAGGAAACCCAACAAATACGAAATCGATTAATTTCCGAGTATCTCATTAAGTGGAATAACCTACCCGCTGAAGATTCCACATGGGACGATGAGAATTTTATAAAAAATAATCAAGAACTACTCAAACGTTATGGACAACACTATTTTTAAGGAGAGGGGCATGTTAGGTCCCTATAATACTGGTGTATCTCCTTTATTGTTATGGTTAATATATCCCCGTATTGTTATTGTCATGCCCATGTATCCCCCATGTTATTATTGTGCCCAATCTAAGACCACTATTGTTATTATTGTGCCCTTACATTATTATTTTTATGTAGGCTCTAATTATATTGCGACCCCTTAGACTCCTGTATATACCAAGGAGGTCTTATCATTTGCATCATCCAATAATTATTAATTTATGTAATGTAAAGGAGGTTTCCCCCTCGAACAGGATAATTTTTAAGTCGTTGATCTATCTTTTTTGCGAGTTGGTTGCATAACATTTCCATAATCCAAAAATATCAAAATGAAGGGATCATGTTATACAAAAGGGTCAATGGTATATGATGACTATTGCTGACTTTAAGAATGTAAATTATGCTAATAACACCATGGATTTTTCTTACTAGTGTTTTTATATGGAACCCATTTAGAAGTAATTTATTCGTTTCCAAATCAAAACATATTTCGTGAAAATAGACCTCATCAATAATCACGATATTAAAGGTCTTCACTTTTCTTTTTATATCACTACATATACCACCTAGATAGTAGAGTACAATAAAATTCTTTAGATATATTATTCACATAATGATTTTTTTAGTGTACTCATTGATGTCCTATAAAACACATAGGACTAACTTATATCAAAATTAGTTCCACTAAATATGTTGAACCTATTCCTACCTTAAAGGGTATATCTAAGACCTAATCAGGGTTTTAAGCACTTACCAATTAGTTACCGAAGCATGATAAACTAGCCAATTCTTTAATATATGGATCTACATCCAATTTGGGGCTTGAAAGTTAACTTTAGCGAGGAAGTTGATGTCAATTGCTCTTCTCGTATGTCATACATACTAAAATAGTCTTATAAAATATTGCCACCATTGATTCAACTTAATGGAATCAATATTACCTTGATAAATTTTGATCTCCATCACTTATACTTTTAATGAGATTAAGGGATGATGATCGATCATGATATTTTTTTCTAGGCCCTTTTCTAGGTCGTTGTCATTGTATCTATATTTCCAATCAAAGATAAATTTTATATCAAAGTGACCAAACTCCCTAAAAATTATGAACTCACTCTCAATAGCTACCATGAGGACCTTCATGTTGTGACAGATGTCCAGAGCTTTTACTTCTGGTTTTGAAAATATCTCCCTTCAATCAGCCCTTTGATTGTTACTATACTTATTTACCATATCTATGGTTAAACAATTATTTCGTTAGGCGAATTTACAAAACTTAGAATTTTCCATAATAACCTTAAATAAAATTGCTTTGCAACAAATATTATCTAACATTACTATGGATACTCAATTGGAACAATTTTTCATGGAAAATGTCACAAGCTTCTACAAAAAGCTTTGTTATGCAACATTATTCTTTATATTATGATTTAATATTACTAGCTTAATTTAAGATTGAAATAAAAGAAGGTAAAACAAAAAATAAACCATCCACATATTGAATAAAATATGTATCCAAGGAAAGATAATATGGAAAAGCCTAGATAGAAGATGATCATTATGCATTGTTCTTTAATTTTATATGTTAAATGCAAATAAAAGGAAAGCTTTACTCATTATAAACTTGGCCTATATGGATACTGTAGGGTCTTTTACTTACTTTGTTATAATCCAATATCCCACTCCATTCGTGTTCATGAATCTGAGTAGCAACTTAATACAGTAGGAACATACTCCTTCGTTTCTAGGAAACCTAATCTTTAACATGTCTTTATAATTATCTAGTGTTAGGGTTAGCATTTTTTATTGCTTCAAATCCTAATAAATTTTTAGGTTTATAGAACCTCTATAATCCTCTTGACATTACATAGATGACTAGCTCCATATGTTGGATATAATTTTAGTACAATGGTGGTGATGTCATAAGTCAACTTGTGGGCTCGACATAAATTCCTTATACCTACTCCAATTAAGGTGATCTTTACAACTTCATAAATATCTCAATTTGGAGAAAAAACATCAACTATTCAATGGTTATGTACATGAATTTTGAACTTCAAATTGTCAATTAATAAAATAAATAGACTCCAAAAGCTTCAAAACTTCAAATTACCAACATAAAACCTACCCTTAAATCAGTCTCTATAACTCAATAACTTCATTTTCTTCAACTTAGAAAATAACAAATCATATGAAAATTTATATAATCATCCATATAATATCATAGTTATTTTGTTACAATATTCCAAAAACACATTCTTAAATGATTTAGCCTTTTACCATGATAAAGTTGTATAAGCTCATTATTCATGAGCATGAGAACCAAAACTACTGATGTTATCCAAACTACAAATTCACTCTCCAATACTTGTATAATGTCTTAATTGATTTATATGTATTTTGATATCAATGGTTAAGCTATCATGATGATAATGTCCAACCATTATATCCACATGAACATAGGGCCTTTCATAGGACTACCTTTTGTAACATTTGACCAGTAGTTTTGAAAATGGTCGATTCTGGAAGACAAGTGTATTGTCTTCGTTTACAACCTCTTCTTGAAAATGCAAATTCTCAATAATGGTAGCTTCCACATCAATAATTATATAAAATAATGAAACTTTATTATTTCGTTCTAGTGAAAATGTATATGTATATTCAAATATAATATTTTAGTTTAGGAATTTGACATATCACTTATATTTGAAGTATCCGACGTTACTTCCCACTCAGCGTTATGAAATGGAATTCTCTCAAAATTTTGAATTAATTATATATATATATATATATATATATATATATATATATATAATTTTCAATAAATATTAACAAAACTCAAAATAACATGATATATATAGATTTTAAACCTTGAATAAAGCTTAACAAAAATTTATTAAAAAAAAATATGATTTAAAAATAAGCGTTAAAATAAAAAACTACGAAATAATATCCCAACCACCCTCATATTTTTGGACTGATATGAAAATATTTATGATGAATCAAAATAATATGATGTCTTAAATCATTGCCAATAAATAACATGATAATCCATAGTTCTAATAGAATTACTCCTGGAATCACTAAGTTGATTTTTGGAATGATATGAAAATATTTATGATGAATCAAAATAATATGATGTCTTAAATCATTGCCAATAAATAACATGATAATCCATAGTTCTAATAGAATTACTCCTGGAATCACTAAGTTGCGGACAATATTTCTCATTGTTGGGAGAAATATTGGCCAGCCCTCTCTCACCTATCTCATTCCATATTAAACTAAAGGTATATTTCATGTGGATGACTAAATGATCAGCACGTAAATGGAGAAGATATGATTGGCCCTTCGTTATATTTCTAATGTTAATATATCTATTCATGAATGTTTTACTATCCATCCATGAGTGGCGTAAAGAAGGGTCAATTGTGATCTTTCATAAGTCAAAAGGACTACGAATGGACCCTTTTACGGGCGTTATTGTTTATTGTAATCATATTAAATAAGTAAGGTTATATCTTAGTTGATGGGCTTGATGATAAGAATTCAATTGAAAAAAGTATGATGGGCCCTTACACATTTTTCTTGCCATCTGATTACATTTATAGATCATTGGATTTCATCAAACATGAGAAGTAGAAACTCATTCTTGTAATTGAAAAATAAAATTTTGATTGAACAGTATCTTATATCATTCTAATCACGCTCACCTTATATAACAGAAGCAACATGTTGGTTGATATAACAATAATAAGATAAATGTAAAAGAGTCAGGCCAACCCCAACCCCTTTAATATTTTACATGGAATCATGTAATACTTAGAGGTCATGGTATTTCATTAAAGTTTACAATGGTTGGGACTGAGTTAAACCATGGTAAATTTTAGGGGTGAATTTTAGCGCAAGGGTGAAATTTAAGGGGTTTTTCATTTTAGATGGGTGAAGTTTTTATAAAACACCGATTTCATATATTTAGCCAAATTTTTATTTAAAAAATAATTATTTTTTTCATTTGAGGCCAAAAAACGAGGGGCGGATAAACTATGAAAAGACTCATTTGACCCGATTCCCTTGGTTTGGGAGGTTATATTCCATTACAATCACCAGATTTTCTTCTTTACAATGTTAAATTCGTTTGCAATCACCCATTTTCTAGTTTGGGAGGTTGTATTTGGTCCCAATAAATAAAAATATAAATAAAGTGGAGGTATGGTAAATAAATAAAACCTCCTTTTATACTTACTCCAAAGGTATGGTAAATAATAAAACCTCTTTTTATATTTATTCCATAACTCTCTTTCTATTTAAGAAGTCTCAAAAAATATGTTTTATTTAAGTGAATACTATGGGCCAAATACCATATTTATAAAAAGAAATAAACGAGAAGTATAGTAAATTAATAAAAATATAAATAAACGAGAAGTATGATAAATAGATAAAATATTTTTTTATGTTTACTCCATAAGTCACCTTATATTTACGAACACGCAAGGGTGTAAATAAATAAATATATAAATGAAGTGGAGGTATGGTAAATAAATAAAACACTTTTTTATACTTACTCCAAAGGTATGGTAAATAAATAAAAAATAAATAAACTAGAGATATGGTAAATAAATAAAACCTATTTTTTTATATTTAGTCCATAACCCTCTTTCTATTTAAGAAGGCTCAAAAAGAGGTTTTATTTAAGTGAATCCTATAGGCCAAATACCATATTTATAAAAGAGGTATGGTAAATTAATAAAAATATAAACAAACAAGAGGTATGGTAAATAAATAAAAAAAATTATATTTACTCCATAAGTCACCTTATATTTACGAACGCTCAAAAAATGTGTTATATTTAGGTGAAGCCTATGGGCCAAATACAATGGGCCAAATTATTATTAATACCATGCAAAAAAACATTATTAACCCTAATATTAGTATTAATAAAAATAAAGATGGCACATGGTATTGACCCATGGTATTCACGTCAAATGTAGCTTATTTAAAGGGGGGAATTAAACAAACATAGATCCATCTTTACTCTAGAACTACTAAGCTCCAAGAGGGATCAAATATCGTGATATGCAAACTAGCATAGAGTGAAAAAATATTTGATCCCTCTCGGGGCTTGGTAGATCAAGAGCAAAAATGGATCTTGTAATTTAATGTCACTTAAACATTTTAACTTGGTTAAAATAAAAATCAATTATTAATTTTATTAATTTTTATAAATTACTAATAATAGTTTTTAAGCTCCAGGTTTATGATAACCTATGGTATTGACCCATGATAATACCATGGTATTCAAGTGAGCATAGACTATTTAAAGGGGAAAGTCTATTAGCTTAGATCCATCTTAATTTCGGGTCTACCAAGTGCTGAGAGGAATAAATATATTTCATCCTTCCAAGAATGGTAGATGTGGAGTTAAGATGGATATAGGTTGGTTTTTATAATAATGAAGATATTAAATAGACTTAGAAATTATATTGTAAAAAACATCTTAAGGTGAATGATTAAAGCTACATTTAGTCACTTCACAAAATTTAGTAAAAAATACCAATATCTCCATTAATATTGGTTTTTCTAATTTAACAAAAAAAAATTGAAACAGTGAAATCTTATCTCTCTTTCCACATCACTCACAGAAGAGAGATAGTCACTGCCCATATTTCCCACCATTTTTCAAATGTTCTCAATATGACATCTTCATGAAAAATTTAAGGTACTGATCTTGGATTAGTTGTTTGAAAAATATGTTGGTTTGTATGGGTTGGGCCACTACACCATATTGTCCTAAAAGGGAGAGATTGTGCATCAAAAAGGAAATTAATCCACATGTTACAATAATGTTAAAAAATGCAAGACGTATGAAGGTAGTGAATTATGCTAATAAGCAATTTAGATTGGAAGAGACGTAATTAAATTTTCTTATTTAATTGAAGATTTCAAATGAAAATAATAATAAATCTATATTTATATATTGATTGGAAGGCTTTTGAAAACGATGACTTCTTTCCAATAGATCCCCTTCAAGCCTTTGGGATACCTACTACTTTCTTATATTATATAGTTGGGGCATGCTACTTGTTGGTGTGTTCGGGTAAACAAACTTGATGTGTTTTTTTGGATCTTACAGTTGGAGTCTATGGAATAATAAAGAAATTTGATAGCTTGACAAAAGTGGTAGAGAAAATATTAATCTCTACTACCTTGACAAAATTGGTAGTCAAGATCAACAACTACAAGAACTTTGTTGTGGAATATTATCCAAACTAATAGAAGGATATGAAAGAGTGTACAGTGAGAACCTTGACAAACACGACCACTGAAACTTGCAACATTGTTTGTAAGAAGAGAAAATTATGCTTTTTTTTTCCAAACATGTATGTTAGTATATTACAGTTTAATGAATATGTTTTCCTATGATCATATATGGTTTCATACTTTAACAAAACATTCATCAAGACTTCACAATGTTTATTATTCAGTGAAAGATTTCCCAAGATCTTACGAGATTTTATAATTTAGAGAAAGATTCACTATGACTTTACAAGATAATATAATCTAGTGAGAGATTTGCCAAAAAAATTATATATACATATTATATTATTGATAAAATCACCTCCCATTTCTCCTATGTATCATGGGGACTCACCCATTTACTATACATATAAATTTAGGGTGGTTCTAAAATTTTCCCTGAGTTAAACATTTTATTATTTCATTATGATCATCTTAAATAAGTGTATAGGTTAATAGAATACCTTGAAAAAAGGTGTTTTGCAAATGGATAAGAATTTTATAGTCTTTATACATTTCCCTTGTAGTAACATCACATCTAGAGATCACGGGATCTCATTATCCATCGACAAGAATCATGTAGAAGGGTTGATCAAATCTTCTTCTCTTAGATGGAGAAGCGTGAGTAAAACCTTTTCTAATCTAATTCTAATCACCCTATATAATGGAATCAATTATGTGGTCGACACAAACATACGAATATAAATAGAGAAGTTTATTCAAACCTTTTTTTTGCAACTTATAATAAATTTTTTTCCAAGGATCATAAGATTTCAATATCGATTACAAATATATTGTAAAAGGTTTGGCCAATTATTATCAAATTTCCTTTCAATCATGCTAAATAATTCAACTTATCCATACTAATTATAATAATTTTATATCTACATATCATATGATATTGTTAAATGTGACAAGTTACATGGTGCAGGTTTAGTTGATTGTCCTAATAAATATTAATTGATAATTGATCCTTACCATATCTATCATAGGTAATGGTAGGTGCATGGGAATACATTATAGTCATACTAGTATTTGGTGCGCTTTTTGGTCGCTTCAATGGCTTGAAATTAAATTCAATGATCTTCATTGGCGCACTCTAGAATAATGAGCCTTTGTTCTAAGGGCGATTTGTCTAGAAGGAGTTCGATGGAAAAGTTAAGGGAGGGAATTTACTGCTTGATTTGTAATAATACCAAATCTCCATCGACAATATGGAAGTAGTAAACCCAATGGAATTCTTAACACAAGTCCTATAGGCCCATAATGCAGCGAAGGGAATTATTTCAATTGGTCTTGTGCTTGTTTACCATTTGATAAAGTGAGGTGTTCAATATCTTTTTGATAGCTTCAACTTATCCATTCCATTATAGGTACCAAGATGATGAGTAATGATACTGAAAACCTAAAAGTGAAGCTAGCTCCTCTAAAACTTCACCTTCAAAGTGTCAGCCACGATCAATGATAATTTGTTTCAAAAACCAAAATTGAGCAATGACATGGTAAATGAAGAAATAAGACATGGTTACCACAATGCTATTGAATATGGGCATGTCCTTAGTCCATTTGGTAAAGTAGTCAACATCCAAAACAATGTACTTATGACCATTGGCGGAGGTGGGTTTAGAATCCATATAGTGGATGACACATTACTAGAAAGGACCAATGGTGATAATAGGGTGGAAAGGGATAGGTAGGGTTGTTGTCTTATGGGAAGAGAATAGCCAATTATGGTAGTATTTAACTACCTCAACGTAATTTCTAAATAGAGAAGGCTAAAAGTATTCAACGTACATGATTTTATGAGTGGTGGCCATTCTTGAGAGTTGAACATGATAAGAACCATTATGGAAAGTGTCAAGCACCTACTCAACCTCAACATGAGTGAGACAATGACATAGAATGGTATTGATACCACAATGATAGAGTTCATCACCTAAAAGGTGATAGTAGGAGGCTTGGTGACGAATATGGCATTGATCATCATGAGATATATGAGGTGCAAATTTATAGGTTTGTAAATACGTGCGGATTTGTCCATACCATGGGTGATAAAATGATATGGAAAATAGGCATTTGTTAAAAAGATCATCATTCAAGGGTAGATCTTACACAATGGTGAAAAATTCATCAATGATATCGGTAAGGGCCTAACATTTCTTAATTTTGGGTGTTACAAATTGAAAGTCAAATTCATTAAGGACTACAATTGAGAAGGTCTACTTCCCATTGATGACACATCGAATCAACAAGAAGGCCATGGTGTTGGAATTATTAATGACCTTAGTGGTTCTCGATAGGAAATGATGATTTAGTTTCTAGAAAAAGAAAACAATGACTAGGGCCATCTTCTCCTCATGGGAATAGGACACTGGAGGTCCTTTCAGGTTCTTGATCACACAATATATTAGGTGTTCATCCTGATCACCATCTTCTTAGACTAGGACCTTGACTATTGCATATGTGGAAGCCAAGAGTACAAGATGAATCACTTTTCCAAGTTAGGTGGGCTAAAGGGAGAAAAGGTGAGGGCATGTTTAAGTGCGTCAAATGATTGTTGGGATTTGTCATCCCATGCAAATGGAATATCAGACTGAAGGAGATGAAGAAACCCATGAGTAGTGGTGTCATAGCTAGGAATGAATATGTGCAAGAAATTGGCTTTCCCTTAAAGGCTCTGCAACTGGCATAGGTTGCAAGGGGAAGGGATTTCAACATTGGCATGAACGTTAGGAGGGTTATTTATAATTATATATTGGACATGATAAATCCCAAGAGCTACCTCGCAGTAATGCAAAGGACAAACCTAAGAGGGTTAAAGCGTACAATATATTTGTGATGTTGAAGCAAAGGAAGCTGATACACACATATTTTTAGTGTTGTGAGAATTATTTTTAAAAGGCTATGATGTTTTCAAGCTATGGAGGAATAATGTGGGTCAATTCATGGAAAATATCCTAGATCCCATGCTACAAATTAGCTCCGACATTCTTTAATATAAAAAGCATCACTCTACACAAAGGTTCCCTAAGAACTAGTGAAATCAATTTTGTGTTGATTTGCAAAGTGGATAGTAATTTGGATGTACCTTGATAATAAATCTGTAAAGGATAGAATCCATGACTTGTACACTCATTGATGATCTGGTGATTAAGGGGTGTGGGGACTTGTTTCTTCAAAATGGGAACTAGGTTGGAGACCCGTGATGTATAAGTGAAAGGATAAATGAAATCCACTTGTCTGAACCTCTCGATTGTAGAATCAATTAAATCACATTTGGTGGGGTGAATATGCATTTGATTTTCGAGGGCCAAGATGGAATATGCCAAGTGTCAATGTGGTTCTTAATAATGGTTGGATCAAGTCCAATAATCTCATAATAATACCAAGAAAATATATCTTAGAATTATTTGAATAACTTATTGTAGGTGACAATATATGTGTATGCAATTTCCCCCCAACAAGAAGTATTTTTCAAATCCAAGGTTGTTAGAGATATTCACCTTGATGGTAGGTGAAATATTGGCCATATTCCCCTCTTCAAAATTATTTGGGATAGGGATGGGGTTTTTCAACCAATATACTTAAATGTGAATAAATTATTTCGATTCCACAACACATTGGTTAGATGGACTTGGATTTTATGGGAGAAAATAGGAACAAAGATGCATATCATCCCATGGATAATATGGTGTTTTCATAGACTCCATAATTTCCAGATTATGGTGGAAGACTATAATGTGAGACCACATATGACCACATGATGTAGACAATGAATGTTTATCCAACTCATCGTCATGCAAGACATGGTTCACATGCACAATGTCTAATGAGGTTTATTGGTGACTACTGGAATGAATTTCTACTAATGTTGAGACCCAAACAACCTCATATATAGAAGTTATTTCAAAATGTACGCAGTCAAAATCTCCTAGTGATTATGAAGGTGTTTATTGCATAGATGACCAAATTAATATATTTATGGTGTTTTCTATCGTCTCTACATTAGGGGGACCAATCATGATAGTAGGTTGAATTGATCCCTACCTCGACAAAGAAGAGTTACCAAGCATTGTAAGTAGAGCGGTCAAATATCCACTATGAGAGACATCCATTGTGTGAAGGATGATGAATTTATCGCAAAATTATGAGAGATGAGAGAAATTGTGTGAAAAATGTATGTATGTTTCACACAAAGAGCATCAGTGCTTCGTGCATAATTCCTTATTTTTCTTATATGACTCAAGGAGAGTAAGTTCTACCTAGGGACCATTGGGTCTGGCTAAATTTCATATAAGGTAATGAAACCATCTAACCAAGGGATAGTGGGATAGTTATTAGTGGCATGGCCTTAAATATAAAAAAAGAACATGGTGGTGTGGGCCTTAGTGTAGAAGTTTTACAAACTACAACTAGAATTGTCTTATCAATGTCCACCTTCTTCTTAGCTCCCCCCCTACTACATGCTTGCACCACATTCTTATATTGAGGTTGTGGTGGAACTGAAGCAAAAAAGGGGGTTATTGAAATAGGTTGGACTAGTATCAAATCTATATGGAGTTTAAGGTGGTTCGGAAGGGGATTGATAAGAGGATCCATGTATGAAACTAGAATCCATAATATTAGGTTGGGAAAATTCAATGTACCTATCACTGATGTGTTGAACAATCCTAAAAGTAGGAATATGAAAGGTATTTCACTGAATGGATAATGACTAGGCAGAACACCCCTAGTTACATTAGTTGAATTTGTAATAGCATATAACTAGGAAGGTGACTACTAGAAAGAGGGACCAAGTTGTTGAGAAGCTTGAGAGCTGGAAACCATGTATACAGGAGAGGTGGTAAGCATAGTTGGAACAAGTTTTGGTATATAATATACCACAAGTCTAGAGGAATATTTCTACACTATTTGAATGATGTAAGTGGGAGAAGGAAATGTGTCATTTTCATCCATTGAGGAAATGACATTTTTAGGATGAACTTGGATCTTCAAATCATAGTATGTCTATAGATATATTTATGAACAAAATTCCTTCATGGTGTACATGAAGCTATGCCCTAAAAGGAGATTATAGTCTAAAGGAGCATTAATAAAATCCAAATCAATAAAGACTTACTTACCAACTAAATAAATACGGAAATTCGTTACGAGCCTGTGGGCTGCAATGGATGAACTTCATATGATCTAAGTGTGATTGTGGATGGTTGGATTTTTGGGGATTCGAGTTGTTTCTAGAATTAAGTGGACATTACACATGTAGATTCCACTACATCAATGATAGATCCCTGGACAATGATGTTCCTGATGGATACATGGGTGGAAAGTAATGGATGGGGGGAGATGACGAGATTCTTCTTCATCAACATCAAATACAATCATTTAATCATCAGACATATTGATGAGTCCCAATTTTTGGTACAATTTGGGCTCATTTGGCCTACTTGCTCTGCTCAAACCATTCATTTTTTATTGCTTATGCATTCATTTCTTGGTTTATTCGTGTTGTTTGTAGGAAGAAGGGTAGGCATTCTATCTACGTGACTAATACATGATGATTTCAGGTTTTGGCATTAAAAGGGAGCAAAGACCACGAAAAAGGAGACAAGGAGACAATGAGGTGGCACTGCTGGTTTTTAGGAGAGGATGTCCACGGTCTTGGGGACCTTCCTCGTAATTCTCACCATAGCTCCGAGCTCCAATCCATCTCCCCACCGAGCTTAGAGGCAGCCAACTGTTCTACAGGAACAGCAGTTATAACTGTTCTACAGGATCAGCAGTTTAACCTTCAGTTGGACAG
Organism: Pinus tabuliformis; assembly: GCA_031772625.1. NCBI lineage: Eukaryota > Viridiplantae > Streptophyta > Pinopsida > Pinales > Pinaceae > Pinus > Pinus tabuliformis. Next base: position 890,843,918 of record CM062816.1, on the reverse strand, counting down.
CCGAGCTCCACAAATCAAGGACACCTGTTGGATGATCATTTTGCATAAATACTGAGGCCGTAGCCTTGGATAGAGGCTTTTTGAACTTTTGTATTGCTCTTGTAATTTGGAAGTACGAGCTACAACTCGGTGTTTATTCCTTTTGTAAGCCAGTTTTGGCATGACATTAGATTTTCGTTTATGAATAAAGGCAGGCAGATTTTGATCTCATTCTGAGTTTCTAAGGGAGCTATAGCTCTCAGGTTAGGGCCCAACCTGAGAGCAATAGATCTCCTCGGTGTTGTAATGTTGTTTGCATTTCGTTCTAGCACTTTGAGTTTTTCCTTTAACATGCAATTCGAATTTACAGTCTGTTAATTTAGTCTTTTTCATGATATTGAATAGGATTAGCTTATGGTGAATTTTTTTCCAGTTGCTTAGGTTAGAAGAGGATAAATATAATCCATTGGACCTCCAGAAAAAGGTTGTTAAAGCTCACTGCCATCTCTGTTATGGATTGGGGTGCAGTCCATAACCAACCACCAAAAAGAAACGCAGTTCTTCTCACTTCCATGCAAGCTGCAACATAGTCATTTTCGTTGAAGATCCATCCATGCACTTTTGATATTGAACCATACTTCTACATTCCACTTCCATGCACGAGTTTCATTTCTTGGTTTTCCATTGTTGTTCATAGGTTTCATGGCACAGTTATCATAGGTTAATGAATTCTCGTTTTGGTGCATAAGTCATTTGTTTCATTTACGCTGCTCCATATCATTCCACTTCCTTCTTCTTCTTCTTGACCTCTCCTCAAGTCACCCACTCGGCCTCTGTCCAGCTCGTCTACCCTCCAGTTCATCCATTGCCACGTAGCTTCATTTACTTAACCTTTCGTTGATCCCATCCTTCCAGCCATCAACCCACTGCATGCACTCTTCCTCCATCTGACTTCTCTGCTCCTGAGCCATCACCAGCTCCATCTCCATCTCACCTATCCTCCCACACCACTCCAACACTTCACCATCTCCCAAAACCTCCATGGCCAAACATCCTGTAGAATTGCACAGACTTCCTGTAGAAATTCCTGAGTTTCTTGTAGGATCCCCTGCAGACTTCCTGTAGAAGCCTGCAAACTCGGTGGTTGAGCATCCGAACGTGGTAGACTTCTGTGGACTGATGCTGGAGACCCTCTGGGACCTCCCTTAGGCATCCTGACCTTGCCCATGCTTTCCTTCCATTCCAACCGCTCTTGCACAACCAAACCCTAATCAAAAGCATCATCACAATAAATCCAACCACTTAATGAAAAAAAATACAAAAACATGTCTTTTCAGATGCAAGTAGCTTAGATGCATGTATTTCAGTTCACTGCAAGTAATGGCATTAGTGGTAGTAGTTTCATTCACAGTTTTGCATTGTAAGGTCTAGCTAGTCAAATTAGGGTTTACTAGGGTTTTTCATGCTTTATTGGCTTTCAGTTTCTTTCTGCAGTTAGACTAGTCTCCTTTGAGTTAGCTTTCGTCCATCATTCATAAAGCTTCTTCTGTGAGCATATAGAAGTTGGCTTGAGCCCTAGCGGACTTGTGCCAGCTGACCAAGTGACAGCTGCGACAAGAGCTAGTACTTGTGCATACAGCACCGTCGCTTCCAAGTTTGTACGAACTACCGGGTTGATAAAATTAGAGATAGGGAGCTCCAGGAGTTGTAGCATTATTGCTACAATACTGGAGCCCACCATCTTTTTGGCGCCGTTGCCGGGGAAGCGTCAGAGTATTAGTAATTGTTGCTTTTCTTCTACTTTCTTACTCTTGCCTTCTGCTAAGTAGTTTACTTCATTTCCATTCTGCAAAAGTAGCATAGATATTTCCTACTTTCATAGATTATCATTTCCTGCTTTCATAGATTAGCATTTCCTGCTTTCATAGAATAGCATTTCCTTTCTGCAAGCGTAGATTAGCATTTCCATTCTTGCAATTTCATTTGAGCAAAGTAGATTAGTTCTTTCCTGCTTTCAGTTTAATTCTGCATCTTTCATAGTTAGTTGTAGATCAATCTGTCTCAGTTTTGCAGGTACCAAAAGAAAAGCAAAGCAAAAACAATCAAAAGAAAAAGAAAGTCTTTTCCATTTCATGCCTCGTAGGAACCGAGATAGATCAGGCAAATTCCTACCAAACACCCCCACCACATCACTGAGTCACCCTTCTCTCTTCTTTGGTGACAGTGACCCAGAGGAACCTATAGGTGAACATCCTGAGATATCCAAAGACCCTATAGTAGAAGAAGAGTTAGAGACCACTCCATCTGAAGCTATGGCTAACAATAGGAGAGAAGATGAGAGAATAGAAGGTGCCTTCCCCATCCGAGAAACCAATGGAGAGATGAAAATGAAGAACATTAGTCCCTCCGCCTTACCTCACTTCCATGGGCTGACTACTGAAGATCTGGATACCTTCCTGTTTGAGTTTGCTGTCCTTTGTAGAACCTATGACTATACTGAAGATGAGCAAAAGTTGAAACTTTTCCCTTCCACTCTTAAGGATGCAGCACTACGCTGGTTCATGGGCTTACCTGGGAATAGTATCACCACTTGGGCTCAGATGCAGCAAGCTTTCAACACCAAGTACCGGGATTACTGTAGGTCCAAGGAAACAAAAGGGGAAATCTTTCGGATGTCCATGGGAAATGATGAGTCCTTAGAGGATTATGAGGAGAGGTTCCAACTAAGCTATAAGCGGGCCAGGTGCACACTTGACCCTGAATCCCTCAAGTTGGTCCTGCTCCGAGGAGTCCCTGAAGACCTCTTAGATACCCTTCACATGTTAGCTGGGGGGGACATTTACCAACTGCCTTATGAGGACATCAAGACTGTGTTTAGAAATCACTCCAGGGCAGCTCGGAAATGAGGTAGAGGAAACCACCTCTCAACTAGTGTCCCCTTCTCCAAACATGAGCTTGCAAATCAATTAGAAGATCTTAAGAGTGAGGTGAGACAGACCATTGCCATGCAGCTTGACACATTTAGGATTCAGCAAAAGAAAGAAGAAGTTGAGAGAGCCTTGGCTGTCTTCTGCCCTAGGTGCACAAGGAGACACCGTAAAAATGAATGTCCATTGCATTCTGTTGAAGTGTGTTTCGTTTGTGAGGAGGACCATCCCACAAATCAGTGTCCAACCTTACCTGGGTTTAAAGCCATGTACCAAGGGACAGAAGCTCCCACAGAGCCTCTCTATTACCTCAACCAAAGGAGGCCACAGGGATCTAGACCTTATCAGCAGGGGATGCAAGGGGCATCTCAAGCTTATTACAGCCCCAACCAATCGACTCCTATGCCTTCCTGGGGTCCCCCTGCTCATCCTTCATGGTCCATGCCTCCTCCATGGTCTTATCCACCTCAGTACCCCACTCAACCGACTTCTCATTCATATCACTCACATGCCCAGCCACAGCCTCAATGGAATGCACCTCAGCCGGGGTGGAGGCCCCAATACAACACTCCTGCCATCTTGCCTCCACCACCAGTTCAACCTCAGCCATTACCTCCTACTCCTCCAAGGCAACCTCAAATGCCTGCTCAACCGAACCCGAACCCCAACAATAGACAGGCCCAGCAGGTATACACTGGGGAAACCTCATGCCCTACCTATGTTGTGGAGATCCAGGAGATCAATCTTCGATCTGGAAAGATTCTACCAGATCGCCAACCTCCTCCCCCAGAGGATGAGGAAGATAAACAGGAAAGTGAACCAAAGGCTATTCCACCCTTTCCTGAGAGACTAACAGCCACCACACAACCCAACCCAGAGGAGGATGAGCTTCTGGGTGAGCTCAAGCAGTTGTGTGTAAAAATACCACTTCTCCAAGCCATCAAGGATGTGCCAATATACAACAAACTGGTTAAGGAGAAGTGTTTCAAACACCTAGGCAGACGGAAGAAAGATGCCTCAACTATCAATGTCATAGGACAACTGTCTGACCTTATGTTAGGACAAGTCATCTGCCCAAAGTACCTAGATCCTGGAAGTCCTGTAGTAGATGTTCACATCAATGGCACCATTATACCTCACACCTTGATTGATCTGGGGGCCACCATTAATGTGATGACCAGGGATACCATGCTTAAGCTTAATCTTCAGGGTTCCTTGAGAAAGACCTCGACAGTACTGCAATTAGCAGATCGCTCCACCGTGACTCCCGAAGGGATTGTGGAGGATGTCTTGGTCTCTATTGACTCTTGGGAATACCCTGCAGACTTCCTGGTTCTGCAACCAAAGGCCAAGCTTACGGGATATCCTCTCATTTTGGGAAGGCCTTGGTTAGCTACTGCAGATGCTTACATAAGTTGTCGTGTGGGAAACATGACCATCAAAAATGGTCCCATGTCCAAGCAACTAGTCCTATACCCTACTGCCCAACCCTCCTTAGAGCATGACTTACCACTCTGGTTGGAAGAAGGAGAGGAAGACGAGGTGTACTCAGCACCTCTGTGCACCTTAGATACCACTAGAAGAGACCCCCCAACCGAGGATGACTTGATCGAGACCTTGATCCAGAATCCACCTTCCAGTGCACTACCCTTAGAGAAATTGGTGGAGGATGCCCAAGCTAGCACCTTAGTGGATCTTTGTACAACCAACCCTGTTACTCCCAGAGTCAAGAATGTGGAGTTTGGCCATGAGAAAGCATTGAAGATCAGCTCCTCCCTATCTCCTTCCCAGGAAAAGGAGCTGTGTAGTCTGTTGGCCAATCACTTAGATGCTTTTGCTTGGAGCTATAAGGAAATGAAAGGAGTCCATCCTTCGGTCTGTACCCATCATATATACATCAAAGAGGATTGTAAACTGGTAAGGCAACCTCAGAGGAGAATGAATCCAGCCCTTAAGGACATTGTCAAGGAAGAATTGCAAAAACTGTTGGATGCCGGATTCATCTACCCCATCTCAGATAGTGAATGGGTGTCCCCTCTAGTGTTGGTTCCCAAGAAAAATGGGAAATGGAGAATCTGTGTGGACTACCGAGAGTTGAACAAAGCTACCAAGAAGGACCATTTCCCTCTACCTTTCATAGATCAAGTGTTGGATGGACTGGCAGGAAAGAAGTTCTTCTCTTTCCTGGATGGGTTTAGCGGGTACAACCAAATCCAAATCAGCCCGGAAGACCAAGATAAGACCACCTTCACTTGTCCTTGGGGTACCTTTGCCTATCGAGTCCTTCCCTTTGGGCTATGCAATGCTCCTGCTACCTTTCAGAGAGCTGTTTTGAGCATCTTCTCGGAGCTGGTCCATGATGCAGTAGAAATCTATATGGATGACTTTACTCCTTATGGGGCCAACTTCCAGGAAGCATTGACCAACCTGGGAAAAGTCCTAACCAAATGCACCGAGATGAACTTGTCCCTTAGTCCTGAAAAATGTGAATTCCTAATGACTGAAGGGACCGTGCTAGGCCATACCATTTCTTGCCAAGGGTTGCAGGTGGATCCTAACAAAATTGCTCTCATCAAGAGGGTTCCACCTCCTCAAAAGGTAAGGGATGTCCGGAGTTTCTTGGGATTAGCAGGATACTACCGAAGATTCATTAAAGATTTCAGCAAGCTAGCCTCACCATTGTTTGGCCTGTTGGCAAAAGATGTGGAGTTTAATTGGACTGACGATTGTCAGAGGGCTTTAAATGAGTTAAAGGACAAGTTGGTGTCAGCCCCAATCCTGAGAGGTCCAAACTGGGCCCTACCTTTCCACATCCACACTGATGCCTCGAACAAAGCCATAGGTGCAGCTTTAGGACAAGTTGAGCAAAAACTTCCATATGCCATTTACTTTATTAGCATAAACTTGTCCAAGGCTGAGCTGAATTACACTGTAACCGAAAAAGAATTCTTGGCTGTGGTCCATGCATTGAACAAGTTCCGCCATTATATTACTGGTTACCAGACCTTTGTACATACTGACCATGCTGCTATTAGATATTTAATGAATAAACCAGACGTGAATGCTCGTATTATTAGATGGTTACTTTTATTGCAGCAGTTTGATTTGACCATTGTTGACAAACCAGGTAGAGAAAATGTTGTTGCTGACTTTTTATCTAGATTGGATTTGTCTGCAGATGAGGATGGAACAGTGGATGACCAGATGCCCGATGAACATCTGTTTGCTATTTCAGTACTCTCTCCATGGTTTGCTGATATAGCAAACTATCTTGTTTCAGTACAGTTCCCTCCACACCTATCTTCCAGAGAAAAGAGCAGAATCATCAGAAAAAGTGCCTCATTTACTTGGATCGGGGGCAATCTGTTCAAGCTTGGCCCCGATCAGATCTTAAGGTGTTGTGTAAGGGAGGAGGAAGTCTTTGATATCCTCCTCACTTGTCATGATGGGACTTGTGGAGGACATTTTGCAGCAAAGAGAACTGCCTTCAAAATCCTGCAGGCAGGCTACTATTGGCCCACACTTCATCAAGATGTCAGAAGATATGTCAGTCAGTGTGACCAATGCCAAAGAATGGGGAAACTGACCCAAAGGGATGAGATGCCTCTCCAACCTCAAGTGACTCTTGAGCCATTTGAGAAGTGGGGCATGGACTTTGTGGGCCCAATCAACCCCTCTTCGAGGCAAAGGACTTACATCATTGTGTGTACTGACTATTTGACAAAGTGGGCAGAGACCAAAGCAATCAAAGCAGCAACAGAAGAAAAGGTGGCCGAGTTCCTAAGAGAAAACATCTTCTATAAGTTTGGCTATCCAAGAGAGCTGGTCATTGATCAAGGGAGCCAGTTCACCTCCAACCTGGTTGAAGATCTCCTAGCTCATCACAAGATCAAGCATAGGACTTCCACCCCTTATCACCCTCAAGCAAATGGGCAGGTGGAAGTCACCAATAGAGCATTAGAAGGGATCTTGACTAAGGTGGTGAGCAGCAGCAGAAAGGACTGGGCAGATCGCCTGGTTGAAGCCACATGGGCTTACAACACCACTTGGAAGACCACCACCGGCTTCACACCGTATGAGCTGGTCTATGGGAAGAAAGCTCTGTTGTCCATTGAGTTTGAATACAACACTTTGAGGATGGCAGCTCAGCTAGACCTAGATCTCAGCCATGCACAACAAGAAAGGCTACTGCAGCTGAATGGCCTGGATGAGCACCGAATGCAGGCCCTCCTTCACTCAAAAGTGGTTCAACTTCAGAGAAAGGTGTGGCATGACCAACATCTCCATGACAAGCAATTTCAGCCAGGGGATTGGGCTTTGTTGTATGACTCCAGATACAAAGACTTCAAGGGGAAGCTGAGAACCAGATGGCTAGGACCATATGCAGTGGAGAAATGCCATGACAATGGATCTGTCCTCATTCGAACCATTGATGAGGAAGCCATTCCCATGCTTGTCAATGGGCATCGGTTGAAGATCTACATGAGACCTCTCTCAAGACAAGAGTTCATCAAAACTATGGAGAAATCTGTATTGGTCATAGAGAAGGGTTCTGCCTCTGCTTTTGGCATACCCTGAAGGACATATAAAAAAAAAAAAAAAAAAAAAAAAAGAAAAAAAAATAATAAAGATCCTTGGGTGAAAACCTCTCTGAGGCGCCCAAGGCAGGTAGTAGGGGTGAAAACCTCATTGAGGCGCCCCTATTGTCTTTCAAAAAAAAGAAGGAAAAGGTTTGAAAAAGATCCTTGAGTGAAAACCTCTCTGAGGCGCTCAGGGCAGATGGCATGGGTGAAAACCTCTTTGAGGCACCCCTGTTATCTTTCAAAAAAAAAAAAAAAAAACAACAATAAGAAAAATATGGTAAAATTGCATGCAGGCTTTCTACAGGAAGCTCTGTGTTCTACAGGAAACTTCCTGTAGAAGGGTTGAAGATGTTCTATGGAGGAGAGGAAACCCTCCAACTCAAAGCCAAGGGTCCGTATCATGCTGTCAAAGGACCTCACCAGCACCTCCTCCAAGGATATCCATGTTTTTTCAAGGTATGTGCAATTTTATCATGGTTTGAATCTTCTACAGGATGATGCAGTCTTTCTACAGGAAGACGCAGATTTTCTACAGGAAAGTGCAGACTTTCTACAGGAAGCTCTGTGTTCTACAGGAAACTTCCTGTAGAAGTTTGGGACGGCCCAGAATTCATTGTAAAAGGAGATCTAGCGGCTATGGATTGGTTTGGACACATGCAAGCCTCTGTTGGCACCCATGCACAATGCTGTTACCTTGCTCCACCATCCTCGTCGACATGCAACCAAGTCCCCTGCACCAACAAAGCAGATCAATGAGTTCTCGCGGGAAAAGCCATTTTCAAAGTTAAACAAAAGATGAGACCTCATACCACAGGCATCAGAAGCTCTGGGAGCGTGATCGAAAGTCCAGATCCTCCGTCGTGCAGCATGCACCCAAGGAGGAAGAGCTGTTACGAGACACCCCGCGGGAATCCTGTAACAGTTCAACCTGCTGGAGTGGATACCGTTCACAGCACCGCCATCTCCAATGAAACGCGGGCGCACGCAACCACAGCATCTCCTCCATCGTTGGCAGCCTGTAACCATGAGCCTCCGGGTCTGTGTAAGTTTGCATGCAGCAGGTAGATCCACTCACCATCGTCCAAGAACTGGAAAAATCGTGTGCAGCCACGCAGGTAAGTGTCTCAACCCTTCCTTCCATCAAATCGCATGAATTTTACTTTGAAATTGTTTGCACAGCGTAAAATTGAATGGTTGAGCGGCCGTATGGCCAGTCGACTGGCCACGTCGGCTAGTTAAAGTGTAATTGGATGTTTGGGTGGCGGCCACGACAACAAGAATGAGCGGCACGCACGTGAGAACACTCCCGTCAGAAGCATGAGTTTAACAAGAAAAGGCGGCGGCAAATCTGTGGGAATGGATGCGGCAGCAAGTGAATACGCAGGCGAATGATGGATGACGTCGCCCAACGGTCCGGCGGGGACAGCTCATCCCCCGCGCCACGGATTGCGCCGATTCAAAATCTAATCGGCTAGATCATGCGCATGCATTTATCAACCACCACTTCAAACTCGGGTGGCTACTCTGATCTCCTCTGCACTTTGATACGCCGAGCTGTTGGCTACCAGAATGCCGGAGAAGCACACCTCGAGCGCGGGCCAACTACAGTCCTCCCCGAGAATTGCGCACAGTTCTACAGGAACGCAGTTCTACAGGAACGCAGTCTCTACAGGAACGCAGTCTTCTACAGGGAAGCGGGTGCCTCACAAAAAAAGGTGGCCAATTAAAGAGGTAACCCTGAACTCTTCATGCAACCGGTTAGTAAGAATGGCAAGACCATCGTCCACAGTCTGGTCATATAAATATTGGTGGAATTGTTGTTTGCTGTGCCTATGCTGTCGTTCTACAGGATGTCAGTATAAGTAGACTGTGTTGAATTTTGTGGATTATGTGCATGCTCTGTCTTAATAGACCAAATCTCTTTTGCATTTGCCACCTTTAATTAAAACAACCGTGTTCATCATGCCGGGTGGGTTTATAAGACGGGAACCCACTGATTCAAGCAAATTAAGGGAAAACCAGGAAGTGGTAGAGCTCTTTACACGAGCACAGTGGATGTCTTTTTGTGATAAGCTGCAGGGTTACGATGATGAAGTGGCCGAAGAATTCTTGCAGGCTCTGAAGCTAAATCCCAGACACTGGCCACAGTGAACTTCAGAGGCTTAAGCCTCAAGCTCACCCCGCAACATATCAGTCGGATCACAGAACTTCCTATGGGTTTGCCATGGGATAAGGACGAAAGAAAGCTGAGCCAGCAAGCAAAGAAAGAATTCTTTCCACCTGAGGAAGAATTCTCGGAGGACAAAAACGGGGTGCGAAGAACGAGCCTGTTGCCACCTTGGAATGAAGTCAGTTTGCAAATCATGAAATATATCACTTGTGAAGGCCGATTTAGCATCGTGTATGCATATCACTTTCGGTTGCTCACTGAATTGAGGCACCGAATTGATCTTCCTGTAGAGCAGAAACTGAGCATCCCCTATTTCCTATTGCAGTCTCTCATGGAGTGTGCCACAAAGCTAAGAGAGGGCATCCCAGATCAGATAGCCCACCATGGGTTAATCAAGCTTCTTGTGGAGAATGCGCTGCATTCATATAAGGTCCCCCTCTCATGGGAATCCTTCCGAAATTTAACAAAAGATGGAGACATTAAGATGTTGATCGAAGAAACGGGTTCCTCCAGCAGTGAGGAACAAGAAGCAGTGGCCAAGGGACAGAGAGAAGAAGGCTAAGAGACCCCGACAACAGTACAGAAGAAAGAACAAAGGAAGAAGCATGAGGAAAAGGAGGACAAAGAAAAAGGTGGCACACCTATCTTGTCAGCAAGAGAAAAGAGGATGAAGAGCAGAATGGACAAAGCTGAGGTGGTCCACGTCAGCCCAAGTACCTCAACAACACCGGCAACCAAAGCAAAAAGCAAAGCTCAGGCAGGCAAGCAAGCAGAGGTGAAGACACCTGTGTCTACAGGAAAGCAGAAACAGGCTTCTACAGGAAGCCCGAAAGTGCAAAAACAGGCTTCTACAGGAAGCCCGAAGACAGAGACAAGGGCTTCTACAGGAAGCCCGAAATTGGAAAAAGGGGCTTCTACCGGAAGCCCGAAATTCATTGAGAAACAGCCTCCTACAGGAAGCCCGTAATCTGAAAAGGAGGGGCCCTCTACAAGGAGCTCTGAGAGAGCAAAACACAAGAAAGAGAAGGCTGGTATTCTAGAAAAGGAGGCAGCAGCGGCGCTGGCAGCCCTCAGTACACCTCCAAAGCCGAAGGAGAAGAGAGAGAGGGAGACCCCTCTACCATCTGAAGCCAGGAGAAGCAAGAGGATCAACACGGGCAAGCCACAGCCTCCACCCAGCAGCCAAACCATTTTAGGGGATGTCCCTACTTCACCCAGTGCAAGAACCCCCTCTAAAACATCAGCCACCCCCGAGAAGGGGAGCCCAAAAATAACTTCCTGGACACGAAAAATAGGCCAATCGCCTTCCGAAGCCTGGCTCAAGGAAATGGGAAAAGTGGAAGAAGCACCACCTTCGTCACCACCAGGGGCAGCAAAGGCAGGGCCACCAAAACTAGGAAGGAAGAAGCACCACCTTCGTCATCACCAAGGGCAGAAAAGGCAGGGCCGCCAAAAACAGGAAAGGAAAAGCATGCTCCGGGCTCTAGTTCTCGGCCAAAGACGAGGAGCCAGGGCAAAGTTGCTCAAGGATGAGCAAATAGTTTAGCTGGGGGGTGATGATGAGCCCCAATTTTTGGTACAATTTGGGCTCATTTGGCCTACTTGCTCTGCTCAAACCATTCATTTTTTATTGCTTATGCATTCATTTCTTGGTTTATTCGTGTTGTTTGTAGGAAGAAGGGTAGGCATTCTATCTACGTGACTAATACATGATGATTTCAGGTTTTGGCATTAAAAGGGAGCAAAGACCACGAAAAAGGAGACAAGGAGACAATGAGGTGGCACTGCTGGTTTTTAGGAGAGGATGTCCACGGTCTTGGGGACCTTCCTCGTAATTCTCACCATAGCTCCGAGCTCCAATCCATCTCCCCACCGAGCTTAGAGGCAGCCAACTGTTCTACAGGAACAACAGTTATAACTGTTCTACAGGATCAGCAGTTTAACCTTCAGTTGGACAGCCGAGCTCCACAAATCAAGGACACCTGTTGGATGATCATTTTGCATAAATACTGAGGCCGTAGCCTTGGATAGAGGCTTTTTGAACTTTTGTATTGCTCTTGTAATTTGGAAGTACGAGCTACAGCTCGGTGTTTGTTCCTTTTGTAAGCCAGTTTTGGCATGACATCAGATTTTCGTTTATGAATAAAGGCAGGCAGATTTTGATCTCATTCTGAGTTTCTAAGGGAGCTATAGCTCTCAGGTTAGGGCCCAACCTGAGAGCAATAGATCTCCTCAGTGTTGTAATGTTGTTTGCATTTCGTTCCAGCACTTTGAGTTTTTCCTTTAACATGCAATTCGAATTTACAGTCTGTTAATTTAGTCTTTTTCATGATATTGAATAGGATTAGCTTATGGTGAATTTGTTTCCAGTTGCTTAGGTTAGAAGAGGATAAATATAATCCATTGGAGCTCCAGAAAAAGGTTGTTAAAGCTCACTGCCATCTCTGTTAGGGATTGGGGTGCAGTCCATAACCAACCACCAAAAAGAAACGCAGTTCTTCTCACTTCCATGCAAGCTGCAACATAGTCATTTTCGTTGAAGATCCATCCATGCACTTTTGATATTGAACCATACTTCTACATTCCACTTCCATGCATGAGTTTCATTTCTTGGTTTTCCATTGTTGTTCATAGGTTTCATGGCACAGTTATCATAGGTTAATGAATTCTCGTTTTGGTGCATAAGTCATTTGTTTCATTTACGCTGCTCCATATCATTCCACTTCCTTCTTCTTCTTCTTGACCTCTCCTCAAGTCACCCACTCGGCCTCTGTCCAGCTCGTCTACCCTCCAGTTCATCCATTGCCACGTAGCTTCATTTACTTAACCTTTCGTTGATCCCATCCTTCCAGCCATCAACCCACTGCATGCACTCTTCCTCCATCTGACTTCTCTGCTCCTGATCCATCACCAGCTCCATCTCCATCTCACCTATCCTCCCACACCACTCCAACACTTCACCATCTCCCAAAACCTCCACGGCCAAACATCCTGTAGAATTGCACAGACTTCCTATAGAAATTCCTGAGTTTCCTGTAGGATCCCCTGCAGACTTCCTGTAGAAGCCTGCAAACTCGGTTGCTGAGCATCCGAACGTGGTAGACTTCTGTGGACTGATGCTGGAGACCCTCTGGGACCTCCCTTAGCCATCCTGACCTTGCCCATGCTTTCCTTCCATTCCAACCGCTCCTGCACAACCAAACCCTAATCAAAAGCATCATCACAATAAATCCAACCACTTAATGAAAAAAAAATACAAAAACATGTCTTTTCAAATGCAAGTAGCTTAGATGCACGTATTTCAGTTCACTGCAAGTAATGGCATTAGTGGTAGTAGTTTCATTCACAGTTTTGCATTGTAAGGGTCTAGCTAGTCAAATTAGGGTTTACTAGGGTTTTTCATGCTTTATTGGCTTTCAGTTTCTTTCTGCAGTTAGACTAGTCTCCTTTGAGTTAGCTTTTGTCCATCATTCATAAAGCTTCTTCTGTGAGCATATAGAAGTTGGCTTGAGCCCTAGCGGACTTGTGCCAGCTGACCAAGTGACAGTTGCGACAAGAGCTAGTACTTGTGCATACAGCACCGTCGCTTCCAAGTTTGTACGAACTACCGGGTTGATAAAATTAGAGATAGGGAGCTCCAGGAGTTGTAGCATTATTGCTACAATACTGATGCCCACCACATATCCATATTGCCTAAAGAAGAGAGTAGTACATTTCATTATGAAGGGCACCTCTAGATGACTTATAACACTGACATATGAACATGAGACTACGCCAAGTAATATACAATGCTATAATGATGGGTGGCCTGCGGAAGGGCACTGTTGGCATTTCATTGTAATGGTCCCATGGTGATCTTAAGAGGAACCTCAACTATTGGTTGAGGGATATGTAGAGTACCATTTACTTGTGACAAAGGTTTTGTTGTTGGTGTCGTTCGTGTCTTACGTGGAAGTTCTTATTGATGTGACTAAGTGGAGATATTGATGTAAACAAAATCGATCATTAAGATCTAATACATTCCATTCTAAAGTTTTTTGTAGAGTGATGATTACGACGAGGGAAATGAGCATCAGGGATGAAAGTGCATAAATAGTATGCCTAGGCATAGATCAAATCATTTTGTATGGCCTTCCAAAGTTGTCTTCCTTGATTTGGGTGAATGTTGAAGTAACATCCTTGGTGATGGAAGGAAGGAATGATTTCAAAAACCAATGCATGAGAAAGATGTCATTGAGTTCCATATATTTACACAAGATCTACCATTTATGCCACTCTTGAATATGATCAGTCATGTGAGTTGCACTAGTTTGGTCACAAGTAGTTAATATTTCTATACAAGTATCGCGATAGATATGTAATTGGAAATAAGATAGGAAAGTTCTCATGATGATGGAAAACACCTTATGAGTTCCATGGTTTCAGTTGACATACCACTTCACCTTAGCACCAGTTTGATCCATAAACTTTCATGGATATTCCACTAGACAGTTAGTCAGAATAGATCTGCTAATAATATATTAAAATACTCAAATTTTACACTATTACATTTTTATTTAATTTCTAGATCTGTAGATTTTACTATAATTAGTGCATGCACATGAATGGAAATTATGTATAATTGTATATAGAACTACAAAATATGCTCACGAACACATAAGACACAAGATACTCTCTCTGGGAAACCCTTTCTGGAGAAAACCCAGCTGGAAGGTGAGGTTGCTTTGCTCTATTTCTCTCTCTAGAAGTATGGATATAGGTACAAAGAAGTAATGCCTATGGCCCATGAGATGTTATAGTGCGCAAATACTCTATGTGTGCTCTACCTCCTATCTCTCTTGGCTATCTTTTCTTAGATATGGAATAAAATTCTCTCAAAAGAACGGAATACCTCTTCGTCCTAATGGCTCAATTATAACAAAACCCGATAGCCTACTAGTTGTTAAGTTTGACTACATCAAATCTTAAATAGAATTACACAATAGAATCGTCTAGAGTATTTTACATTACAAACATGTGGCTATCCCCTTTTCCATGAATAATGGGGGTTGACGTGACATCCTCCTGAACTATAGGTGCGAAAACAGGAAGGTCAACTTCTCAGTGGCATAACGTTTACATACAGACTTCAATTGACACAGTTCTTATGCCATTAGAAAGCTCTCTATATGTAGAATAGCATAAAATGGTGTATGTAGAATAGCATCATTTAAAATTTTTGTATTATAAGATTATCACAATAATGCTTACGTCAAGATTTAATGCTACTAAGGTCCCTTTCATGTAATTTTCCTTTTTTTTGTTTACCGATAAGATTCAACTATTGTCCACATTATTTTTAGTTCATCATTATATAAACACTATTATTCATACCATAGTATTCATATTCTTATTAATTGAATGACACAGAAGTGGAATGTGGACTTGTACGTCGGGTCAATCTTTTATCATACTTCACAATTTGGGAGAGAGAAATCATAACATGAAGTCAACCAAACTCTTTGACAACCCCCCACAAGCATGCGAAAACCCCACACTGGCATTAATGAGACTTTTCTTTGAGCTTATTGTAACCAACATGGCTAGGTATCATGATTATATTACTCTAGTCATAGCAACGTGCAAAAATAGTTAACCGAGCCTCATTAAATGACATTTTGATCCATTAACCATACAGTTAGAATATTGTTCCGTGAGCATTTACTGAGCTATGACACATTAATAGGGTTTAATATCTTCTCCTTATCTAATCACACTTTCGCGATTAGTTGTTGGTTTATCCAGCCATTTTCACTCAAGGAAACTTTTCCATTTTAAATGTTAACCTGAAAAAACTATATTAAGAGATTCTTTTCCGTAGTACATGCACTCGTGGACTCTTCCTTTGAGACTTGGCTCTTGGTCTTGGCCGTGGCATTGGGCTTTGGTGTTGACTTGTGATTTGTTGTTCAGTATATGTTTACTTGAACGGAAATTTATGACTTAACAATCTTTTATGTTCATAGAATTTTTAGGTGGGCACATATTACAGGCAGGTTACCATTATTTTCGGTGATATATAACTAATAACACAAGAATGTAACAAAAAACAAAGACAACAAGGAAATGAGAATCTTCACCAAGTAATTGACCCTTGGATCGATACCCCATTATTAATTTTAACAATGAATCATTAAACGTGCTCAAGAGATTTTCCAGGGTCTACACATTCTGCATCAAAATTACTGATAATCTTTACGACTATGTTTAAGATGTCAGCATTTAACATAAATGTGGCGGCCTTTCACAATTATAAATCAATATTTAATATAAAAATAAACCTAATAAAACCAAACTTTCTAGCAGAATTCACAACAAAAACCAAACCCACGTAATCCTTTACATGCCCTTTATAGGTAACAACTAGAATTCATTTCCTTATATGCGTCTCTTTGTGTTTTCCACCTCCATCATTGAACCTGAAACCCATGGCATCGATATATCACTTCGATTATGTCATTTGTTGCTGCAAAGAGGATCGATCTGACTACGAGATCACAATAGTGAGTGACGAGTAAGTCTCGAACAAAAAGGATTATGAAAGTCTTCTATGTAACAATAGGAAATTGTTTATACTCAGTTACGCTTTTTACTTGTAAGACTACAACAAGTTTACCCAATAGAGCAATAACAATTGAAACAGAGTAATAACCATAGAAAAAAAGAATCACTGATTTATTACTAAAATTTCCACCATTTTAAATACGTTTTCAATATGGATTCCTCAAGAAAACAGATATGTTTTCCTTTGAGAACTCAAGTAGCAAAATGTTATACTCGATTGTTTATCGTCACTGTATATAAAAACCCTAATGATGAAACAACCTTCGGCAAGCAAAATCCGGGTGAGTAATTTTTTTTTGTAAACCATCAGGGTCTAAGACAAATTCCTGAGGCATCAACGTGAACATAAGCAACTGTTGCACAAAGCTTCCTCCCCATGCCAAAGAACAATTTACCTTTTTCCACCCAAATTAATTACCATTAATTTTTCCCATCCCCGGTCACAATCTCATATAAATACTGGTCCAAAATGTACCACAAGCACACACCAAGTATTGGCGTATACGTGCCATCAAGTTAGGATTATTTTTTTTATTTTATACAACTTAATCATGATATATGTTTCTATAACGAAGGATAAACTTAAGCCATAAATCAAATTTAAGGCTTAAAGATATTCATACCTATCCAGATTAGTGGATAAAGTTGAATACACTGGAAACCATATGAAACCATCTGTCATTCCTTCTTTCCTCACTCGCCATTTCTACCTTCTAGACTTCGTAGATAACCATTATCAAAAGGGAAACATCCGAGTTGCGGCTCTACCTTCCACATCTATGTGTATCACAGGGATGAGGTTATGACCTACTACAGATGAGGAAGCCTCCCTTGATAATGCGGTTAGGCATTCATAGTTCACAAAAGGAAACAACTTTACTACCACTTTTCCTCGATCCCGTTATGGAAATGGTATCAGTTGGCTTTGTTGTCAACTTTGCACCTCCAACTTGTGGTAAGGCATTCTGAAAGATTTTCCTATGTGGTGATCTTTCTAAAATCTAAGGAAGGCGAGATTTGTCGAATTTTATAGTAATCATGCCGCCTTAGAAGCCTTTTCTTTATTCCACTATTGTCCTAACTTGAAAGCTACGACTTTTCCCTACTCTTTTCTGAAAATAAAACTAAAAGTATTCGCCCTCACGTCGCCAAGGCTTCATGCCAATGGTAGCTAGGTCTTATCTCATAAATCTCAATGCCCATACCTTTTAGATGAATCCATATCCTTGGCATTTTTCTGTTGACCCTCTACACATTTTTGGGGGCATTTTTATCTGCAACTAATACAACGATCAACATGATTGGAGACGGAGAGGATGTCGATGTCTTTTATAATGCTTTTTCTTTATCCATGCCTTTACATGATTCCTACTCATTGACAATTTATATGGATTCAGTCTCAGTATTTGCAGAAAATGAAATGCTCAGAAAGTCCAATCTCATTGTTATGAATCACACCTCCCTTTGAAAGGATAGAGCAACGCAAGAAAAACTTACAATGATCTAATCACTCTAATTTCGTTGTGAATAGATGTTCTTGCAGTGTCCTTATTGATAGTTCTCAGTTGTTTCAATCACAATATCATTTGCATAAACCTTTTTTCCGCATGAACGACAAAAGTGGGAGGCTAGCATAGAACATTCCATGAACCACTATATCTTGAATCCTTGCCTTTAAGCACTAGCCGCGTTGAATTAAACGGGGTTGTGGCTATGAATAACTCAACACTTCTTCATCGCTAAAATCCCTTTCAACCCTCAGCGTGTCTCATTCCTTTAACTCGGTATTCAATGAGGTCGAGAGAAATGCTCGAGTAATTGATATTGCGATTCGTGGCCTCTATTGTTTTTTTAACAACACTTTCTTTTCGCATTAGCTCCTGCCCATTAGCTACCAATTTGAAAATCTCACAGAAGACGAGAATTATTTCAGTCCATAGTTGAATCAGATTTTACCACTATAATTTTAGCATAACAATGCTTGATTCAGTTATTCAGTCATTAGATTTCTGAAAATTGGAATGATGAAAAGGTTGAGAAAGAAAAATAAATCATATAATTTCCCTTAACACTCTTTCATTTTAGTTCATATGATTACTCAACATTTTGATATTCAATTCATCCTTAAGGAAATTTAACTTCCTTTAATGACAGGAAGTCAATGTGATACTCACTGGTTTTACTTTACTTTCCTTATGGATCTTGGTTTATTTTCTTTCCTTGTAAACTTTTTATAACCAAACCATTTATGTAATTGGTTATATCACAGCTTAATGGTCAAATTTAAGAGCTCTCTCTCTTCATTAAAATATTACTATTGTACTCTTAGGTCAGAATTTTCCTTTAGTTGTGAAGATCCCTTTTATATTTACATGACAAGGAGTTCAAGATGGAGGTGGATTGGGCCATAGGCCTCAGTGTTTGAACCTAGGCTTTGATACCATTTGTAACGTACCTCTTTGGCCTATCCCGGAATAATAGTGTATTAGGCTCCCAATCCAAAAAATTTCTTGTTTTTACAGCTAAGATCCAAATGTTGTCCTACATAACATATTTATTGGATATGTACTGTGAACCCTTAGATTCATATAAACAACTTATGTATAGCATAATCATCATTGAGAATGAAGGAATAAGCATGGCATGCAACCTATAAAATCTTCTCTTAAATACACATGGGCATTAATGGAGTATTATCTGACATTGACCATGCACCATTAATATAATTAAGCATCATTGAAGTGATCTGACCAACCCTTGGTTCAACATTGATAACTAACTAATTAAACCATTCTTGTCTGAAACAATTTCTCTACTTATTCAATTAGAAGCATGATACCTTAAGTGTCGCACATGCACTAGGGTTACCACTTGATGTTAATGTAACGACTATCTTTACAATAGAATACAACATGCATAAGAAAACCATCTCTTCCATAGCGGAGATAAATTTAACCATTCTTATATCTTTGCTAAATTATTTTATCTCATAATAGGTAAGGAAAGACATACCATGCAATTGAATCACATCAGATGAGAGAGAAACATCATAAGCATATATTATTCATCAAACATTATCATGAAGAAGAAATGTAAGAACTCTTCTCATAAACAATTGAATGAATAACATAGAGAGAGTAAGTATCATCATACACACATTCCACACATTTGACACCAACTAAACCTCACTTGGAGGGAGGAGCACCACCACCCAGCCATGAATCACCTTTGATTCCCCTCGAGCCGAAGATCTTTCCAGGGATCAACTGTCCTCAATTGACCAATGCACTGTGTATTTGATACCCTCTTTCATGATTTAGTTACCATTAGTGGCGTCTTGCTTTATGGATTTTTCCATTTGCGTAGGTCTTATCCGGAAAATCTCATCTTTATCACCCACGATGCTTTTCCACATAAAAGCTTGCCTTTGTCTCTAGAAAATATTTTATGTTCGATGGATCTTTATCTCCCATTCATCTGATGGATATCCAATCCATCCAAGATTATGTGGAATCACATCTAGAAGCTTATCATGAAAGATTCATCTCTATCCCATTCCTCATGGGATTTGGAAAGCTTCTCCTCTCTCTTGGTGCTCCACCCTCCGAGTGATTTATTTTATTAATTTATTTAATAATAAATTTTCTTTTCATAGTACATATGACCTAGCTTTCCTCAGCTTAGGTGTAGAACAATTTAACCCACAAAGGAGGGTATCAAACCCAAGTTCCCTCAGCTTAGGTTTATAAACATTTAACACACCAGGGAGGATATCACACCTATCTTTAACTTAGCTTAGGTTTACAATAATGTAGTACACAAGGGAGGGACATTACAGACTCCCCCCCTTAAATTTTACACCATCCTCGGTATATCACTGCATCATACCCTCATTGACAAGTAGCTGGTTTCCAAATCAACATTTTTCATCGTTACCCATAGAAAACATCGGTTGATGCCTGAAAACACTGCTATAAGGTTTCACACCCCATTTTGCCAAATTGGGTCTTGCCGGTAAAAATGGTCTTATGAGTCGATTCCTCCACTTTTTCTACCCCAAATGCATCGACATGGATGAAAACTAATATAATGATCCATTTCGGATCACAGTTAGTGTGCATAAAAATAAAATAAAGTAGAATAAGTCTCCCATTACAGAGTTGGATGAACACCATATGTCGAAAGACTAAATATAATTAGAAGTATGTTCTTAAGAATTCCCATCAAACTTGGGGATATCCAAGAGAAGTTTGGTTGGTGTTTGGGGCCATGTCAAAACATGGATGAGAGGATCATTAATGATTTGGCTTAGATATGGTAGGTTAAATCTAGCCATGAAATGGAGAACTCACTGAGTAATAGTGGTTTTGATAAGTGCTCCTTGTTATATGGAATTTTTCATCTACGGATAAACACAATTTCCCTAGGTGGGTAGCTACTCCCACAACAAAAAATTTAAAGAGTTTAACCTTTCCCTATAGAAGATAAATAAGACAAGGGACCCACTTGTTATCTCTTGCTTCCCTTTGTCTCCTTCGAATAACTCCTGTTGCTCCTTCTCGAACTCAATCTGCTCGATAAGTACCCACAATCACAAACAGAGGACAGAAACGAATCGAAGCAAGAGATATATCTAATATAAGCAAATGGAATCAAAAGAATTTACACATATAATCATCATACATAAAGACAAGAATATGGGAAAAGTTGTAAATAGCTTTATTAAGTAGAAGGAAGAGTTACAACCAAAAATTCTGATCCCATGTAACTCATCCATCTTGAGTTCCACCCTTCATCAAACCCAAAGAACAACACTCCAACATCATAACAATACTTGCTTACAATCTCAAATCTCACACCAACAATATCTCCTTACAAATTCTCAAAGTCCAACCCCTTGATCACTATGATGAGTTCTCAATTTATAAGGAAATGGAGGTGGTTTTGTCATAAATTGGGCATTGAATCGTTTCCCAATTTGGGAGTTAGTTTCCGTGGAGGAAGGGTTGAGAGGATAGGAGGTTATTTGATTCATTCCCTATCCAATTTCGAGCTCATAGGAGAGGATAAGAGAAGGGAATCTTCTAGAATGGTCTAGAATGAAAGAATATTCCCAAAACCATATGAATATTTTGCTCAATCTCAGCCAGTGCAGGTCAAAGTGGGCTGAGGTGCTCTACAGAGCAGGCTTGAATGGGCCTAAGTGCTCTACAACAGAGTTACCCCTGACCAAGGTTGTGCTAGTCCCTCAAGGAGTCATTTTAGGATGTCTTCAGGTCAAGAAAATCTTAGGAATGATGGAATTCAATGTGATTACTTGTCTAGGGCATGCAGCAATAGAATTAGGGTTTTATGAGCCCTAAAAGTACTGATCTGAATGATGGGAGTGATGTGCCCAAATAGACATGTAACAGTTTCCCCGTAAAGCATGAATTTGAAAATGATAATGTCGAGTGATATTCTTTACGATGTGATGAGGAGGTTATGAAGTGGATGGTAACCTGCATCAATTACAATAAATAATATCATGATAGTTTGGATTTTTTCATCAATCACTGAGAGAAGGCATACCCATGCTCAGCATATAAACTTTCATTACATGTACATAGATAGTCATTTACATTTATAGACCCATAATGGGATGACCATCAGTGTAAAGCCATTGTACAGATGATTTAGTACTCTCCTGAAATCGCAGCCCAGATGGATGGAACTAGATATGGGGTCTTCTATCTCATTCAATTGTTCAGTCAAGTACGAGTCTAAATATCTGATCTAAAGTCGAACATGGGAAGACACTGTTTGATTATTAGCCAATGATGTAAGTCGTGAACAGACACGAGATAGATCACTGATAATGATAATGATTCTCAAGCTACTACAGTACATTCTGCATGGCGTGAATGGATGTTTTGATGTCGAACACCATACAAATTATTTTGGTCGAAGGCTAGTGATGTAAACCTATCGCATTGATGTATGCAAGCCCCAAGGTACTGAAAGGGTGTTTCTATGTCAGCTTCTTGAATAATGTGTTGATGTCGACAAGAAGTGACTCGTCGGAGGAGGGCCTTGATGTATCCCACATCAACGACACAAAATGAGTGTAATGATTTTTGGAGATGGGATATGACTGATGACACAATTTTCAGGAATGGCAGTCATGAAAATGAAGGTTTATGAGTATTGTAAACGATGAATTTAACTGAGTGACTTCTCTTGAACATGTCGGTGACACTGAATGAATTGACTACATTGACCCAAAACAGAAGTAATGGATGGTATGATAGACCATAAGTGTGATGACCATCAAGAAGATAACCCAACCCAAATAGTAACAGTGATGAAGTGAAAGTGTCATTTTGAAGAGTGATCTACTGCCATAAAGTGGTTCACCCTTTTCCCATTTTCCCCAATGATTGATGACCAGTACCTCTTAATTTTTTATCAAGCTTGAGGAGGATAACATATGATTGTTGTATAATTCCACCCTTCAGGTGAATCCATTGCTATGTGATGTTTTAACGAGTCTAGCGAAGGTGAAACTCAGTCTTTTCATGATGGACAAGTTTGTCGCTATTTGATGTTTTAACGAGTTTAATGATAATGATAGCTCGGTCCTTTTCATGTTTAGAGAGTTTTAAAAGGGAAAAAAAAGGAAAACACCAAAAGTTCTTTTTCGTAAGTTTGTCTCTCAAGTCCGAAAATGTGTAAAATAATACGAAAGAGAACCTATTAACCATGTTCGATCAATGTATTCCTTTTTTGTAAATAATCTATATCAGTTTGGAAAGGGGTTAAACTTATATCGAGTAGATGTCATTTTCAATCTGTTAATGAGCTGAAAAGGACAAGCGCTCGACAATCTTTTCATATTTTGAGAGTTTGAAAAGAGCTTAAAGAGGACTCCAAGGGGGTTCCTTTTTCGATGTTTAACAGAGCTCAAGAAAGAGATTAAAGTATGCTTTATGGTCAAAGTACAATTCTCAATCGTGCACGTCAAATTGACTGTATCAGTTGTAAACATGTTGAAAGGAACACCAAACGGATCAAGCATACCTGTTCCATTGGTAAAAATAGGCAAATACTAAAGTTTATTCATTTAATGATCTTGAAATAAACATAAAACAAGAATTTACCACGTCATTTTCACCATTTTATATTTACCATTTAGTTTGTGCTATGAACTAGTTTTTTACCTCAAACTTTAGCGTCTGATTGCGAGAGATTCTATGGATAATTTCTCGTGCCATTTGGAGTAGGTAGAAGATCTACATATTCTCTTTCTTTTCATGTCATTATTTTAGAGTTTTAGGAAAAATTTTAAGCTTTTTAGGGCCCCTGGAGTTAGTATATTTCGCCCTAGGACCAGTGCAACCTTCCACATTGAAAACTGCTCTATAGAGCACCCAAATAGAAGGGTACCTACTCTACAGTGCATTGTCTCCTTTCCTGGGATGCGCTAGGAAAGTTTCACAAATTTGTTTCACCTGTTTGGCCTAAAATTTCTCCAGTTTTCTTCATGAAATGTATCTTATCTAAGCTTATGGTTTGATTTCAGAGTTTCATTGGATTAGAATGTCTATTACTTGGTGAGAAAGAGAGCATGATGAACAATACATGGTTTCTGTAAATGATTCTAGTACTGTTGAGGCCCTTAGAAATTGTGGGTTGCTCAAATACTTCAGGTTATCGGGGATGAGACAACAATTAGAAATATTGCAATTCTTAGTTCATGCATGGGATCCAATGGATCAGGCTTTTCACATAAGGGACAAATTGGTCCCTGTTATGATCGATGATGTTTACTTTCTTACCAGGTTGTCAAGACATGGTGCCCCCATTTCTCTTTTAGGATTTGTCCATGGAGGTGAATCGGTGAGGGACTATATTTGACAGTTTTGTCAGCCAGGTACACAACCTAGCAAGGATGCAAAAATAATCATCAGGGATGTATGTGATTTTCCTTTGAGAACAATCCTTTTCACTATCACAAAGTTGGCAAGTAGTGTGACACTTCATTTGGCGAAGAGATCATACATGCAGTATGCGCTTGAGTGCCTTGAGCCAACTGTATTCAACTGGTGTAAGGTTGCACATTCTTCACTGGAAGAGTGGCTAACAAAGGTAAAGAGTGGTAAGACAAAATATTTTAGCTATGGATCTCTCTTAATCACTTTTACCTTAGAGAAAATTCCATTGATTCAACCTCAACATGTAACATTGGGTGTAGTTGGTCCTAGAGATCCATGGACGCAGAGGTTGGTCGAATTGATGGATAGACATGTTGGTGAGTCATCAATCATATTTTCTACTGCATTCTTCAGTTGAGTCGATCAACAACACATTTTCATCGAGGAGCATCCATACACAGCAGGGAAAATTTTAAGAACCCCCCCTAAATTTAGAAATATAATAAATGGGCGAATCTCCATGGTATATAGGAAAAATGGAAGGCGATTTTATCAATAATATAATATGTATATATAATTTTTTGGCGAATCTCTCACCAGGCATGGCGAATATTTTACTCAATTATAAAATCTTATAAGATCTTGGCGAGTCTTTCACTAAATAATAAAACTTTGTAAAGTCCTAGTGAATCTTAGCATAGGCTACATTCTAGGTGAATACATTCCAGGTGAATACCATGGGTCAATACCATGTGCCATTTTGGTGAATACCATGGGTCAATACCATGTGCCATTTTTATTTTTATTAATTCTAATATTAGGGGTAATAATGGTTTTTTGCATGGTATTAATAACAATCTAGTCCATGGTATTTGTCCCATAGTATTTTGGCCATAGGTTTCACCTAAATATAACCCATTTTTTGAGTGTTCGTAAATATAAGGTGACTTATGGAGTAAATATAAAAAAATGTTTTATTTGTTTACCATACCTCTCGTTTATTTATATTTTTATTAATTTACCATACCTCTTTTACAAATATGGTATTTGGCCCATAGGATTCACTTAAATAAAACCTCTTTCTTGAGCCTTCATAAATAGAACGAGGGTTATGGACTAAATATAAAAGGAGGTTTTATTTATTTACGATACGTTTTATATTTTTATTTATTTACCATACCTTTTGAGTAAGTATAAAAAGATGTTTTATTTATTTACCATACCTCCACTTTACTTATATTTTTATTTGTTTACACCCTTACATGTATATAAGGTGACTTATGCAGTAAATATAAAAAATGTTTTATTTATTTACCATACCTCTCATTTATTTATATTTTTATTAATTTACCATACCTCTTTTATAAATATGGTATTTGGCCCATAGGATTCACTTAAATAAAACCTATTCTTGAAAATGGGCGAATAGATTCACTTAAATAAAACCTATTCTTGAAAATGGGCGAATGGAAGATTGTAAGTCCTAATTTCAAGGGCTAAATTTACCTTTTTTACACTCTCCCTTAAAATAAGGTGGGCTATCTGAGGTGATTTGTAAAAATGTACTATGATACAAAATATTCGCCCACTAAAAATTCAAAACCCCTTAATTTCGCCAAAGGGCGAACATTCGCCCCTAAAATTATCCTTGATACACAGGGATGGATTTTCATGGAGATCCAGAGTTGAGTTTACCAATGGGCACTCAATGGTGTGCTATAGGTAAATTGTTTTTGACGAAATGTTTTTCATTTTTAAGTTTCTAAATGTTTTTGTGTTTTTGATGTTTCCAATACTAAACTAAAATGATTATCATGCATACATATGTTGGTACTGTTCGACCTATGGGACATCAACAGGAGTCAAGTGGACCAACATTGAGAAATGTTGGGAGAGCAGTTCTCCAGTATTTGGATTTGACTGAGACACTGGCAAAGTTGCATGATCATGTAGAGGGGTTAACCCTTAGTATTCTAGATATCTGGATTGAGAAGTTACCTATGAGGCTACGCCATACTATTGGTGTTCCTAGCCATTGGATGACGCTATTGCGCATGACAGCTCAGGGTGACCTGTTATCATGAGCATCACTAGGTCTACTTAGGATGATCTTTGTATGCATTTTGAGTTTTTAAGTCAGATGACGAAACATGTCTTGGACACAAATTTGTAAAAAATTTAAAACATATATCAATTTTTACTTTTAGATTTTTTTTTTATATTTTGTTATGTGCAATCCTATTCAACTAAGGATGTGAATTGAAAATTTACTTTTACATGTGCCACAAATGTATGTTTAACACATAGTTTTCTAATGAATCAGTTTATGTGTTAAAGTTTATGGAAATATGTTGATATTGAATGACACAAAATGTCTTTCCAAAAGACGAACTCGAAGGAACATATGAAGAAAAGTTGTGTTTCAGAAGGTATAGATGTTTTTTAGTTGCAATACGATGAGTTGTGAGTCTAGCCTAATTATCATTCGGTGAATGCCAAGTGAAATGGCATCAGAGAGAAGTTTGATCAATGCACTATACTCAATGATATTGTTCGTAGAACAACTAATACAAATCCCTTGAAAACTCACTAACTTGCTACTTGGAGCAAAAATGGCCCATGTTGTAGAAGATAGATTCTACATACTACAACTAGCACCATCGGCGTAACAAAAAAATGGTTCCAAAGATTCCAACATTTGCAAAAAATGCAAAGTAGATTACTTAACCACATAAAAAACTCTAAAAGACACACTGACACACACATAAGCAATTAAAGCATATATACAATGATTTTACTACACTCAATTAAGCATAGTAACGTTTGAGATACAACCCATTTCGGGGCTACGACAACGGAATTCCATCATAATCCACCAACATGTAGGAACCTTTTGTCAGAACATGCTTGACAATGTAAGGGCACATCCATAGTGGTTCAAATTTTCTTTCTCCTAGTTTATCATCTTCCTGGTCATAAAGAAAGACCAGGTCTCCTTCTGAGAAAATGCGAGGCTTGACATTTCAATCATATTGCACCTTGATTCATTTCATATGTGCTTCGTTAGCCGATGCAGCTTCACGATGGGTTTCATATTGATGGATGAGTTCTAATAAATGCACGTCTTCATCAGAGGTTTTGGGTAGCATGTCAATTGCAAGTTTAAGAGATGGAATTTTACATTGTATTGGAAAGATTGCCTCTAGACCATACACCAATTAAAAGGGTGTGAATCCAATTGCATTCCTTACCGAGGTTCGGTATACCGACAAAGCAGAGTACAAGATTAAATTCCAGTTTTGTTTGTGAACCCCTATCATTCTTTGAATCATTCTCTTCAAGACTTTGTTGATGGCCTCAACATGTCCATTAGCTTGCAAATAATAAGGAGTAGAACTATCATGTGAAAGTCCTAACTTAGCAGTTAACTCAATCATCATGTGATTGCGAAAATGTGACCCATGATCTATAACTATAGCCTATGGTACACCAAATCAGGGAAAAACGTGGTTGAAAAAGAAAAGTACAGTAGTATCGCCACTGTTGTTTAATGTAGGCATCGCCTCAGCCCATTTTGTGAAATAGTCAACAATGGCTATAATGTACCCATGACCCCCAGCCGAGTGAGGGTTACATGTCATGAAGTCAATGCCCATTTGGCAAATGGTCCAACAGTAATGACATGATGCAACGGTGTAGGTGAAAAACTAGCTTTACGGTCATCGATCTGGCATGCATGACAACTTCTGATAGCAATAATGTAATCTTTGAATATGGAAGGCCAAAAGTAACCAGCATAGAGAATTCTCTATGAGATAGCATAACTAGATAAGTGTCCACGAAAAGCACCTGAATGTCAATCATTCAAAACTTTCTCAGCTTCCTCATGTGTGAGGCACCTCCGTAAAATCGTATCGATACCGTGACGGTAAAGAGTGTCGCCAATGATCAAATAATCTTTGGCATGGTATGGGATATCATTGTTGCGAGCGAGAGGTATTAGGCCGAAAATTTTGGCTATGGAAATAAATCAGTATATCTCCATACCATGAGTCAGATGATGAAATCAGGAATAGAGACTCATTTGGAATTGATGGTTTTGATGTTGAATCAATGGCATTCAAGGGAAGGTTGCAAAGAAGCTCAACGAAGACTAGAGATTTCCTTGATTTGGATTTGATGAATTCCAAATCAAATTCCTACAAAATCACGATGCATTTTGAGTATTTTCCCCCGAGCAGTTCACGTGACAAAATATATGTCATAGGTTTGCAATATAAAATGACAGTGGCCTTTTGGAGCAGGATATAGTGACAAAATCTCTGTATAGCTTGAACAACAACCAAAGCTAGGTTTTCGATGTAAGAGTACTTAACTTCTAAATCATTGAGATTGTGACTCAAATAATATATCAGATGTTCAATCCCATCTTCTTCTTGGACTAAAACCATCGCAATGGTTGTATCTACAATGGAAATATACAGGTAGTAGTCATTTTGATAATTTGGGGAGTACATTAATGGTGCTCCAATTAAGGTATCTTTAAGAGCATTAATGGAAGCTTGTACAACCTAATCCCAATGGAAGGGTATCCCATTTTTCAAAAGACGAGTAAATCCTTTAGCCATTTCAACATAATTGGGAATGAACCTCCTCAGAAAGTTAGCCTTCCCTTGGAGTCTCTGTAACTGTAATAGATTGGAAGGTGGAGGCAAGTCAAGAATTTCCTGAAGCTTAAGAGGGTCGAGTTGAATTCCTTCATTAGACACTATGAAACCAAGCAAACGACTAGAACCAACACAAAACACACATTTGTGTGGATTGAGTCATATTTTTTAGTGTCGGCACTGTAAAAATATAGCTCACAAATGTTGCAGGTGATCAGTCCACTTTCATGAATGAGAAAGTAAATAGTCAAGGTATGGTTGAAAAATATGTTTGATCTCATGGAAGGCATAGTTCATTTCCCTCTGAAAAGTTGTCCCTGCATTCTTCAAACCAAAAGGGAGTTTCTTGTAGGTGAATGTGCCCCATGGACAACTAAAAGCAGTTTTAGATTGGTCCTCTAGGTGTATACTGATCTGACTATAGCCAAAAAAGCCATCCATAAATGAAAATATTTCAGATTCGGCACATTCATCAATAATCTGGTCAATATAGGGAGTGGGATAATTGTCTTTTGGAAAAGCATGATTAACATTCCTATAATCAACACACACTCATATTGTCCCTTGTTTCTTCATGACAGGGACAATATTGGAAACCCAATGAGTAATAGGAACAGGGTATATGCAACCAACATGCAAAAGTTTTTGAACTTTTATTTTAGTGGCAGTAGCCTTCTTTGGATGAACAGGATCGAGCTGTTGTCACACTCGTTTGACGTCAAGATACATTTTGATTTCATGTTAAACTATACTAGAGTCAATATCTGACATATCCTCATATTACCATGCAAATATATCTTGGAATTCACGAAAGAGAGCACGATAAATATCAAGTTCTTATGGAGAACAAGATTTTCCAAGATGAATGTTTTCTACAACTTTAGGTTTGGTCAAAATATTGATAGAAATAGTTTCTTCGATATTTAACAAGTTTCACCCAGAATCTACTGGATCTATAAAAACGAAATTCAAAAGAAAATCGACAACTGAAAGGTGATTAAGCTCATTTGAAAAATCTTCTATGTGATCTGGAAGATGGGAACGATGATGATAATATTTCCATGGTTCTTCTTCCGTCATCATTGATTGGATTATTCCTTCATCAATAGGAAATACATGTGAGAAAGTATCAGAATAAGTACCATATTCTAATGAACGATTTACCCATACAATTGGCGAATATGGATTTGGGTTCGTCGTGCAAGTGAGAAAGATTGATTGCTATGCAAGCCCAATGGGGCTTAGCAGCATGATTTCATTACTACTATCAACTTCACAACTATTGTCCATCTTCCTTAAATCAGATGAAGTGGAAGATATCATATTGCAAGTCTCAACTTTCACCACTTCCGCCATGTTTGATGGTGGCGGTAGTGAAAAAGTACCCATTAGGGAAGAATCCTTGAAGAGACCTACACCAATGTTTTGAAGAGATAGAAGGGGTCCATGAACTAACGGAATGCTTCGAGTAGCCTATGAACTAGAGGTGAAGAAGGTGAGTTGATCGATAACTGTGATTTCACCTTTATGAGGGAATGTAATCGTACGAAAGTATGTCAAAACCACAACAGCCATAGCATATACCCACAGTCTTCCTAGAAAAATGTTGTAGTCAAGGGGTCCGTCAACGACCTCAACTTCAATAGTTACTATTTTTACCCTAGTTCAATTTGCAGACTACTCAAGATTCCACAAGGCGTATATGTGTGACCGTCAAAAGATTTTAACGTTGTTGGTGAATGTGACAAAGGCGATGAACCAAGTGTTTTCCAGCAATTCAATGACATAATACAAGTAGATGCCCCCTCGTAAATAATGGTTCGGTGAATAATTTTATTCAAGGCATTTACTTGAATCAGGAATGCTAATTGTGCTGGTAACTATGGCATATAACCTGCATGGTTGAAAACCACAAGATTGGAATCCGTTGGATCGATTCCACAAATTGCTGACAACAAAACCTACTTTTGGGAGGGACAATTTTGAAGAACCACAAGCATCGACAGAGCAGAAGTTGATTGAGCCAGATATTCTACTATGTTATAGTTCTGTGTTGCTCGAGCTCGAGGGTTAAATGTTGATTTATGTACAACTCCCTTAGGTGGTTTTATTGTTAACTCTGGTGTAATAGGTAATGGAATAGGATCAGACAAAGTCAAAGTTGAAGGATTAGGTTGATCAATGGCCTGCTTATTCGACAAAAATGGTTGATTTCCATAAATTTACTTCGTTTTGACACCAAAACATCAATTTTAGGCTTAGAGGTGGATAACATAAGCACTTGGGAAGTGGAAGCATGGTCTGTTGCAACTATATGTGTCTCCAGGTTCATAAAAGGATCAATCGACACTATGGATGTACTAGAAGTCTTAAGAAGCTTTGACACTTAAGAGAAGTGAGGAAAATCTAGCATAAAGTGCTCACCATTACATATTAAACATGGGTAAAAAGGTTTCCTAGCTGAAGTAGAGGAATCATATGATTTCTCTTGAGGGGTATATTTTGTTTCTTCTTGCTTCCTAGATTCTTTTCATTCCTGCCTTTTTCAGATGAGATGGCATTAAATTTTGGAAGCAAGAGTGTTATCAGATGCATTTGAAGTTTGATCAGAAATGGCAAGTGTTTGACCAGATGGTCTACCTACCATTTGTGTGCTCAAAGAACCAATCACACTGTTAGCGGCATGAGAGTCCTTACTCGATGGTGGTGGAGGAACAGTGAAAGATGGTCTATGTGCATTCGGTATCTTATCATAGAGCGTGCTAGAATGTGTATAAATCAAGTCCAAATACTTGCTCTTCAGTGACAACTCCACCATTCGCCACACCCTCAGTGATAGATGGAAACAAGGATTTTATAAACCTCTCAGCTAAAATCTGATCAGGAACATAAGTTTTGACCATTCGACGATGATGATGCCACTCATGAATATGATCAGAGATATGAGTAGCAATAGTCTACTTAAAGTTGGTCAATAGTTTCGTTCCAGTTTCATATCGTATGGGCAACAGGAAATGGGTTAAAGACGTGGTAGCTAAAGATGTAAAGTTATCAAAAGAAGCTCATGGTAACTCAATGTACCACTTTGCAGCCAGACCAATAAGCGTTCTTTGGAAAAGACGTAGTCTAACTAAATCATCATTCAGGGAGTTTGATGAAATGTATAAATGAAAAGTCATGACATGGTTGGGTAGGTCTTCTCCAAGGTTTCCATTGAATTTTAGAATATTATAAGGTAATTTATGAGGAATCACCAGCCACCAAGGTGCATAAAGAATTGGGTCATTGGTAAGTCGATTTAGATCTTGTAATTCAAGTGTTGCAACAAAGGGCAACTATCTATTGAGGTTAGGTTGAGAATAACCAAGGTAAGATGGAATTACCTGGGCAATAGGCCTTTTCATACTAGCATAAGGCATATGCTACTGGTAACCTTGATAAGGGTATGCTTTTTGAGAAAATTCAGTATAAGGTGGTTGTTGAGCACTAGGATACATTTGTTGTTGTCCAAACCCAACATAGGCTTGTTGACCAAGAACTGGGTAAACTTGTTGTTGATTGAACCCATCATAGGCTTGTTGACCAAGTCCAGGATGAGGTTGGTATTGCTGGAATTGTTGTTGTTGATATTGGGGTTGCCAAGGTTGTTGAAGCAACTATTGTTGATTTCACGGTTGTTTCCCACAATGTAAGCTTGACTAGGTTGTGAATACACTAAACTAGTGTAAGTCTGAGTCATTCAAATGAAAGGTAAACTAGCCTCAGGTTGTTGGATTCCATGCACAAGTGGTTGTTGTAAAACTGCCTGAGAAGGTTGAATCTGTAAACCTAAAACTTGGGGGTATGAGGTTGAAGGACCAGCTTGCACAGGTTGAAGTACAACAATCTGAGCTTGTGACTGCGGTAAATTTGTAACAAAAGGCGTAGAAGGTATGGATGAGACAGATCACATAGGTTGTGATGGATACAGAAGCCTAGGTTGAATGAGAATTGTTGGTTGCCATTGACAGACATTCTTTCTGGGCTGACCTAAAGACGACGACATACCGACATATGGTTTCCCCATAGAAAATGGAGGATAAGGAGATTGTGCATATTGTTCTCCGTATGGGGGTAGTCCAGTGTAAAGTGGATACATAGGAAGGTAAGGAGATGAACCAACTTGATATTGACTTGATGGGTCTAGCTGTTCAATATTCGTTAATGAAGAACCAAATAAAATTCGTGTAGAGGACATTGGTGAAGACCAAGGGCTAGAAGCAACACCTGAGTGGGTTCCCGATAAATATTGGTAACCCAATGGGATGAATAGGACACCATTCAAATGTGACTCAGGTGTCATAGTAAACATCGAAGAGGTTGTGACAAAAGATTTTTCCATAGCTATATCAGATGGTACAGTCTAGGATGTTGACTCTGCCTTAGTCAAATGTCCAAATAAATTTCCTAACGAATCAACAGGTGTCTGAATGTAATCAAAATGAAAAGGAGCAGTAAAATGAGGAGTATGAGGATAAATATAAAGTCCAATTCCAAAATGAAATGGAGTTCTGGATGTTCCTACCTCGGGTTCCTCTTCTATCAAAATCAAACCAGGTGGAAGGATTTTACCATCAGGTCCATAATATATTTCTGGTATTTGTTCCCGAGGTAAAGGGGAAGTCTCAACTGTTACGGATGTCTAAGGATGTGCCGGTCAATCTTCTTCTAGTATGGTAACAACTTCTGATTATTCAACTTCAAGATCCATGTGTTCTGGTAAAACAACAACAGGTTCAGGTTGGGCTTCTTGAACAACTTTTGTTTCAGAGGTAGCTTCTAATTGAATGGTGATAGGTTCAGGATCAACTTCTGGTTGAACATATTTATGTTCAGAAGTAATTTCTCTTGAACAACTTGGGTTACCGTTTCACTAGATTCATTTCTAGTGTCCTCAGGTAATTGTGGAGATTCCACTTCAGTAATAGATGTACCAGTAATCGTAGGAGTAACTGGAGTCACAATACTTACCAGTATAGGTGTTTCTGGTAATTTAGATGAAGAACCAAAAGTTTGGGATGTACTAGATTTAGTCAAACGAGACCACTTTGATCGAATAGGTGTACCTTCGGGCGGTAAAGGTGTTTTACTCATTGTCCTTCACAAACGACAGGGTAAGGGTTGATGTTCCTCCACGATTACAGATTGATTTTATTACAAAAAATAAATAAACAAAAAGGGGTAAGCTAGGAAGAAGGATTACCAAGCAGCTATGAACTGCAGAATACCTCCCGGTGAACTGAGAAGTACGGGCAGGAAGTCTCCCCAAATGTTGTGTTCATTGTATCACAACGTACAAGGCATCTGACTTGGTTACCTAAGGATGGATAGCAACCTAGTGTTGTCCTCCCATATATACCCAAAAGTACGTGGAGGCCCAATCCGTGTTAGCATTGTCTAATGCAAAACCATACAGTGAGAGCATTCCTTAATACTTTACTTACTGTAACAATGCCCTATATACCCGAAGGTACGTGGACAAGCTACGACATAATCTCATACATGGAATGAGGTATCACACTCGAAATGTATCCCAGATAAGTTAGTGACAACTATTATGTTTTATGACTTCGGAACATGTCTCTAGCCTAGAACCTATAAATGTTTTATGTTAGGTGACAATGCTACATTATATTAATTGAGATTAATTTTAAGTTGATTTTGATTAAGAATTTTCCTTTCAAGGTTCACCACGTGATGTCTTTGAAATTTCTAGAATGCAACTAATATGATAATCATTCTTTGCATTCAATTTTGAACAATGAAAACCTTAGCTAATAGGGATAGAGCAATTAGATTCTTTTAATCAAAGAACAAAGAGCACATTTAATGCAATTTCCCTAAGCTCTTCCTATAAGCACACGCAATCCTTTTCAGTGCACGATGCAATTTTTTCTTTTCAATTCCCTTAATGTTGAGATGAACAAAAGGAAACTAATGCACATACAATCAATCAATCTTTTTGCAAGAATGAAGACTTTTCAACAGTTCTTTTTCGAAAGAAATGAAGACTTTTACGGAACTCTCTTTTGAGCAAAGATTAATTGGCTATAATCTAACTTTGATAATGAATTGATAATGATAAAGAAATCATTTAAGAAACACTAAACAATCAAGGCCAAAGTAGGGCTAGGAAAGGAAACACAAATTGATTTCAGAGACACAACAACCATTGATCTTTCAGCAAGCAAAAACGGAAGGAAATTTGGGAAAAATCAAGTCAAAGGTGGGATTTTTTACCTAAGGAGGATCAATGTAGCCCTGAATGGCAGACAATGTGGTTTACAGCACTGTCCTTAAGCCAATGGTGCTCTGCAGTGCTCTGTGTCCTGGACAAGCCTGTGCTGGTGCCAAAGAGACCATTCAAGGGGCTTTCAAGCACAAATTTTTACCAAAAAACACTTCAAAAAGGCTGAAACAAGATCATGTGAAGAAAGTAAAGTCTACTAGAGTGCACTAGGATTAAGGTAAACTATCGGTAACAATGATATTTCCCAATAAAGTCTTCAATTTGTTATGTGGAATTTTTCATCTGTGGATAAACACAATTTCCCTAGGTGGATAGTGTTATCACCCCAAGAAACTCACCTAGGTTGTATATCAGTGATGCTCGGGAACATTACAAAATCAACAAAAATGTTGGAAAAATCGATGGATGAATGAAACAAATGATGTATATTCAAGTGAGATAGCCACTCCTACTATGCTTAACCCCAGACATGGGTGAACAGCCCCAGACTACGGGGATTTGAACCACCAATTACTCATAGTTTTAGAGACAATATGATGACGGAGAACACTGATCATACCAGCAGATGCACAGGACCCTGTGATGGCCAGCTGAAACCAGTTTAAAGGTCTGAAAATCTATTTTTTAATACACAGACAGGATGACAGCTCCCTAGAATTAAAAAAAATAGAAACCTACAAACAAATTCAATGGTGCATGCTAAATACTAACACAGAGGTGGGATGATAGCCCCTCTAATGCTAAAATTAACAGCACATGAAATAATGCAAAACAGGCACAACCTGGAACAAGAAGAAGAAGTGGAAAGTGAGCAATCAACAGCAAAAGAAGCTTGTATTGGCTGGAAATGAAGACCAGAAGCTGCAGGTCTCATAATAGTTATAGTCTCCAGAAGTTGAAGCTTACAACAAAATCACACTCATCAACCCCTCATCACATCGTTTTTTTGGGTATATATGGAGGTTGGTTACAAAATATATCTGCTACTAAGCGTGGAGGTGTCTTAATGGACCACCAACCACATTTACATTCAGATCTAGGGCTTTGATACAATCTGCATGTTTAAATGAACAAAATCGGCCTTATCTGATGCTCTGCAATCCTCCTTAGAACAGGTGGCATGAATAATGGATGAAATCCCATGCCTGATAAATGTTCGTCATTGCTCACGGTTGTCCTTTTTCTTCTTGGGCCACTCTGTCATTTAAATCTGGTAGTTGTAGAATACTTTGCACAGATATGGGCAGCCTTCCTCCTTCCCCCCTTGGGTGAATAACACAAGTCAGAGGCACGAGAATAACATGGATGTTGCATGGGTGGAACAGGGAGGCAATATTGGTTGTTGGATCATATATCGACGACCGAGATTGGCTTGGAATGGCTTATAAGGAGCAAACAGGAGAGGAGCATCATGGACCGTTGGAACATATAGATCAACAGTGGAGATCACATGATGAGGGATACTGGGAGGCTTGTGCGTTGGAACAACTAGGGCCATCGGATCTGGATGCACCAGATCCAATGATGATTTCTATTGGAAGGCGCACAATGTTTAAACGGCGGGAGAATGGCGGTAAAGTGGGCGGGCAGTTTCCTCGCATCACTCATCGGGAAATGATGGTATCCGTATAAAAATGTGCGATGTAGTTAAAACATGCTACATGGCAGGCTAATGTCGCCGCCCCCGCGGGTTAACGAGTGTGCTAATCGCGTGATCGCGGGGAAGTGCCAGCCGTCTGATCATGCGACGGACGCAATCAACGACAGAGAAACAGTGATGGGTTAAAGAACGGGACATCTAACGTAGACCATTAGATGGGAGCAGTCAACGACTGAGATTGCAAAGCGACGACGGGTTATATGATTTACGAAGGTGCAAAGTTATAAAGGGTTAAAACTTTAACGTCGGGGATAGAATTAGAAATACGCTTAAGTAGGGTTTGAAAGGTTATTAGGTTTATAAAGGGTTATAAATAAATAACACCCAGAAGCTGTGAAATAGGTTTTACAGGGGTTTTGAAACAAGAACAAGGATAGAGGGGTTTAAAGGGAATATGGGGAATTTACAGGAAAGGAGGAAATGGAAACAGAGGAAGCAGTGCTATGTGGTATGAAGAAAACCGAAAGAGAAGAAGGAGAGCAAATGCTGCAAGCACCTTTAAGCATACTACAACATGGCAAAGCTATCTTTGACCCTTAATTGTTCAAGTTTATAGCAGAGCTAACACTGGCTCCTTCTGGGGATGAGATCCTCCCTGTGAGGTCTTAAGAACCTGTAGATCACTGGGTTTATGTAAAACTCAGTTTTTTTTTTTTTTTTTAAAAGCTATCCCTAGTATCCATTGGGCAAGGAGACAAACCAAGTCTTGAACAAGAAACTGTTTACAATCATTAAAGCCTAAAAAACTTAAACTTCAAAAATTTCCCATTTGCTGGGCCATCAAAATTGTTGTATGTCTTCCGGTTCATCATAGATCAACAAGACAGGGTTTATTTGATCCTCTACCTAGAACAGTTTGGGGCATTTGAGCTTAGTAGGTAGAAATGGATCAAATTTCATTTCCCTTCTACGCATTTTCCTCCTTGGCTATTCTTCATGGGAGCCTTTGTACACCTGCTGAATAGCCATGGTTGTTGTGTGCTTCTCTGTGTCATTTGAGGTCTGCACAACTAATATGAATGATGAACCAATGTATTCATATGCAAGAGACACAGAGGTATCATCTGCTCCTTTATTTTTCTTTGAATTATCCTCATCCAAGGAGGAGTCCCAAAACTGTACATCGACTTCCTCTTTCATCTGATAAGCTTCCCTTTCAAGTTGTGTGGAGGAAACTTGAGTAGGTTTCAAAAAATCAAAACTGAGGTGATCAGTCTCATCCTTGAGAATTAAATTATGTTCTACCTCAGTGTTTAAGTGGCAACTTTGAGGGAATTCATCTTGAGCAGACAAAGAAACAAAAGATGATGGAAAGCTTTCCTCTCCCTTTTTAATCACTGGGCTGGGAATAATAGCAGGGTGGAAAATTGCAGATCTGCATAGCCATGTGAAGATGTGCTGACCTTAGGCTTGAATTCTTAGAGGAAGGGATCTGCTACTAGCTGCCACTGCTAGTCAACTTGTTGTTCTGCAGCTACAACAAATTGCCGAGTAGTGCCTTTGGATATTGCTTTCTCATAAGCAGCCCTTGTTAGGAAAGGAGCACCTTCCAAAACATGGACCTCCTCCTCATGCTGCACTTCTTCCATGACTATATTCAGTAAAAGGGGCCTTACCCCTTTATCTTCGTTTGCATCACTGTTTCTTTGCAAAATCTGCAAATGCTCATTTGCTCCATTGCATAGATTTGGAGTTGGAAAAGAAAAAGAACAATGAGCTCCAACTTCTTTAGAATTCTGCTCAGCTTTTAATTTCGAAACTTCAGAGGCCAAAAACTCAATCATCCTAGCTAATTCATCTATTTCAAGATCATAGGATGATGAGGATTCTTCTCCCTATATTCTCCTTTTAGCATCACCTTCAAGTCTCTCTGTAGCCAGAATATTCGATTCAAATTCAAAAGCTGCATCTTGCATATTAGCTAGAGAAGCACATCTCCTTTCTCTTAACGACAAGTAGAATTGGGAATCTAAGGCGTTGGCATATGTAAGCATAGTAGAAGTAGGGGTAGGTCTTATTTTAGCTGGCATTCTGTTGTATATGTGATTGAATCTGATATTGAAATCAGACAGCAGCTCACCATCTTCTCTCTGCAAGTTCCCACATTCATCATGATAAAAGAGAAGATCTTTATTGTTTCCCTAGTGCTTTAAAAATACATCATCTGGGGCCTCAATGTCTAGAATAGACCTAAAGGGTAA
Source organism: Pinus tabuliformis (assembly GCA_031772625.1). Lineage (NCBI taxonomy): Eukaryota > Viridiplantae > Streptophyta > Pinopsida > Pinales > Pinaceae > Pinus > Pinus tabuliformis. The sequence goes on along the minus strand of CM062816.1, from coordinate 890,804,926 downwards.
ATCTCTAAACCATTTTCTAGCCTCCCCATCTAGGCTTTGAAGAAAAACCCTCATCCAGACATTCTCTTCACTGATATATAGGTTATCAGCATAGCTATAAAAGGCCTTTAAATGCTCCTCAGCTGATATTTCTTCTGCAAAAGTAAACTTTGGCATGAATTCTTGATAATCTCCTATAGGCATCACATTCAAAGGAGTAGGCAAGGCTAAGGGCCCATACCTAGCAGAAACTATTTTTTCTATCTTTGTAAGACCTTGCTGGCCTGCCATGACTGAGGTATACGAAAGGGATACTGGTGGATTGAGTGGATGAATCAATGAAAAGAATGATAGAAACAGAGGAATATGATGGACAGCATGGGTGCTTTTTTCAACTGAGGTTTGAAAGGGAAATGACTAATCAAAGGAGCTGTATGAATCTCTGAAGGTATTTCTAAACTAGCAGAGATAGATAAAAATTCTTTAAGGCTTACCTAACCCTAATGCTCCTTTTTGAAAAGTCTTTCTTCTGCTGAACGATCCTCTCAGGATCAGGCACTGGTTCAGCTGATGATTTCTAAACATATCTCTAAACATGCCTCACCAACTGCATCAGAACTACAAAGTGGAGTCGCCAAACAGATGATTACAACCAGAAACTATATTCAAGCCTTGTCTGTCATCAAATCTTGAAGCTGTGTCGTTCTCCCAGGGAAGTTGGGCTTCAATTCTCCTATACCCGGCAATGGCACCAATTAATGTTATCACCCCAAGTAACTCACCTAGGTTGTATATCAGTGATGCTCGGGAACATTACAAACTCAACAAAAATGTTGGAAAAATTGGTGGATGAATGAAACAAATGTTGCATATTTAAGCCAGATAACCACTCCTACTATGTTTAACCCCAGACATGGGTGAAAACCCCTAGACTACAAGGATTTTAACCACCAATTACTCATAGTTTTAGAGACAATGTGATGATGGAGAACACTGATCACACCAGCAGATGCACAAGACCCTGTGATGGTCAGCTGCAACCAGTTTAAAGGTTTGAAAATCTGTTTTTTAATACATAGACAAGATGACAGCTCTCTGGTATTAAAAACAATAGAAACCTGCAAACAAATTCAATGGTGCATGCTAAATCCTAACACAGAGGTTGGATGACAACCCCTCTAATGGTAAAATTAACAGCACATGAAATAATGCAAAACAGGCACAACCTGGAACAAGAAGAAGAAGTGGAAAGTGAGCAATCAACAATAAAAAAAGCTTGTACTAGCTAGAAATGAAGACTAGAAGCTGCAGGTCTCGTAATAGCTACAGTCTCTAGAAGTTGAATCTTACAACAGAATCACACTCATCAACCCCTCATCACATCATTTTTCCGGGTATATATGGAGGTTGGTTACAAAATATCTCTGCTACTAAGCATGGAGGTGTCTTAATGGACCACCAACCACATTTACATTCAGATCTGTGGCTCTGATACAATCTACATGTTTAGTTGAACAAAATTGACCCTATCTGATGCTCTGCAGTCCTCCTTAGAACAGGTGGCATGAATAATGGATGAAATCCCATGCCTGATTAATGCTCTTCACTGCTCAAGGTTGTCCTTTTTCTTCTTGGGCCACTCTATCATTTAAATGCAGTAGTTGTAGAATACTTTTCACAGATACACGCAGCCTTCCTCCTTCCCCCCTCAGGTGAATAAAACGAGTCAGAGGCACGAGAATAACATGGATGCTGCATGGGCAGAACAAGGAGGCAATATTGGTTGTTGGATCATATATGGACGACCGAGATTGGCTTGGAATGGCTTATTAGGAGCAAAAGGGAGAGGAGCATCGTGGACCGTTGGATCATATAGATCAACAGTGGAGATCACATGATGAGGGATACCGGGAGGCTTGTGCCTGGGAACAACTAGGGCCATCAGATCTAGACGCACCAAATCCGATGGTGATCGCTATCAGAAGGCGCATAATGTTTAAACGATAAGAGAATGGCGGTAAAGCAAGCGGGTGGTTTCCTCACATAGCTCACCAGGCAACGGTGGTATCCGTATAACAATGTGTGATGTAGTTAAAACATGTCGCGTGGCAGGCTAATACCACCTCCCCAGTGGGTTAAAGAGTGCGCTAATCACGCGATCAGGCGTAAGTACCAGTTGTCCGATCATGCGATGGACACAATCAATGGCAGAGTAATGGTGACGAGTTAAAGAGCAAGAGATCTAACATAGACTGTTAAATGGGAGCAATCGACGGTTGAGATTGCGATGCGACGATGGGTTATATAATTTACGAAGGCGAAAAGTTATAAAGGGTTAAAACTTAAGCGCTGGGGATAGAATGAGAAATAGGCTTAAGAAGGTTTGGAAAGGTTATTAGGTTTATAAAGGGTTAGAAAAAAATAACACCAAGAAGCCATGAAAATGGTTTTACAGGGGTTTTGAAACAAGAACAAGGATAGAGGGGTTTAAACAGGAATATGGGGAATTTATAGGAAAGGAGGAAATGGAAACAGAGGAAGCAGGGCTATGTGGTATGAAGAAAACTGAAAGAGAAGAAGGAGAGAAACTACTACAAGCACCTTTAAGCATAATACAACATGGCAAAGCTATCTTTGACCGTTAACTGTTGAAGTTTATAGTAGAGCTAACAGGTAGCTACACCTAGAAGAACATTTTTAAAGAGTTTAACCTTTTGCTATAGAAGATAAATAATACAAGGGACCTACTTGTTATCTTTTCCTTTCCTTTGTCTCCTTTGAATAACTCTCATCGCTCCTTCTCAAACTGAATCCACTTGATAAGTACCTGCAATCATAAACAGAGGACAAAAACTAATCAACGCAAGAGATCTATTTAATATAAGAAAATGGAATCGAAAGCATTTACGCATATAATCATCATACGTAAATACAAGAATATGGAAAAGGTGTAAACAACTTTACTAAGTAGAAGGAAGAGTTACAACCAAAAATTCTGATCCCATGTCACTCATCCACCTTGAGTTCCATCCTTCATCACACAAAAAGAACAACACTCCGACAGCATAAAATACTTTCTTACAATCTCAAACCTAACACCAATAGTATCTCCTTACAAATTCTCAAAGTCTAGCCCCTTGATCACTATGATGAGTGCTCAACTTATATGGAAATGGAGGTGGTTTTGTCAAAAATTGGGCATTGAATGGTTTTCCAATTGGAGATTTAGTTTCCATGGAGGAAGGGATGAGAGGATATGAGGTTATTTGATTCATTCCCTATCCAATTTAGATCTCATAGGAGAGAATATTCCCAGAACCCTATGAAGATTTCACTCAAGCTCGCCTAGTGTAGGTCAAAGTGGACCTAGGTGCTCTGTAGAGCAGGCTTGAATGGGCCTAAGTTCTCTGCAACATAGTTACCCCTGATTAAGGCTGCGCTAGTCCCTCAACGAGTCATTTTAGGATGTCTACAGGCCAGGAAACACTTAGGAATGATGGCATTCATTGTGATGACTTGTCTAGGGCATGTAGCAACAGAATTAGGGTTTGATGAGCCCTAAAAGTACTGATCTGAATGATGGAAGTGATGTGTCAAAATAGACCTGTAACACTCCTACTATCATTCCAATATTAGGACCGACATTATAACTAGTATAACACCATCATTTCTATCATTGGTTGCTTTCACAATGGGACTAATATTACCACTCAGGTTGATACTAACCATGGTAGTGGGTTTGGGTTGGGTGAATTCATAAAAGAGGAACTACCAAAAGATGCAAATGAGTAAGAATCCAAAGGTGGATTAGGAAGAAGAACCATGACTCCTCTAACAAGATTTAAAGAGGGCATCCTAGAGGAAACTAAGGGTGAATACCACTCAATCTCCATGAGTGGCACTTCATAAGTGTTATGGTGTAGAGAAAAGTATGAATATAGAGGGTTTTATGCAACCATCTCACAAAATAGAAGAAAATATAGATCACTTCGATGGGACAACCTCCTTTACATTATGTAAACGAACAATTCGTAGATGATACAAATGACAAGACCTCCCTAGTATACATACGAGTCTAAGGGGTCATAATATAATCAGAGCCTACATAAAAATAATAATGTAAGAGCACAAAAATAACAATAGTGGGAGTCTTTGGGGCACAATAATAAAATATGGGGCTACATGGGGATAACAATAACAATAGGGGGCTACAAAAATAATAAAAATAATGAGGCTACAATTGTAATATAGGGACCTAAAATGCCCCTCTCCTTAAAAAAAAGTTGTATCCTTAATGCTTGAGTAGTTCCAAATGCTTATATATAAAATTCTCATCGTCCTGTGTCGAATCCTCAACAACTAAGTTATTAAACTTAATTAAATACTCTCAAATTGATCAATTCCGTAGTTGTCAAGTTCTTGTCTTGATGACTGCTTTAGGCTCCAATATGATTTTTCATTCTTTGTCAATTTCTAGCAATATTGTTTGAACTGAGAGCTTTTCACCGATAACCTTCTTTAAGTATGAAACATGGAAAATTAGGTGTACCTGGGAAGATACAGGAAACACCAATTTGTATTCCATAGTACCAATCTACTGCAACACTTTGTAAGGATCATCATACTTGAGTGAAAATTTGTTATCCTTCTTAGCTTGCTTGAGAGACATTTGTCTGTATGATTATAGCCTTAAAAATACCCAGTTGGCTACATCAAAAATTCTTTCATTGTGATGTTGATCTACCCGTTGTTTCATTTGATTTAGCGCCATAGTGAGGTTATCCTTTAAGAGTTAGAGAAATTGTTTTTGATGCTCGATGTGATCTTCCACTACTTGAACCTTCAAATTTTCTCTTAAAGATGATGTGATAGATGGTGGATGATGTCCATAAATTTCCATAAATTGGGTCATTTTTACGGTATTATGCAAGGTAGTTTTATACCACCACTTAGCTAGAGGTAACCACTTGACCCATTGTGTTTGTTTATCAGGTACAAAGCAATGAAGATATCGTTCCAAACATTTGTTCACTATCTCATTTTTCTTGTCAAATTAAGGATGATATTAAGATTAGCTATCAACTAATTGGTACCAAGAGAAGAAAATATTTCCGTCCAAAAATTTCTAGTGAAAATGGAACTTCTTTCACTTACAAAAATCTTAGGGTTTCTATGTAGCTTTTGAATTGTTTCCATAAATGTAGTAGCAATTTTTCTGGCTTTAAAAGTGTGAGATAATGCACAAAAGTGTGCATACTTGGCAAGTTTATCAATTACCACCATGATGACACTCTTCCCTTCATACATTGGTAAACTTGTGATAAAATCCACTGTGACCTCCTCCCAACACTGAATTGGAATGGCTAGAGGTTGTAATAGACCTGAGGTCTTAAATTCTCAATTTAATTTTGTTGGGAAACAAAAAAATTTGCCACAAACTTCTGAATATCATATTTAAGGCCATCCCAAAAAAAATCATTCTTAACCCTATGGTAAGTATTTAAACGTCCAGAGTGCCCTCCTAATGGGGAGGTGTGTAATTCTAAAATAATATTTTATTTGAGTTGGGAATTCTTACAGAGATATAAGCAATATTTGTACCACAATGAATCAATTTCCCAAACAAACATATCAAATTTACTGGGATCTTGCTGCAAATTTTGAAAGAGTGTCCACACCTCTTCATTATTCTTTCATTCATCCCTTGTTTCAGTTCTCCAATCAACTTCGATAATAGAAGTTTTACAGAGAAATGCTTCAACATCCTCATCCTCTCTTGAGAGTGTATCTACAACAACTTTTTTCTTCGATTTTTTTTTATATGATTTCAAAGTCATAACCCAACATCTTTGTCACCCATTTTTGATACTATTCTGAAGATAATATTTGTTCCAAAAAGTATTTAAGAATATCATGATATTTTTTACCTTCAAGTGTCTTCCCATTAGTTAAAGTCGCCATTGCTTTAGTTCATGTAGTGTTACCAGCATTTCCTTCTCATAAATATTTTTGTGCAAATACTTTCCCTTGATTGGAAAACTTTAAAAAGCAACAGGTCTTCCCTCTTGCATTAAAAAAATACTAATTCCATTTCGCAAAGCATCACATTCCACAATAAAGGTTTTTGTGATATGTGGTGTAGCTAAGACTGGTGCATGGAACATTGCCTCTTTAAGATGTTCAAAGGCCTTAGTTTCTTCTGGAGTCCAAGGAAATGTACATTTGCTCAGTAATGTTCTTAGAGGCATTTCTATTCTCCCATAATTCTTAACAAACTTGTGGTAATACCCTTTCGACCTAAGAAATCCTCGAAGATGCTTTAGGGTTGAGGGGATTTTCCATTCCTTAATGGTTTTAATATTTTAAGGGTCTACCTTAACACACTCATGAGATAAAGTATACCCAAATAGTCCACCTCTTGTACTCTAATGAAAAATTTTGAGGTTTTCTAGAAACTAATTATTTTTCCTCTAGTAGTTTGAGCACACTTTCAACATGCTAAACATGATCCTTCCAAGGCTTGTCGTAGACTAGTTTAGCGTTAGAAAATACAAACAAAACTTTTCTAAGGAAGCATTTGAAAATAAAATTCATCAAACCTTGAAATGTGGAGGGTGCATTAGTAAGGCCAAAAGGCATGACTAAAAATTCATAATGACCTTCATGAGTTTTGAATGTTGTTTTCATAATGTCATCAACCTTCATTCTAATTTGATGATAACCTGAACAAAGATCCAACTTGGTGAAGTACATTACTCCATGTAGTTCATCCAACAATTCACCAATGACAAGAATGGGAAATTTATCTTTAATAGTGAGCTTGTTGAGCTCCCTATAATCTAGAGACATATGCCATAATCCATCCTTCTTGTGCACCAATAGTAATAGAGCAAATAAAAAACTTTGAATAGGTTGAATTATACCGACCCTTAGCATTTCTGCAACCATACATTCAATTTCACTCTTTTGGGCATAGGGATATATGTAAGGTCTAATGTTTGAAGGAAAACTTACTGGAATCAAGTGAATAACATTATCATAATCACAAATAGGTGGGAGGCCTTTCAGAGTCTCAAATAACTTCGAATGATTGTCCAAGACTTTTTCGAGATATGGAGAAATATATGTTTTCGATGTCTTAACCTCTAGTGGCAATAATTGTGCAATTAAGACTTTTTTTTCTTTTAAAACTATTTTTCATGCCATTAGAGTTGATTATCTTCCTTGGTTTCCCTATGATACCCCTTAATTCAATTTCCTTTCCTTCCCAATTTTTTTTCAAGAAAAGTTCTTAAAATTAAAAGTTAGCATCCACAAATATTGTAACCATTAGACTCCTAGTACAAAGTCAACACCACCCATTAGAATGGAAAGCATTGGACTATAAAATATGTAATCTGCCATGGTTATGTTGATATTATGGTACCTTCCAGAGAAATTTGTAGTTCCTCCATTTGCAACCATCACTTGACACATTGGTGTTGGATATATAAAGTAGTTCAATTCCTTCGATATCTTACAATGAATAAAATTATTAGCACTATCCAAATCAATCAACACTATTACCTTTTTCTTCTTGATATATCCTTCTATCTTGATATTTTGAGGAGTTGTAATTCCAACAATTGCATTACAGGATATCGTAAGATTCATTTATTCTTTCTTTAGGGTTGGTTCCTGGTGTATATCCTCTTCTTTTGACATTTCTTGTTCCTTTTTATTCATCCTCTTTACAATCGATGTAAAGTAATTTCTTCTGAACACACTTATGAACTTTAGTGTAGTTCCTATCACAACTTTAATAAAGCCATTTTACTCTCTTTTCCTTCAGTTGTTGTGCTTTCAACCTTGTAGGTTGTGGAAGGCTAGGAGTAGTAACACTTCCATAGTTATAGTTTTCTGTGCTAGACTTCCTTTGTTGCCATAATTTTTCTTTCAATATTTCTTGTCACCGTGAATACCTTCTCCATTGAATCAGGTTCCCAAAGGCGAACCTCATGTTCGATGTTATCCCTTAAATTACCTACGAAGACATCAATCCTATGCTCCTTTGGAATATCAATTACCTTGATATTCAATTTTTGGAAGTCTTGAATGTGCTCTTCCATTGAAACCTTTTGTTTCATATTTATCAATTGGCTAAAGAAGGTGTTGCTCTTTTTATCCTCATATTGTGCTATCATTTCCTCCATAAAAATTGACCAAGTGAAAAGTGTTTTACGAGAGAAAATCCATCAATATCATACAAACTAATTGGGTTTTAAATATAAATATGCAATACATACCTTTTGAGAGGCTTGTACATCATGTAGTTCAAAATATTGCTCCCATATGTAGTATCCATGTTATTGGATCCTTGCCATCAAACTTCCTCATATCGATCTTTGGAATGTGGTTGGTCTTCAACCCAAAGTTAGAGTCTCTAAAATCATGATTAATATTTCTTTTGTTCTCATCATGAGTTTCATGGAAAACTTTTTCGCTATTAAGAAGCATTTCTTATAGAAACTTTTTCAAACCTTCCTTCAAACTTTCCATTTATGCTTTTAAACCATCCTTCAAACCTTTGATTTTTGTTTCTAGACCATCCTTCAAGGCTTCCATGTCCCTTTTTCTTTTTTATTCTAAACCATCCATGTTACCTTTTAAACCATCCATATTAATATTCATCATTGTCTCCAATTCATTTTTGGTTACTCTTTGTGAGAGTGAAATTTGTTGCACTTGATCTCATAATTTTGATATATCATGTTGCATTTCTTCCTCTTATTTATGCATCATATTAGAAATTTCTAGTTTCTTACTGGGTATATCCATTTTTTTTGTGAGACATATTGGAAATAATTATATATATTCTTCACTATACCCTTCGAATTGCTTAAAATTTATGTTTTAAACAAAAGTTATGAAAATTTATAAAATACACACATTTTTGCTTGTTTTTGGAAGCTTGATCTTGAAACTATTGTAACCCTATAATTTTGACTCTTCAAGGTCTAAAATATGGTAGAAATCCAATTCTTCTTTCCAAGACCACAAGTCATACCAATATTGGATTCTTCAATATAAAGTTATAACAAATATCCCACGATGACTTGATTATGGGCTAGTTTAGTAAAGCAAACTTGTGTGGGATGCCATGTGTCCCTGTTTCAACCTTCAGCCTTGAAATTAATACAAAAAAATATAGTCCTTTCAATTTCAACATTTTTTATGGAAATTCAAATCTAATTCTTTAAACGAGAGTTATGACGATTTTCCCTAGGTCACTTGTTTGAGACTAAATTTTGGAGCATGAAGCAACCCTAACTTATTCAGACCATATCTCTGAAAATATAGTGAACCAAGATCTAAAATTTATACATCACAATCACCATGATTTGAGCTCCACGTGGTCAAAATTTCAACTTCTAAAGCTTCGTAGAAATTTTTTTATAATGAATATTCCAAGATGACCTCTTTGAAGTAGCAAAATCCTAGAATCCAAAGTTCTGATACCAAATGTTATGCAATGAACTCACAAAATAGAATAAAATATAGATTAATGACAATAAATAACCTCTTTGAGGTGGAAACCTACTTTACATTATATAAATGAACAATTCTTGGATGATACAAATAACATGACCTCGTTGGTATATATAGGAGTCTAAGGGGTCACAATATAATCAAAGCCTACATAACAATAATACTGGAAGAGAAAAACAATAATAATATTGGGCTTCTATGGGACAAAATAGTAAAATATGTGGTCTAAATGGGCACAACAATAACAATAGGGAGCTACATAAATAATAAAATTAATGGGGCTACACTAGTAATATAGGGACCTAACAGAAGGCTAAAGGGATGAAAAAGTTAATTAAATCAACAATGAGTATGCATTAAAAAATGTCTAGTAGTGTAATGTGGTTTTCTAACTAAGATTTAATTATAATCTAATTGCAAGAAATCTTGTCGTATTAATGAAAACTAATCGAAGCTAGAAGATGGAATACACCTCAAACAAGTCCTAAGTTATGTTTCAAAATGACTTTTCAAAAAATGAAGCTCCCAAATCACCAACGCTGCAAACAAGGATGAGTGAAGATATGAAGAGGTGTTGTTGCTTCCAACCATTGCCACCTATTAGAGAACCACTATGTTCAATGTATGATTATTTATGGATGTTATTTAGATTCATATCCCATTGATCCTAACGTAAATAATATATTGTTTTGATGCCCAAGTGGGCCTAATCAATGTGTGTGAAGTTAGGGCTTATTTTAGAGACTCATATTAGGGTTCTAAACCCATTGTTTTAACTTAGTGGTGTGTATATATGTACATGTGTATTTGTGGTACAACTTGAAATTAAGTGTCTTTGCACTGAAAAATAAATAATTAGTTGCATATAATAGTAAATAGATTATTTCAATAAAATAGAAATTGTTGGGTCACTAAAAAATATCCAATAGCCACCCTTTAGAAGACTTAGTGCAAAGAGAGAGAGGGTCAAAAAAGGGGAAACCGAAGGCTTTATATAGTGGAAAAAAACCATTAGGGGATGTTTGAGGTCTAAAATTGGCCTCTTAAGGAAATTATAAAATAATAGTGGAAATAATAAAATAAGATTAAATTACATCATCAAATTTTAGAGGGAAAAAAGAAAAACTATTTTCTCATATTTTAAACTTATCTCCCTACGGGTTTACTAAAATTTCGAGTGGGAACACTCGATGGATGCATAATTTGATTCGTCATCCAAGGAGTACTGATGTTGCATACTTTCGATGGACCTTGCTACACAAAGAATGAGAAATACATGAAATACATTATTGCAATAATGTTTTTCATGTATTTCTCATTTTTTGTGTAGCAGGGTCCATCGAAAGTATGCAACATGGGTACTCCTTGGATAAGGAATTAATTTTTTCATCCGAAGAGTACAAGTATGAAACATGAGTACTCTTTGGATGAGGAATTAAATTTTTCATCCAACGAGTACTCCCACTTGAAATTTGAATAAACCATTAGAGAGATAAGTTGAAAATACGAGTTGAAAAAGTAGTTTTATTATTTTATTATTTTTTAATCTTCTTAATTTTTTGCTAAAAAAATGGTGAACCATACCTCGTGGTTGACATCATCATCTTGAACCCTATTGGTTCTTATAAATTTTATTTTAGTTGTACATTTTTCTCTGGAGGCCCATTTTAGACCTCCAAACTCCTCTAATGCAAGGATAAAAGTATAATATGATTTATTGTACTACAACCAACTTTATTACAAGGCTATAATTGGGAAAAAAAGATTTCAAGGTCACAAATATGCCTCAAACAAACCTATGAAAATGGATATTTAAGAGAGCTAAACAATGAGACATAAATACTGAGTAAAAAATGGTCTTTATTAATATCAAGCTCTAATAAGAAAACAAAATATTAGAGCTATAATGACAATGGTGATAGGTGGCGTACGAAAACAAAGTATGATATAGACTTATACATGAATGAAATAGAATATAGACATAAAAATAAACATGTAGATGCGGAAAAAATAAATCTTCATTTAACTAATACCAAAGAACTGAAAGATCCTTACATACATAATGCTAATAAACTAAGTCGGGCAACGATAGCTTATCTATGAGAAAAGATGTGGCGGCAACTATGAATTGTATTATAATGAGGCTCAAGGGCCTTTTTATTATTAAAAAAAAAGGTAATCATAAACAACCAAAACCCTAATCATAGGAGCTGGAATGCCAAGAGTTTTCGGGACCCGTTGGGGTTAGTTGAGCAGCCAACTTCCCGGGTTTGTAACTTGGTCACATGATCTTCATTTGGCATGTGTGATACCTCGTTAGAAATAGTCCTCCTAGTACTACAATATTTGTGATAGGACCTTTCCTATGGCTATAATCATCCTGTAGACCTCATTTGTTTAGGGGGTCAAAACAACTCTAGAAGTTCAAGACCTGAAAAAAATCACAAAAGAGTAAATGCTTCTATAATGAAGGAAACTGATTAAACCGATTGGAAGTATAGGTGGAATAGGCGGGTGGCCATGAATATCCACCTAGATCAGTCCTCCCTCCTTAAGAAGCAATGGCCCCATTGCGTGAAAAACCTCCATGAGGTGAGGAAAGTTTTGTTGAACCTCGTCCGTGGTGAGCCGCTTGCCTTGGTGGAGGAGTAGGCCTTCTTTGACAACTTGATATAGCTATATCATATGCTAGGGAGTATTCTTGATCTGTGTGTCCATTATCCTATCAATTGTGGACTATTTAATACACTTGGGTTGAGATCCATTGGTGTTAGCTACTCAACAACTTCAGATGTCTCCAACAATGGGGAAACGTATGGCCGCAACCAGTCCACATTCAGTACTAGGTGCAGACTAAGGAACAATGGAATTCTAAGCTCAAAGGAATTGTATCCTATAGACTTAGTGATGGTGTAAGGCCTATATCATAATGGGTGAAGCTTGTGGTGTATCCAAGTGAGGCGCTCCTTTTGTAAATGTAGCCAAACTTTATCACCCACTTAGAACTTTTGTGGTACCTGATGTTGATCATGACACTACTTATACTTAGAATTTGCTATGTTCAATATTTCATGGACCTGTTGGTAGATGTGATGAATGCACTCAATGACGCTATTATCCCTTTCATCTTCAGGCTAGACATGAGCTGAATCTATCTAAGGAGTTATAAATGGTATGGAAACATAAATATGAAATAGTGTCTGAAATCCTTGTCCCACCTGACAGGGTTTGTGGCTAGTTGAACTATGGAGAACCCTATTGTAGCTATGTTGGACATAAGGGAGGCTATCATCTCATGTGTGCGGGTGCTTCCAGTTGTACATGTGAAAGATGTGAATGATCATCCTATTTATGAACTTTGTTTGGCCATCAATTTGAGGGTGAAAGGCCATGGACTTAGTGAGCTTTGTATCCAACAATGACCAAAGGCTTGACTAGAATCCAATTAGGAACAAGTTGTCTTGATATGAGATCATGGAACGTGGGATCCCAAAGTGTACCCATACTCATTCAAAGAAGAGTTTGGAAGTAGATTTTGTTGTGATACTCTTCTTGCAAGCCACCAAAATGTCCATCTTAGAGAATCCGTCGAAAACCATGAAAACGCAGTCGTTGCCATGCTTGATAGAAGGAAGGCCCTACATGTAATCCATGGAGATGGATTCCCAGGGTTGACTAGGAGAAGGAAGATGAGTATAAACACATTTCTTCTTGATCATAGGTTTCGAAATGACATAGGCAGTGCATGATCTAATGTACTTCCCAACATCCTGTCGAAGGTTAGATCAATAAAAATACTTTTGCAACACAACAACTATCTTCTCTACCTTAAACTATTTAGTGACCTGACTGTAGTGTTCCTCCCAAATCATCTTGGCATGCTCACTTGAAGGAACACAAATATGTCCCAGTTGGTATAACAGTTTGTCCTAGAGGTAAAAGTTTGGAACTTTCTTATCTTCTAGGAGCATCTTGTATGTGGTGCTAAATTCTAGATCACTCTTGTAAATATATGGCCATCTTGAACTCTTGTGCCAAGAAGAGTCAAGTATAGTTGTTAACACCATAATCAAAGAATGGATAAGGAAGTTTGCAACATTATGGGTGCTCCTCTTCTTATACTTAATGTTCAAATGGAACTCTTGCAAATATGTGGACCATTTTTTATGGCAAATTTTTTGTAACTTTCCCTGTGTTTGTATGAATTGTAAGGGTCTGTAGTCTGTGTGGATGACCGTTTCCTTTGCCATAATCTAATGCTCCCATTTTCGAAAGGTTTTTACAAAGAAATACATCCCCTTAGGTGGGATACTTTTGGAGTGTATCCAAAAGTGTCTCACTGTGATATTCCACCAGATTCCCCTATTGGGTAAGAACTGCCCCAATATCATAGTCGGAGGCAATTATCTCAATTTTAAATATTGCTAATCTATGGGTAATAATAAGAAAGATAAGTAAATTTCTATAAGCATAGAACATACCACAACTTAACACCCTATGCCTTCAAACATTTCATCAGTTTAGCATTGAAACATGTTGTTGATTCACACTTACTCTTGTTTGTTTACACATGGGTTAATTTTGAATATCAGTGTGAACATTTTTTTCTTTTGTCTGTCAGATATTATGTACACAATAACAACCTAACATGTATTATAAAATCACTTTATAAGGCAGGGATGAAGCTTAACATTGGATCATGCATATTTTAATGAGTTCTGGTATCTGTGATAAAAAATGAATTCCTCGTTCTCTCTATTGTTTTATAAATAAAAATGAGAAAAAATTAAGAATGAAACCAAGGACATCTTTAATTAATACTATCCCATCAGTGGGTAAAACATTAAAATTCGAAAAGCATATCATCTCTGGATGGTGCAGGCTCAAAATTTGAAATATGGGTATCACCCGAACATTAAGTAAAGATTTGATCTAGAAAAAGGTTAAGGGAGTAACCATATAGGTCTAAGCAAGGTCTAAATAACTATGTTTTGAATAAGCAAGGTCAAATTCACTAAGTTTTGAATAACTAAGTTGCAAGGGGAAAAGAGAACCCCTAGAAAATTATATTGGAATAAATTAATTAGTCCAATATGTAGATAACAATGGATGAAGTTAATGATATGGTCATCATGTTATCACAATTATAATACAAGAAAATTGACACCCGTACAAGTGATATGAAGAGAATTGACTAAATAAAAGGATGATTGTATAAAAAGGAAATGTTAAACCCTAGTAATGTGTTATGCAGTGAAAAAGGTTTCCATGAGCAATGTTAAGAATATAAAGAGAATGTATCTCTATTGTATCAAAGAGTAACGTTAGTGGTAGGTGCCATAGTAGGTAACTATTATTGCTTGGGCCATAGAGATATCCCACTCATGATAGCATCTACATGAACTATTATGTATAAGCATAAATACTTATATTTATATTTTTTTCTATGAGCTGAACGTATATGGATGGGTGAGACCTCTTTTAAATCGAAACTTGATCATCACTATGTTTAGTATGGAACATAATATGCTTCTAACAGATAACTAGATAAATATTTATGCATGAGAAAATAATTTCTTATTTGAAATTGCATAGAAGAGTTAAATCCTTATGTATAATGATTTCCGTATATGAGCAAAGCCAATTTTCTACCTGCAATTCTAGTTTATCTTAGTGGGTTGATTTTTTATGTAAATCTCCAAATTAGTCATGTTTGAGCATGTGGAGATTATGGTTTCATAAGTGAAGGTAAAATACATATATATGCATGATAGAAACTAGATGCACATAAGGAAAAATTGGGAAAAATTGGTATTATGAATGACGAAGAGAAATTAGAAAGTTTTGGTTAAAACCTCTAACACAATTTCTACTGTTGGATCAACATCCCAAACCATGACATGTACCGGTTGATGAACCATGTGGAAAACTATATTTGAATTGATTTTTCCAATAGGTAAGAGATTTAAATAGGGATTGGTGAATAAAATAAAATATCACCTAATACCTGAAAGGAGGATTATATAATGAAGGAAGTCCATGGCCGTATCCGTGCTTAATTGTTGTACATATACCTATGCCTTGTCATGGATAGTTTTGCATGTTGTTACCATAATATGGTTAAGTAGTCATTAAGATAAACATGTTGAAGAGGTCATAATTAATATCCATGCATATTAATGAGTTATATGAATTTACCATGCAAGCACATGTCTGTGTAGTATTATAGACTAGTAATAATATTGTATTTATCAATTGATTAATGATAGGATGGTCTTTGTGTCATGCATCCATATAAGAAAGAGTATTGAGTCTAAATCGATCTATACATGCATGGGTTGTTATGTGCCAACAATAAATAGGTAAAGTATGGATGAATAACTTATGATTATGTTTAAGAGTCAGGTTGGACAAGGAAACTGAAGGTCATAGTACAAGACTATATAACTGTACAAATTGTTGTTCAAATTAATTCTTTGATTAATCCATCTACATACAATGTGATTTGTTCTTCGGTTGGAAAATAATATGATTAAGGGGAAACTTAACTTTAACAAATTTCCAGGACATATGCATCTTTTGATGGATATTCATAATGGAGCCTATAAGTATCCTTGAGTACAAACCATAGTAATTGATGAAGTAGCACAAATTGTATGGACCACTGGGCCAATTAAATGATATCTAACAATCCATTTAAATAGATTCATATCATATAGATTGAAATTCATAATTTGTACCAAGCAATTTTGAGAGGTTCTCTTATTGGATTGCATTGATAATGTGTCTTGACAACATAAGAAATGTTTCATAATTCAAACAAGAATTCATAAAATAGATAACTTATGTTTTGTTTAAGGGTGATTTATTGTTAAAGAGGAGGTAACATGTAAGTATCCTGAGATCGTAAACACTTACAACAAAAAGGGGTGTAGGAAAAAAAAAACTTTCATGTATAACTACACTATATTATTCATGGCAAACAAGTTGTTGAGGCATAAAAATGGCAATGGTAAATCATACGATATGAATTAATGATATGATGAATATTAAACATCAAAAGCTATGAGTTAATAGTCCACTTTAGAACATTGAGGAGAAGGTATGAATAAGATGAAAATATGCATGAATACCATACTATGCTACTGATATTGATCTACACTTGACATAAAACTTTCTTGGACTACAGAAATGAACCATGCTCATATAAATTCCTTGTCAACTGAGCACAGTTGTTTTAATTGATAGAAATAGATAAAGGAATGTTTGGCATAATACTAACAAGGTAGAAAAATATGTGGACAAAGCTTTTGTCATGTAGGTGATACCACGGGAATGGTATGATGGGCCGTAGCACTGATGGTACTCTGTACAGGAGTGCATATGGTACCTATATGACTACATATGTTACATGTTTGAAATATGTTATGTATATCAATGTGTATAATACACGTTATGTATAGGTACACATGAAGACATTGGGTGGATGTCTGGCATGACAACCAACTGGTGGTTACATAGAAGAAGGAAAGTAAGAAGTGGTTCAAGGATAAGTAACCACGGTTAAGTTTGGCATACATATGATTACGAAGAATATATATGATGAATATATAAATTGTTATGTGAACTAATATGTTATCACATTGTAGGCATATTGATGTGGAAAATATGCTAACAAATGTGTTGTATGCTGAGAAACTACAAGAAGCAGGTGTTCAACAAAGAAAAAAGAGGCTTGGAAGAATGCCAGAAGCGAACATGCATCCTTTAGATAAAATCAGAAATAAGAAACAGTTGCTTTAGTAATAGTAAGTAATAGATTATGATATGTATCATAGTTAAAATTTTGGATCTATAAATTCTCACAAATGGTTTGAAACGATGTTACAAGTAGCTATGAAAGGAGAAGAATCCTTGGGACTAATGCAGCAATGGAAGATGAGCACTCTTCGTGACCAATGTAGCTATGGAAGAGGAGTACTCTTGGTGACCAATGTATTTATGGAAGAGGATCACTCCTCGTGACGGATGTACATCAGAAAAATTGCATCAGATGGCAAAGCCATGAGAGTTGTTGATTCAAAAACTAGCTACTTGTGAACGAGGATATGATACAATGATACACCAAGGACAATGTAAAATATAAGGTGTGGATTATGTAACACCCCTCCCTTTTGTGCTAAATTATTGTAAACTTAAGCTGAGTTAAAGCTAGGTGTGATATCCACCCTTGTGTGTTAAATGATTGTAAACCTAAGCTGAGGAAAGCTAGGTGTGATACCCTCCTTTGGGGGTTAAACCATTCTAAACCTAAGCTGATGAAAGCTAGGTGATATGTAATATGAAAAGAAAATGTGTTATTAAATAAATTAATAAAATAAATCACTTGGAGGGTGGAGCACCAAGACAGAGAAGATTCTTGCAAAATCCCATTGAGGAATGGTATAGAGATAAATCTTTCATGATAAATCTTCTAGATGTGATTCCATACAAGCTTAGATGGATTGGAGATCCATCAAATGGATGGGAGATAAATATCCATCAGACATAAAAGATTTGTGGGAGATAAAGGCAAGGTTTTATGAGGAAAAGACTCGTGGGAGGTACAGACGAGATTTTCCAAAAAGGACCTAGGCAAATGGAAAAAGTCCATAAAATCTAGATGTCATTAATGGAAACTAAATCATGAAAGAGGATATTAAATACCCAATGCATTGATCAAATGAGGATAGTTGATCATTGGCAATAACTTCAGCTCGGGGGGAATCAAAGGTGATTCATTGTTGGGTGGTGGTGCTCCTCCCTCCAAGTGATTGTTTTAGATGGATTCACAAGCATGGAATGTTTTGTATGTTGTTTCTTACTCTCTCTCTCTCTATTATAGTTCCAGTTTGTTTATGAGAATATTTTCTTAAGTTTCTTCGCCATGAGAATGTTGAGGAATTACATATGCTTATGTATTAATAGATTTAATGGTGTTTCCCTTTATTCTGATGAGATTCACTTGCATGGTATGGGTTTTATGTTAATTCTTACTTCTTATGAGGTTAAATCATTTAGCTCATATATAATGACGGTTAGAATTTATCTCTATTAAGGGAATGCCAAATTTTCTTATGCATGTTGCATTCCAGTGTGAAGTTAATTGTAGAAGCATATTCAGTGGTAACAGTTCTAGTACCCATTCATGGTAGAGTTTGCATGTGACAATTCATAAATAGATTACCTGTGTTAACATTTTTCTCTAAATTTATTTATGAGAAGAGCATATATAAATATACCTGATCATTTTGCATTTAATAAAATATAGTATGCTTATAATTTCCTCAATTGGTAATTTCTTATGCAAATAGGACAATTGCGGAAATAATGCTTCTCATTGTATGACTAATGGTTCAATTATCTGTGCTTTCATGTCAATAAGACTCTCTCCACTTAGGCTAATTCTAGATAGTTATGCATGTGAATGAAAGGTTGGCCAATAACATATTAACTATGTATACCTGACTATGATCATGACGTATGACCATGATAGCTACACTAAACTTAAATTAATATCCATTTTTTCAGAGTTTGATGGTTGCATGTCACGAATCGTTTCCCTTTCTCCAAGTTGAGATTAATGTTGACACCAAACCATCAGGATTGGGTGAATGTAATTAATGTAAATAAATAATAAGAA
Organism: Pinus tabuliformis; assembly: GCA_031772625.1. Taxonomy (NCBI): domain Eukaryota; kingdom Viridiplantae; phylum Streptophyta; class Pinopsida; order Pinales; family Pinaceae; genus Pinus; species Pinus tabuliformis. The sequence goes on along the minus strand of CM062816.1, from coordinate 890,785,737 downwards.
ATATGAACAGTCATCAAGAGATGAAGTGAACAGTCTCCCCCTCATGTATATAATAAAGACCAACCTAAAGGAATAAAATATGAATTAATTTGTGGAGTTACTACCTAGCCTGACATGGTATCAGAGCCAGCTCCATTTTTGGCATCTCCTTCTAGTCTTATAACTCCCTTCTACCATTTTCTTGCAGTCTGTCCACTGCCCCGTGTGGAGTCTATCTACTACCCTCTCCACAGTCGCTGCTAAAAATCTATAACATTATCTGCACCCTCTGTGCTCCTTTCTACGCTCTCTGGGCTCTCTGCCATCATCATTGGAAGAATTGCTCCAGTGTGAGACCGACGAATGATCTCTCGGCTATTCATTTTCGATGGGCAGTGGAGGGAGGATGGCATCTTATGTGGGAATGTTTTTGAATCCTTATGTGCTTGTTTCGAAGATTTCTCTTCTTTGGTGTTCAATTCAAACCTGGCTTTGAAGTGATCCAAGAAAGGCTCAGTTAGAAGTGGTCTCTCAGTCATTGGAGAAAACATAAGTTCATTCTATGCATGGAATGTTGCACATGGCATCTGGTGCATGGTTGTCCATTGAACTGTGGTCGTTGAACTCTACAAAGTTTGATAGTTTCTTGAACACTGGTTACATTGAACGCTGGTATCATACACTGCCCCATCCATTGAACGCTAGTTCCATTGAATGCTAGTTCCATTGAATTTTGAATAGTTTCTTGAATGCTTTTAGTTTCTTTTACACTGCCTTAATACACAGTTTTGTATCAGCCTTAATACTCAAAAGAAATACATTGAATGCTGGTATCAGTTCTTGTATTTACACTGCCTTAATACACAGTCTTGTGTATTACATTGAACACAACATATATTGAACATTGCCCCACTCGTGTATGCGTTGAAGTTTTTTTTGGCATATAAAAATCATTGAATGCCATGTGTTGAATAGAGTTTTTTAAAACAAGGTCGTGGGTCAAAGCACTATGGCATGAAGCATTATGAACGCTATGGTATCATGTTGTATGGTATATGCCTCTAATATGATACCTCTGTTGAATGCACTGTATAGTTTTTTTGTGTATTGGAGCTGCCCCACAATATATTTAGGCTGAATTATATTTTTTCCCATTAGGAGTAAGACAAAAAGAAATTGCAGCAGAATTTTTTGTTACAGTATGCATTCAATCATATCCATTGTGGGAATAGTTCTCACTGGCAAGGAGAACTATCCTGAGTCGTCCTGGATGATAAAACACACCATCATTTTCAATGAGTTGTGGAAAGGATTGTGCATTGGAGACGGAGACAAAGAGCCAGAACAGCCTAACTCAGACAAAGAGCTCGCCATTTCAAAAATAAGAACAACGAAACTTATACATTACTCACAGCATCTGTAAATGAAGAGGTGAGTCACCATATTTCACCATTTTCAATTGCTTTCGAAGCCTTGCAAAAGCTGAAAGAACTCTATGACTCACATTCTGCACTTGAAGTTGTTCAACTCATGATTAAACTCTTTACTCTTGAATTACAAAATAATGATCCTCTTGCTCTTGCATCCGAAGTAAAATCTATAATGCATGATATCAAATCCACTAAGGTTGAATTGGATATTCCTCTTATCGCTTTTCTCAAGACACTTTATCCTACTTACTCCAATTATCTTGAGTCATTGCAAGCAAATGGAAATCTCAAAGATATTACCTTTGACTCTTGTAAAAAAAATTGCTGAAAGAGAGAAAGCTTTTGGAAAGAAGACAACCCCTGAATCTTTTGAAGAGGCTGTGTGCCTTGCTCATTAAGAAAAGAATCCTGCTCAAGATTCTTCCAGAGGAAGAGGTGGTCAAAGAGGAAGAGGAAGATATTTCAGAGGCAGGGGTGGCAGACACTCTCAAGGAGAAAAGGCAGATTTGCATTGCATACGCTGCAAAAGAAATGGATCACATGACGCCTCTACATGAAAGTTACCATGGGACAAAAATGAGCAGCAAAGAAACCAACAAAAAGGTAAAACTAATGACACAGACAAAGGTAAAGGACCTGAATCCGCTCACTATGTTGTGGCACAATGTAATATTGGAGTAAATGGAGATTTATTTAATGCTTCACTTGCTTCTTGGAAAAATGATTGGTTTCTTGATTCAGGAGCAACTTGCCACATGACTCATAGAAAAGATTTTTTTGAAGAATTTACTGACAATGTTGATGGAGTAGTATACCTTACAGACCAATAAAAAATAAGCCATCAGGGCTTGGCACAATTAGTCTTAAATTGCCTAGTCTTCCAGACTTTCTTCTGCATCATGTTCTATATCTCCCATAGCTCAAGAGAAACTTGTTGTCGTTGGTCCACATCCGCCAGCAAGGTCACTCCATTCATATGTTTGATGGCAAGCTTGAGGTGAGAAAAGCACCTGACCACTTACTTGTCATGAGGGGAATAGAATAAGAAAGGCTTCTCAAGCTGCAACGTACCTCTGCTCGTGCACAAAAATTCTCATACAATTCTCATTATGAAGAAGGTACACTTCCATCAAGTTTATTATGGCATGCTAGATTTGGACATTTGAACTATGACATCCTCCACTTGTTGAAGAAAAATGGTGTTGCTGGTTTGCCTACAATACCTAAGAAATTTAAGCAATGTGATGTTTTCATTCTAGGAAAGCATAGAAAACAGTATTTTCATGATTCATAGTCAAAAGCACATAGAAAACTTGAACTAATTCACTCAGATTTATGTGGTCCAATGCCTGTTCCTTCTACAAATGGAAATAAATATATGATGACATTTATTGATGACTACACCAGAATGTGTTGGGTTTATTTATTGAAGAACAGATCTAATGCTTTTCAAACATTCAAGAACTTTCATAAATGGATTGAAAATGATGCACAATCTCATATTGGGTCTATTCACACTGATAATGGAAAAGAATACACATCAAATGAATTTGAAAACTATCTTTGCCAACATGGGATCAAACATCAAACAACTGTACCTTATAATCCCCATCAAAATGGTGTAGCTGAAAGAATGAATAGGACAATCTTAAATATGGTATGCTCCATGCTCTTCTTCAAAAATGTAAAGATAATGTTTTAGGATGATGCTGTTCTATGTGCTGCATATATAAAGAATAGATGTCCATCTAATGCTATTAGAAACAAGACTCCATATGAAATGTGGTATGGGCATGTTCCTTCGATAAAGCATCTCAAGTTCTTTGGTTCCACCTGTTATGCCTTGATCCCAAAGGTACATAGAAACAAACTTGGTGCAAGAAGTCATAAGTGTATCTTCCTGGGGTATTCAAACACCTCCAAAGCATACCGTCTCTATGATGAAGTTAATAAAAAGTTTTTTGTATCTAGAGATGTAATTTTTCTTGAATCATCCAAAACTGACAATGTTTTTGAGCAGTAACTCGATCGCTTGGGTAGATTCACAAATGCAAAATCATTTCAAGAATTTGATAATCAGATTCCACATCTTGAAGGGGGGATTCCTATACTAGATCAACATGTGGAATCTTCTTCTGAAGAACTCTCTCCCCCGCATGAAACTCCAACAACGAATGATGCTTTAAGTGATGTGATTGATAGAATTGGGAGACTCAATCATGATTCAGTCCCAACTCAATCAACGGAGCAGCCTGGACCATCTGAGAAAGGTCCCCAAAAGTGGCTGACAAAGACACTTGAAAGTGTTCATCCTGATGAGGTAGGAAAGATAGGAACTAGAAATTCAAACCGGAAAAATGGAGGTGAGGTACATGACTCTAATTCACCTGTTGATATGGATGTTTCTTATGATTGTGAATTGAACTTGTCTACATATTTTGAACCAACTTCCTTCAAATAAGCTGCTTCTAATGATGAATGGAAAGAAGCGATGCAAAAGGAGTATGATGCCCTCATAAAGAACGACACTTGGAAGTTGGTTGATCCTCCATTAGGAACCAAACCAATTGGCTGCAAGTGGGTCTATAAGAACAAGTATAAAGTTGATGGCTCACTTGACAAGCACAAAGCTAGGCTTGTGGCAAAAGGTTTTGCACAAAAGGAAGGGATTGATTATGAGGGGAATTTTGCCCCCACAGCAAAATGGGCTACCATCCTGACACTCTCTTCCCTAGCAGCTCAGAACGGTTGGAAAGTCCATCAAATGGATGTAAAAACTGCTTTCTTGAATGGAGATCTAAAAGAGAATGTTTTTATGTCCCAGACTGAAGGATTTGCTGTGAAAAAAAGTATGCAAACTTGTGAAATCCTTGTATGGCCTCAAACAAGCACCGCGAGCTTGGTATGAAAAACTAACTGAGCATCTTCTGAAACTCAATTTCAAACATTATGATCTTGATGATGCAACTTTATTTGTCAAGAAAGTTGGCAAAACAGTTGTATATCTTGTGGTATATGCAGATGATCTTTTGATGATAGGGAACAATGAAAGCTACATTGCATCCATAAAGAAGGAATTAGGGAAAATATTTGAAATGACTGATTGGGCTATGTTCATTACTATCTTGGTATTGAAGTAACTCAACATCCAAAGTCCATATTTCTTTCTCAAAAGAAGTACATTGGAGATCTGTTGAATAGGTTTGGCATGACAAAATGAAATCCTCTTACTACTCTAATGGAACAAAACTTAAAGCTCACATCTATTGAAGGAAAAGATTTTAAGGATGCAACAAAGTATAGACAGCTTGTAGGAAGTCTCAACTACCTAACTACTACCAAACCAGACATTTCATTTGTTGTTGGAATCCTCTCTAGGTTTATGCAAAAGCCTTGTGAGGGAAATTGGTCTACTGCAAAAAAAAGTTCTAAGGTACTTGAAGGGAACTCAAGACTTTGGAATCAAGTATACACAGGTGGACGACTTTAGCTTGATTGGATACTCTGATTCAGACTTCGATGGAGACAAAGAAACTGGGGTATCTACTTCAGGATATGTTATGAGTCTTGGATCAGGAGCTTTCTCCTCAAGATCATGCAAATAATCAATTCCAGCAGATTCCACAACAGAAGCAAAATACATGGCAGCAGCTGAGGCAACAAAAGAAATTGTGATGCTCAGGAAAATTCTTGAAGATTTGCAGGTAAAACAAGTAAAATCAAGTCCACTCATGATTGACAATACCTCTGCAATAAAGTTGGGCAAGAACCCAAAGTTCCATGATCGAAAAAAGCACATCAATACTAAATACCATCTAATTCAACATCATGTTGAGGCCAAAACAATCCATCTCCATCATTGTTCCACTAATGAGCAAATTGCAGACATCTTCACCAAAGCGCTTGGAAGAGAAAAGCTTGAACGATTCAGAATGATGCTTGGACTCACCAACATCCCTTCAGATTAAGGGGGGGAATGTTGAAACCTAATCATTAGGATTGGGTGAATGTAATTAATGTAAATAAATAATAAGAAATATGAACAATCATTGGGAGATGAAGTGAACAATCTCTCCCTCATGTATATAATAAAGACCAACCTGAAGGAATAAAATATGAATTAATTTGTGGAGTTACTACCTGGCTGACAATTAAGCTTAAGGGCTAATCTAGAGCGAGTGAAATATGGTTTATTATCTTGCTGGTATTTAGTAGCTAAGATTTTGAGTATAGTTTCCTGGATGATTATTGTGCATGAAATGATTAGTTAACTCCACCTATGAGTCCATTGAAATTTAACTATAAATAAAAGAAATTTTAAATTAATGGATCTTGGTAGTTATTTTTTCAGGGTAGGCTAAAGAGGTACGTTACAGAAACAAAAAAAATAAATTATGTTTCTTGTTTTCCTAGAGTGAACTTGAAGTAATTAAGATAAATTTGCAAATTCAAAAATAATTTTTGGTATTTATAGGATGCTTTGCATTAATAGATGTGCTTATTTCAGAACATTTCTTTTAAAAATTTAATTTAATTTCGGTAATTGTTAAATTGGTTGGTTGAGATTTAACCTCCGAAAAATATGCTAGAATATTTTTAGTAGTAATCACAAATCAAAAGTTAAGATTTCTCTCCAAGCTAATTTTAATTATTCTCTTTTAAATGATTTATCTCAAAATAATTAATTAAGGAAAATTCCATATCAACATGTGTCATAGTGGGCATGTTGTATTGATAAACCATGGTAGTAACACACAATATTGTAATAAAGGCTATTTACAAGTTAAGAATATCCATGGTAAAGTTGGGTGAATCTCCAAGGTTAACAATGTTTCTCATGGATTGATGCATATGACCCTTTACCAAGCATTTAATTTATATGGTTGTACTAGTAATATTTATACTGATTTATTTTTAATTTAATTGTGTATTTCTAATTAGTTAAAACAACTTATATTGAGAAAGTAATATATAATTTTTAACATGTTAAAAAGGTTAAGTTCTTTTAAATGTTTCTTCTCACCTAATACAAATTATAAATCTAAACATTTAAAAAAAAAAATCCTTTAACTCTAAAAAAAAATTGGCATTTACAACTAAAACTTTTATACATGGTTGAAATCATAAATAAGGAATCAAACACATTGGATGGAGACATATCATGCATCATGCTAGTAGGTGCAACCCTGATTCTCACACATGATGAATGTGTGGAAGTGTATAATACTTTTAACCAACTCCCAAATTTTATTCCATTAATCCCTAAAAAGAAGCTTCCTATTACTTTGAAGGACTACCATCCCATCTCCCTCTACAACTCTGTCTATAAATTGATCTCTAAGATTATAGCTCGTAGACTCAAAATTTATCTGAAAGATTGTTGCATTTAACGAGAGATTTGGATTTCCAGAGGGGAGATAGATACAAGATGTTGTGGCCATTGCACATGAATGCCTATGTTCCATTAAGGCAAGGAACCTCAAATCATGTCTAATTAAGTTTGATTTAAACAAAGCTTTTGAGAGCACAAATTGGGAATTCTTGAGATCAATTTTACATAAAATTGGCCTTTCTCAATTGAACATCAATTGGATTATGGCATGTGTGACTACAACCAATTCTGTTGTTATTATCAATGGGCTCCTGACTTCCTTTTTCAAAGCTTCTAGGGGTGTTCGACAAGTATGTGCATTGTCACTCTTAATTTTTCTTCTCATCATGGAAGCACTTAGCAGAATGACATCTGATTTCAAAGAAATAGGATTGATCAAGGGCATCAAGATGACTCAACAAATCAACGTTTCCCACTTGATGTTTGTTGACAACCTCCTTTTTGGTGGAGTGATTTCTATTCCCGATGGAATTACTTCCATATTGTCCTTTCGTCCTTTCACCTTGCATCTATCCTTGTCATAAATAAGAGGAAATCTAAATTGATCTTTGCACATTTGGAGGATTATGTGACATTGCATTTATGTGATATTTTGGGGATCACACCTATGTCAGTGGATTGCATTTTTGTTTACTTAGGCTTTAACGTAAAGCCTAAACATTATTTAAACTCAAATTGAGGTTGTATTATTTAGAAATTTGAGCAAAAATTGGCGAATTGGTCGTATAGGTGGCTTACTATTGGAGGTGGAGTTATTCTAATTAGATCTATCTTACAGTCCTATCGGTCTACTAGATTCATTTATATATGATGTCGATGGAAATCATACACAAGATCAATGCAATTATGGCCATATTTCTGTGGACTAATAATAATCAAACTAGGAAAATCCATCTGGTGTGCTTGCCCCTAATTGTTAAAGTTGTTAAAGAGGAGGGTTGTGGGATAATAGATACGATCTCTTTCAACATGGCATTAATCTGCAAGAGTTTATGGAGAAGATTGTCTGACAAGGGCATCTGGTCACATATAATTAGAGGTAAGTACTTAGATTATAAAGAATATGATATCTAGATCAAATATGGTGCAAAATTTACACATGCCTCCTCCATTTTGTGTAGCATGACGAGGAACAAATAATGGTTATTTGGAGGCCTTTGTTGGGAGGCTCGGAATCACACAAAAATCGAAGTTGGCTTGGATGTTGTTGTTGCAATTTGACCCCAATTAAATCTTGACTCCTTCTATTAGTTTCACCTCATGCATCCCTCATTATATAACTTCTTCTCTCATATTCTCATAATAAAAAATTGCTTCATTGAATTTTCATGTTTTCTCTGCATCAAATATATTCTTGTAACTTATAAAAAAATTAACATCTTATATGATTATAAGTTTCAATTATTATTATTATATTAAATTAAAATAAAGCAAAAACTTAAATTAAATTAATCCAAACAAATTATTAAAATAGTTATAAAAATTAAAAATTAAATAAATGTTAATTAAAATACATATTAACTAAAATATAATTAATTAAAACAGAAATTAAATACAAAATCATAAAATAATATAACATGAACCAAACAAATATTAAATAATTAAAATAATTCAATTAAATTAAAAATAGTTATAAATTAAATATTAAATAGTCATAAATTAAAATGATTATAAATTAAAATATTTAAAAATTAAATATCACTAAAATCTAAACATTTTTTTTTTAATTTTATTTTTTTTTATTTTTTTTTATCAGTAAAGACTATTTCTATTAAAAAAAGATAAAAATATTTACAGAGAGGTCTAGACCTCTGAGGGGGCCGAAGCCATCCCTCCAACAAAGAAGCTTAAACATATAGCTTTCTTCAATCACCTTACATAATTGAGAGACTTTGAAGCGAGAATTGAAGAATACTAGAAGACAAAAAGCTAAGCAGACCTATAGTTGACATAACAGCTTCAGTGGCAACTCTTCGTTTGCTGAGATACAATCTTTTGAAGCCACCATTACAAAAGAATAAAAAACCAGGCTAGCTGGGCCATTAGTGTTTCTGAACTGAAAACTAGAGCGATTCGTACTTATACCAAAAGTAATGCCAGAGGCATGATCAGATATAACAAAAACCATATAGGCATAACTTGAGAACGACAGATCATGGACGAGAATGCTGACGGAGCCCTTGAACCAGAATTCTTTAATCATGAGTATGAGATTCGGTCGCGTCCTTATTTACCTGGCTAGGAGAGCCTATCCATGTGACCATTTTATTATCATCAGCTTCCAAAACACCGCCATCTGGAGGGATTACTAGATTCAGAATGCTTCCTGTAAAATGCACCGGTTCACAAGCAAGAACTTGATCCTGTGAAGACGCTGGCTGGGGTTGAAGGGCTTCCGGGAATCCACTCTCGTTCTGCATATTATCAGCGTTGAGCACTACCCTAGTAATCTCACCCTAAAATCCGCTTACATTCTGAGACTGAGACTGAGACATGGAAATGTTGTCCGAACTGTTGGGCGCATCTTCCTCCTCCGTAAAAATTACAGTGATATTGGCAGAAATCAAAGGCTTATTGAGCCTGCTCCTGAACTTAAAACGGGTGGTTTGAAAGGAACTGTTCAGAGAAGGCCGAGAATGATCAGAAGGCGGGGAGGACGGAGAGGCAGAGGCTAAAGGAGTGATGTTCTGAGGAGCAGAACCACGACGACGACGTGAGACGCTGCGATTGCCAATATTACCACCACGACGTGGGACTCCGCGACGTCGAGCCATGGCTGGATGAACAGGGAGCTTAGGAAGGGAAGATGACCAAAGCTGGAGGGGAGAGGACCAGGCGCACGCTGAACAAACCAAACTGAGGAACCAGAGGAGCTTCCAGACAACCTGAACAGAGCAGGGGTGCGGAAAAAATAACGAGCCAAGGAAGAAGGAACTAAGAATGTCACTTGCAGAAACCAGAGAGCGGGCCATGGTTAAATCACCTTGCTGAATTTCTCAAGCCGAATGCGCATTGAATGCCATTAACAGAGCCATAATGTTACACCTTTCAACTTTCATATCAAATGCTGCGGGAATGTGTAAGCTGCGTCCACCGTCCAGGTGCCAGGACAGCTGCCATCTCTGCATGCGGCTCATTAATTCCTATTAATAACACCCGCATCCGGGTCATTAAAATCTAAACATTAATTAAATAAATATAAAACAAATTAATTAAATTAAATATAATATAAAATAGATAACATATAAATTATAAATTATAAATTAATTAAATTCACTAATTAAAATTATTGAATTAAAACCTACCCTACCTCATTATTCTCATTCAAAAGATTATCGAGTTTGCCAACGTAACATTCAAAAAGCTCTCGATTAGTTTCGAAGAACAATGGTTATATTAATCCAAACTTGTGCATTCGTATTTCCTATTATGCATGAGGCACTGGGCCCGAATGGCTCTTAATTCTTTATCTCTCCATAGACCCGGACCTGTTAAGATATTAAGCAAAAGCCGCATGGCTAGTGTTCATTGTCGCTCAATTTAATTATTGAATTTTGAAAATATGAATAAATTTTCAAATTTGAAGAAAAGCATTATTCTATATATTTTAGATACTTTTATTGATGGGTTAAATTAATAAATTTATTATTTTATAATAATCATAGTTTTCTTTTATAAATATTTTTTTAGTTATAATTGGATTTGTTTAGTACTCATTGCGTTCTTAGTTGTGAATTTTGTTTTATGGGATCTTTTATATGGAAATGTGAATTTTGTTCTTAGTTTGTTTTATATGGAATTTATATATATGTACTCAAATAAACATGATTTAATGGATAAATAGAGGACCATGTTATTAACTATTGTCTAGTTACATTCTACTTTTAGTTCAGTGGTGAACATGGTATCACCTATACTTGTCCAGTTACATATTTGTTTGGTTTGATATTGATGTGAATGTAGAATACATTGTTTGTTGTGAACGAATAATTAAAACATGTTGTTTTGGATTCCTAATGAATTACATTCTCGTTTGAGTTCATTTTGAAGATGATATTACTTACTCGTAAGGTTATGCTTTCATTTTGATGTAATTGTGAATAGGTTTTCAGTCTTATTGGGTAGTTATATTATACCTTGTTGTAGGAGGTATAATAAGAAAAACACGTATATTCATACTTTTTTCATTTAATTTTGAATCTAAAATAAATTAATGATTGAAAGTGGTGGGGATTAATACACCTAGCATTATTACACCTACTATCGGCCTTGCAATAAAATTCTCGATCCATAATCGAATGAAAATTACGTAAATAATTTTGAATGTTAAAAAATAATAATGAATATAATATTTTATATAAAATAATATAAATTTATCATCAATATAGAACCAATTAACCCTAAATGAATTAAAGAATGATCTATACGCTAATGTTGCCACATCAGGTACAATAGAAAGACTCTTTCTACTTTCTGTAGTTGTGTAGAATACAATCAAAATTGAAAAATTAAAAGCCTAGCTTCGTCTTAAATATTATTTATAAAAAAGTTGAGATCATTTTCGTACAACTAAATTGTTATTACAAAAGTAAATTTAATGTTCATGGGAGTATTCAGGATGGTTGTCTTGTTCAAAAGTCAAATGTCATCTCACATCCACTAAAAAAATGTTTAATGGAGAAAGAAACATATTCTTAGTGCGCATATTCCTTGGAAATATTATTTCAGGAGACGATTCTTGTCTCTCTAAGGGAGGAATTCCACCGACCTTGTTGCTGGAACTATGTACATTTAGACTGCGAAAATCATTGGAGGATCCAATTTGGTCCAATTTGTGGCAGGAGTATTCATTGTTGTCACTACGAACTCTGTACATTTCGTCGGAGGATTTGATTTGTATTCACTGTTGTCAGTACAGGGAAATTATTTCCTAATAAGAGCATGGCCAATACAGTGTAAGAAAAAACAAAGCAAAATAGTTTGCAATATTAATAATTTTAGTTTTGCAATGTTCACATTAGACAATAATTTTTAATTTTTGGTCAATAGCTCACTAATTCGGTAGTCAATGACTTACCTAATGGGTAATACTTGCCAGCAGCAGGACAATAAGTCATGTTGAACAACTAGAAATGTTCTATGGTGACGTTCAATGTTATCTGCACTCAACAGCTGCACGGTAACTTGACTTAGGTGGGAATGCAACTTGTACAAATAAAGTATTTGGAAATATAGTAATTTAATGATGTCACAATTTTAATCAGATTTGATGCTTTTCATAGCGCTGTATCTCTTTTTACTAAAAAAATATCTAAATATTTTTATAATTAGATTTAAAAAAAAAAATTAACTGAATTAAGAAAAAATAACCGGATTTTTAAAACAAAAATAGCTATCCTGACAAAATTATGGCCTACCTCAGTAGAGAATGCCTTTGGCAATAGTCTAAAGCCATATTTCCAAACACTTATTTTTCAGTGGATTTTTCTCCACAACAAACCCATACTCAACTACTGAAATCATCTTGAATCTTGAACTTGTAAGTGTCTAGAGTCATTCGTACTCAACAACTTATAAGCTGCTGGACTTAGGAGTGCAATAGGATAAGATTATCCTATCACAAAAGATTGATGTCTAATTATAGGTTCCAAATGTGAATATGCAGATTAAAATCTTGATTCAATATCTTATTTTATGATTATGGGCAAGAAAGCATAGTTCATTATTGAAATCGCATGCCCAGTGTTGAATCCCTGCAGTGGAGGGCATACCATCATTTAGAATTGAGAATTGAAAGAAGAGATCGAATATTGAAGTTATGTGTAGTGGATATATAGACTTGGCATTATTAATATCAAGATTATTAATATTAGTTTATTGATGATAGAGATCTTTTTATGGTCGATATGTTATATGTAGATCACTGCTTTTACTTTTTTAGCGAGATGGAGATGATATTTTGATTAATTTTTTGAAGATTTGAACACTTCATTATGTCAATACAAAACTCCTAGTTTTTTTTTGTTGTTGAAAAAAACAATGGATTTTTCTCCATAAAAATCCCATCATCCTATTGTTAGAATTTCACAGATCCCCACCATAATGTAGACTATAACAGGATGTTGAAAAAGAAAAATCTTAGTCATCTTTAGGGTCACATTGTTTCAACTTCGAATACTAGCATGCTCAATAGCTGGAAAGGTTAACATCATTTCGAATCTAATGTTCAGATTCATGCATACTCAACTTGTGGAAAGCATTAGGGGTGTCCACTTGTTCTCACATTGATGTGGAGCAACTTGACCTGGTGTCTACATTCATTTGTACCCAAAAGATGGCAAGCTAGATTTTATTTGTATTCACTGTTGTGAAATCATTAACATTGCCAAATAAAAGAATGGCCAATAGAGTGTAAGAAAAAACAAACCAAAATATTAAAAAAAATATATATTTTTTGGTTTTGCAATGTTCACATTTGACAACGATTTTTAGTTTTTGGTCAATAACTCACTAATTCGGTAGTCAATGACTTACCGAATGTGTAATACCTTCCAGCGACATGATAGTAAGTTTAAGAAAAATTATAAATGAAATTGAATACATATATTACAATTTTTATATATAATATATATATTATATTAAACTTCAAACATATATTATATTAATTTATTTAAAATTAAAATATTATTAATTATTATTTTATTTTTATAATGTTATTTGAAATCAAAATTATATATATAGATTATGTTTTTAATTAAATTTTAAAACTTATAGTCAAATATAATGAATATTTAAAATTAAAATTAAAATTTAAAACTTAAAGTTATATTTTATTTTTATGGAATTAATCGTGAATGGGAAATGTGTAGGCATGAGTTTAACATGAAATAGTATTGAAAGAGGAATTATTCAAATTTTATATTGACTTGGAAATCTAGAATTTAATATATTTTTATTTCACATTTCATTTCAAACTTAGAATTTATGGTTGAGTATGCATTATTTTTATTTATCATATATATATTTTTACTAATCTTTATGTTTTATTTACTTATGCAAAAATTTTACCATGGAAAATTTAATAATTATTTGGTTGAAGATTTGAACGGAAGATTAATGGGAGAAATAAACATATGTTTCATTTACTTATAATAATAATTATTAATTTATTTTATTGTAAGTTACGGAAACTAAAAAATAAAACAAACTTCTCGACATTCAAATGAGGAGGTAGAAGATTGTTTTAAGGACCTTTTTGGGCGGAAATTCTGGGCATATCGAAGTATGGTGGTGCATCGGAGTTGAAGACTTATTATTTTTTAAGCCATCATTTAATAATATGTATTTTTTTCTTTTCTTTCTGTGCATTATTTTTATGTGAGATTTTATTTATTGGTTCGTTGTGTAGGTTATTGAAATAACATGATTATTCAATAATATTGCATGCAATAATGATTTAAATACTTGAATATTTTTTATTTAGATTTTTTTTAATTATATTTAAGTTTAATTGTTGCAGATTGAAACTCTGACAATACATGTTATTTAGGGTTTTATTTTCACATAAATTTTAATACTATAATACCAATTCTCCTATTTTATTTTTTATTATTAATTTATTTCTTGCTTTTCATTTATTTATTTTACTAGTAATATGTGGTGATTACCAATACTTGACAGGATCAAATTGGTTAATCTCCCACATAGTAACATTAGTTTAGTTTCTACCAATATTTATTATTTACAAAAATTAAATCAAATTATTTAATTTTTTTGTTGTAGGATGAATAATAATAGCACTTGATGCCATATTGTTTCAACTATAACATTTCTATTAAATGCATTTAAACCAATTTTTCCTAAATATGTATATTCATTTTATTTTTATTTTTTATTTTTACTAACCTTTATGTTTTGTGAGGAATATGATATATTAATCTAAACCTTATTTAGTCATAATGATATTTTATTTTTAATAAGTTTTCACATGATATATGCCTACCACCTCTATTTACTAAATAAAAGTATTTATTTAAAATATTATTTATTTAATAATCTCACCTATATATTTGCTAATTAGAAAATCTATTGAATTTAAATTATTCTAAAACGACAATACAAGTTTGATTATCACCATAGATTACCCACTTGTGGTGAAAGAGAGTGTTATGAATATAATTCATACAAAAATAATAAATATAAATATAATAAAAATAATTAATAATTAATTAACTAATGGTTAGTTAGTTAGTAATGAAGAGACATGTTTTAGAGACATGACTATTCATGAAAGGGCACCTACCTAGGGTATATAAGTATGCTCTCATTCTCATATATCATATCAATTCTTATATAATATTCAATATACAATTACATGTCTTATAATGGACATTTACTTCTTTGAAGTATTTTAAAGATTTCCGCTGTGTATACGACTTTTTATCATTAGAGTGGTATTAGAACCATGTTGGGTGATCACCATTCCTTTTACCATCAACCTCTCATCAACCTTGTGTTGTGTAATTGAAGCATTTTGTTTAGAGTTTGGAGATTCTCCATAGCACCATTTAGGGCTTTGGCCCCAAAAAAATAAATTAATGAAAAAAAATAAGGCCTTTAGCCATTGACATTTCAATTATTCTAGTAAAAAGGTTCATATATATAAAAAGGTTCTACGTTATTGATAAAAACTGCATGATAATGTCAAAAGGGAATATTTCCAAATATCTTTAAAACTATATGTAAGAGAAGGAAGAGTAGATAAGATTATCTTGATTCTTCAGTTTACAATTTCTTGGTTTTTAAAATCCATGGTAATTGCCCATGGTATTTTCAATGTAAAAGAAAAACAAAAGGAATACAAAATCTCTTTATGTGTATGGTAATTTTTACTTTTACGTGGAGAAAATTAACAGAGTCAAAGGCACATAAGTGGACATATATTCTATATTATACCACAAATAAGTGAATAGCCATGTTTTAATAGGGTTGTAACTTTTCAAAAAGATTTTTTTTTATAAATATATATAGGATTTTTTTTTTTATAAAAATAAATAAAAAAGTTAAACATTAAAAAAAAAAAAGAGAAAAATTATAAAAGAGAAGAAGATAGTTTAAGAAAAAAACAACAATTATTGAGAATAAAAAAAAAAAACATATTGTAAATAAAAATCAAATAAAATAAGTAGAGACAATTGTTCAAAAGCACAGATGAATAATCTAAATATGAAGGAAGAAAAGATGAGTTCCACACAACAATTTTTATTTTGGACTAAATGTCCATTATGTCTTAGATATTAGTGGATACACTTATATTAAAAAAAATGCAATTTAAAATGTCTAGCGTGTGGAAGATTATTTAGTACCGAAGAGAATAATCATAATGAATAGATGCAAATAAAAAAATTAAAGGAATAAATCGTAAAACTTCAATAAAAGAACAAAGCATCAGAAAAGAAATATAAATATCTCGAAGATCGGTTTCATGAAACATCAACAGAAAGCAACGAAGAAATTTGGCATCTAAAGGACAACAATGAGAAATTAATTTCACAGATAAAAAAGGTCCAAGGTTAAGAAACAAAGACAAAAACAAGAAAATGAAAGTTCTGATATGGAACTAAAGGAGAATTTATCAGGAAAAACAAAATAAAATTTGTGTCTAAAAACTCTTAATAAAAAATTATTAGAGCAAATAAAAAATTTAAAAGATAAATAGAAAGATACTAAGGTAAAAGTCAACAATTTAGAAAATTGTGAACTTTCACGTCTAAGGAACCATAAACAACCTTTACTTATGCAAATAAATAAGCTTAAAAGTGACAAGAAATCGCTAAATGACAAATTAGAACAACTTCAAGAAGTTGTATCGAAGTCTCCAATCATTTCAATCCAAGTTGAAGATAAAGAAACAAATACCGATCCACTCAAAATCATAATGCAAGTAGAGGATAAACCAACTGAAGTGAAGACACATGCAGAAGTTAGAGTTCAAATGATGGATGTTCCAAATGATGATTCAATAGCCAACTCAACAACAACAACGATTGAAGGAAATCAAGAAACAACCACAAACATGACAAGGGAAAATCCAACCAAAAGGACTATTTATCAACATCTAAATCACAAGAGTAGACTTTCTAATCAATCTACATACTAGTATCATTTAGCACATAAACGGAAAATGTATGTTCCCAAGAATACTAAATTTTGTAGAATCTAGTCCTACAATAATTATTCATGACAAATTTCGAGTGATTAGAAGATTCCACAAAATATTAATCTAGGATGATTTGATTCATTCTCAATATGGCAATTGTTTCTATCACTCATAACATCATATTATCTTGTATCAATGAACATGAAATTTCAAAGACGAGAATATATTCTCAATAAGGTTTGAGTACAAAGCTTCTTGAAGAGACAGGCAATGTTATGAATATAATTCATATAAAAATAATAAATATAAATATAATAATAATAATAATTAATAATTAATTAGGTAATGGTTAGTTAGTTAGTAATGAAGCAACATGTCTTAGAGACATGACCATTCATTAAAAGGAACCTACCTAGGGTATATAAGCGGGCCCTCATTCTCATATATCATATTAATTTTTATACAATATTCATTATACATTTACATGTCTTACAATGGGAATTTATGTCTTTGAATTATTTTAAATATTTTCGCCGCATATACAAATTTTGATCGTTACAGGGAGGCCAACCCTTCTCACCTAGAGTAGGAGGATCTAGGATCCTGAGTGATGTGGTCTTAGGTTGTCCTTAGTTATCAAGATAATTTTAGCACCAACATATTTTGGTGTCATTGCCAGAGAATGAAGGAATAATTTTTGTTTCCTTTGGTAACTAAGTTATTGGTTAAACTCTGACCCATTGGTGGACAAGGTTATAGTTGTATGCACCTTATAGTCTATTAAGGTAAATATTTCTTATTTATTTGTTCACCTTGAGAATCCTTAGTTTAATTTTCTTGTTCATTTTGTTTCAATGGTAGTTTCATGGATTTCTTCACCTTTTGCTTATTTTAATTTTTCTAATATTATAGGTTCTCCACATGATTTACCTGACATAGATATATGGGATTCTTACCTTCCTTGTTTTTGAAATGATGAAGGGGACAATTCAGCACAACGCCTCAGAGATTTCCATGACAAAATTTTGAATATGGGAGTATAGCATGAAGATGTTTAAATGAAGTTATTCATGATGTCCTTCGAAGGAAACGCTCGGAAGTGGTACATAAGTCTCCCTCCTAGTACCATTTCCTCTCTAAAATATTTTCATGTAAGTTTTTATGACTATCATAGATGTATGTATCCTATAGGATTACTTGACTTTGACTATTGTGAACATAATAATGATAATAACCTTGAAAATAAACATGATAGAAATAATGAAGAAACACAAATGGATTATGAATTTGAAATAGAAAACAACATTAATGAACCTAACTTTGAAAACCTTGAAAAATCATCTTCTATCATATATTTTAATGAGCATGATGTGTTGTCAAATATTGAAGATCATGAACAAGACACTTCTCTTTCTTTAGTATAATGTCATACAATACACTTATGCTTAAAAGAATCTTCAGATTCTATAACTCCTAGTGGTTCTAATTTATCTTTATGTTTAGAAGAGGATAATAATGAAAATAGTAAAGGAGAGGTTACATTTAAAATATTTGATTCTACACCTAACCATTTAGACATTATGTTACATATTCCTAAATTTCCTCAGCAATTGATCAACAAAGATATTCTTTCACTTATTGATCTTATTTTAAAACCTTTTGTGATGTAACAAGGAAGTTATTACATGAACTTATCTTTGACTATTTTGACGCAAATTCACCTGATTTTCATGTTGAATTTTCTCAACCCCTTGTTTATGATCGATGTGATGATGAATTGAATGTTGAAGTAGGCTTACAATCTGATCATTTGTTTATTTCTTGTTTGGAACATCCTTTAGATATTTTTAATACTTGCCAGAATGAGGGTTGTGATGACTTAATTGAATGAATATTTTGACAACCTGTTTATATAACTATGAGGAAAATGAATTTATAAATGAAAATGAAATTAAACATATCAATTCTTTCCTTTCTTCTCCTCCTAGTTATTATAGCTATAACCGATGTAATAGCCTCCAAAATAATCATGATTTAAATTTACATTTTTCTAAACATAAGTCTTATAATGAGGAAAATGTAGTTTCTTCTGTTTCTAATGATGACACTTTCAATCAAAAATTTTGATGATTTTTCATCACAAAATGATGATAATTACTTTCATTTATGATCTCTTGCACAACATGCTGCAAAATTGGATCATAGTACTACAAGCTTTGATTTCAAGCAAGATGACATATTCGAAGAATACTCTTTATCTGTTTGAAATCATGAATCTAAGGAATGTTGTGAGAATACCCCTATTACCATTTCAGAAAGCAACAATAAGACCTTCCATGAAATATTTGTTAAAAAATTCATGCTTGAGAAAAATAATCATTTAAATTTTCAAATGGGATATCATGACTTTGTGGAGGAATGGATGAATCAAGTTTTTATAAGAACATATATGTCAGGTCGCTCATACATCTACCTTCTTCTAGAAATCATGTTAGTTGAGGAAACTCGTTCCTTTATTTCTATATTATAGTTTTGGTTAAGAATGGAGCCTAGTGTTAGAAAATTTTGCATTGATAAAATTTTTATTTAGTTACACTCGATTTTCAATTTCTTTGATAAATACTATCATTGAAACACATTGTATATAAACCATGTGTATATAAATTTTTTTTTTAATTATGCTTTCTTATGTTTAGAATGAATAAAGATGAAGGTTTTTTTCATCTTGAATAATCTTTATGCGATCATAGTAGAATGAAATACACATATATAGTCCTTAGTATGAACTATATTAAAGATATTTTTTAATACATATTTAAAGTCTTGCTTTGTAAACCATGTTTGAGGGGTAGAAATCTTTAAAGGGCTCATATATTAATCTCTTAGTAATGTCACTTTCATATTGAAATTCCTCACCATATCCATCTTCCATTCTACTTACACATAAATACTAACGGATCACATTAAGTAATAAGGGTTAGACCTATAACCATAAGATTAGGCTTTCATAAATATAATTGAAACTTTGGTGGAACTATTTAGTCACATCACAACCATACATGAGACCTTCCCTTATCACCATACTACCCTAGGGATAGGAGCTGGTGCTTTTTTGGGTGGGGCATGCTAGTATCTTTGTCAGGCTATAGATGCCCACTAGCAGCGAAGAAAGGCAAGTGGCATTAGATTAAAATATAGTGTGTAATCCTCCCACTTCTTCTATTGAGGTAACCTTCGATGGGGCATGCTGACATCTCCACCAGAGCTATGAACACTTGCTGACAGTGGAGCAAGGTTAGTGGTATTGGACTAAGTCCATTGCATAATCCTCCAATATTGTGAATGCTATGTTTGTTAAATAAATTAAAAGGAGGGCCTCTGACACGAAGAGAAAACAAGAATCCATAAAGTTACTCATCTTATGATAGTGGATGACTCCATCGGGGCTATGGACTCTCGTTGGCAGTGAAGTGATATCCAATTTTGGAAACTCATGTTATGACAAAAAAGGGAACCAAAACCCCTCGCCACTAACCTCCATAATTTCGATCAAATCTATTCCAAAAATGGAAGTCACTCTTATGTATCTTAATTAGGTCCATGGTCTATGTAATTTCTTAATCATTAACTATAAGAAGGTATGACATGTTATGGTGTTGGATGTTCTTATGAAATGATACATTTATCATTTTTAAGATCATGTGCCTTAAACATTATCATAACTACCTCAATATACTTAATATAAAAACAAATGTCTTTTTTGTATGTAAATAATAATAAAAATTGTTAATATATAAGTACTCAAACCTCACATTTATTCATGTTTCGTTCTTTCTATCAATATCCTGAGTCTTTAAGATGCAAAATATTTTTCTTCTATTACTTTTTGTCTCTTCAATTTCCTTTTTTGACTCCATGCCCAATACGAAGGTTTCTGGTCTACATTTTTTATCCTTTGCAAGGGAGCATCATCCCTAGAGCTAAATGTTGTCGGCAATTTGACACCAATTAGATCTTGGATCCTTATGTTAGTTTCGCCTCATGCCTCCCTTGCTATATAACTTATTCTCTCATATTCTCGTAATAAAAAATTTCTTCCTTCAATTTTCATATTTGTCATGCATTAAATATATTGTTGTAATGTGTAAAAAATTCACTATAAAAAATTAACATCTTAATTTTGAATTAATAATTATAATTATAAGTTACAATTATTATTATAATAAATTAAAATAAAACAAAACAAAAAATTAAATTAATAAAAAAACAAATTATTAAACTAATTATAAAAATTAAAAATTAAATCAATTAAAATACATACTAACCAAGATGTACTTAATTAAAAAATACATTAATTAAAAAATCATAAATTAATATAACATGAACAAAAAAATATTAAATGTTTAAAATAATTCAATTCAATTAAAAATAATTATAAATTAAATAAAATTGAAATCAAATATTTAATAATTAGAAATTAAAATAATTAAATATTAAATATTAAAAAAATTACCTATCTCTAAAATATAAACATTAATGTCAATCAAGAGGTGGTTTGACAAGACGAGCGAGTGAGCTCTGCAGTCTGAACTAAGGTTTTGAGTTAGGGTTTTGTTGCTAGTCACCATGGGGGGGCGTGGAGGAGGGAGTTCAGCTCCCTCCTACAGTCAAATAGTTGCAGACAGAGGCAAGGGAGTTGGATCGCATCGCTTCAAGAAACCAACGGGGGTGGTAACAGAGGCTACGAATACAGAAAAAATGGAAACCATCAGACCTCAAGGATAGGAAAAGAATCATGAGGAAGCTAGTAAGGAGAAGAGGACAGAGGTTAGCAGTCATAAAGTTTCTCCTATGAGTACAACAGGGGTATGTAAGCCCAAGTCGACCACTATTCCTCGGGTCACTTTAAGTGACCTAGTGCTACAAGTCCACAGAGACCACATGGCGGAATATGCTGACATCTATAAATTTATGGGGATTTGGTCGACAAGGAAGGCTTTGCAACCATGGATAAGGAACCAATGGAAACCAAAGGGAGAAATTAACCTTCACCTTGGGTCCAAGGGCTTCTTCACAGTGGTGTTCACAAGCTTAGAGGATAAAGACAGAGTGTTTGAGGGAGGACCCTATTTTTACAATTTTGCAGGCCTTTATATGCAACCATGGGTAATGAACTTTGTCCCAGAACGAGAAACTTTCACCTTGGTACCGGTATGGATAATACTCTATTCCCTTCCTTTAAATTATTAGCTACCAGAGTCTCTAAAGGCTATTGGTAACAAGCTAGGGCATTTTATAAAAATATCAGATGTTACTCTAAGAGGAAAATGCACTTCCTTCGCCTGGATATGTGTGGAAATGGACTTATCTGGGGCACTTTCGGATGCAATCATTTTATAAGTATATGACGAGGAATGGGTGTAGGCAGTGGACTATGAACACGTCCCTCTTAGGTTTCATAAGTGCCATGAACATGGGCACCTATACAGCGATTGCCCATTGAACAAGCTGGAAAGCAATAAGAAAGCCACTACAGGCAAGGATCCCAAAGGTTTTAATAAGGTTGGGGGTAAAGGGAGAGGAGGCAAGTGGTAAAAAAAGAAAATTAATGAAGACGGACAACCGAGCCACAACATTTTCAAGATCTTAGAAAAATAAGTCGAAAACAATGAGACAAACTAGGAATCGGAGAATATTCCCACTGAGAAGGAAAGGGATGCTAATATGGAGGATATACCAGAAAACATCAAACAAAAGGATGATATGCCGAGAATTATGGAGCTTAGCAGGAACCACAAGATGACCGCAAGTGAGGCTGGAACGGAAGACCATGAACTGTAGGAGATTCTGGAGAGGGATAATTTAGATCTAGAAAATTTTTTGGAGTAGGGAATCACCAAAGGGGTAGACTCTCTACCAAAAGAGGAGTTTGACAGGGTTCAACAACTCTTCCTTTGTATATCACAAACGAAGTGTTTTGGAATCAAAAGAAACCATGATAGCTAGGAGAATAGGAGAGTGAAAACGATGGAGGATACACCGATGCATTCTTCCAAGCACTTGGATAGGAAAAGAGGAAGAAAAAAATAGAATGAGCTGCTGAACGAATGTGAGAAACTTATGATTAACTCGGGTAAGGTGATGGATCTTACCAGTTACTCCTTTACAAACCTTTCTTAATGAAGCTTACAACCTGGGACATTAGGGGTCTAGGAAGTAAAAGGAAACGAAGAAATCTTAGAAGTAGAATAAAAGAAGAAAAATCAGATATGGTTTTTATTGAGGAAACGAAATGTTCAATGGACAAGATCAGAGAGATACACAACAAATGGTTAATCAAGTATAATTATCTAGAGGTTAAAGCAGATAACTCGGCAGGTGGATTCTTACTCTATGGGATCCTCAAAAACGTGGAATCCTGGATGCTGAAGCTTCTAGGAACTATCTATCACTAGTGATTCAACCTTTGGGTGATAAGGAGACCTACATGATCACTAACGTCTATGGTCCTCAAAAAATAGAAGACAAACTTAAGCTTCTCACCTCCCTTGAGGAGCTGAGAGAGAGATATCCTGATATGCCCTAGATTCTGGCAGGGGATTTCAATATGATCAGATCTCTTACAGAGAAAAAAGGTGGTACTAGAAAACTAGGTAGAGACTCCATTGCCTTCCAAAACTTCATGAATAACATGGGGCTAGTGGACGCCGAAACATTAAATGGCACTTTTACTTGGAATCATAAGAGGGCCGGGGCTTCTCAAGTCGCCTCTAAACTAGATAGATTCATAATCTCAGAGGACTTCCTTCTCACAGGCTTTGATATGTCAGCTTTAATCCTTCCCTTCGGAGGCTCAGACCATTGGCCTCTCCAGCTTGAAGCTACTTTTATGGGTACACTGAGGAACAAACCTTTTAGGTTTGAAAATGTCTGGCTCTCTCACCCTGACTTCACTAGCAATATTGATAAGCGGTGGATGGAAGATATGCTTGTTCAAGGCACCAAAATGTTCATGCTACAGCAGAGAATTAAACACATCAAATCTAGGCTTAAAGATTGGAACAAAAAATAGTTTGGTAATATTTTTAAAGCCAAAAGAGAAGTTGAACAGAAACTCCAGGGGATTAATCAGATCATCATCTCAGAAGGTTTTACTAAAGAACGAAAAATTCAGGCTGACTCTCTTCAAAATGAATGGGAAGATCAGTGCATGAAAGAGGAGATTTTCTGCAGACAAAAATCGAGGGTGTAGTGGATTAGAGAAGGAGAAAGAAACACAAAGTTTTTTCATAGATCATCCTTGGATCATAGATCTGATAAAAGAATTTCAAAACTTAAATATTCTCAAGGGAAAGAGCTTGTCTCTCACAAAGAAATGGAATATGTCCTAGTTCAACACTTCCTTATCATAGAAGAGGAGCCTCTCGTCTACAGATCTCGTTTCATTAACAAATTCACAAAATTCATTCCTAAGCTTATAACCAGGGAAGGCAACCACAATCTTAACAGGCTAGTGTCTCAAGAGGAGGTTAGTGAAGTTATCAATGAGATGCAAAATGGGAATGCTCTTGGCCCTGATGGTTTCAATGTGGATTTGTTCAAAGCTTGCTGGAAAACAGTCAAGCAAGATATCCTTGAAGTTGTGGAAGACTCTAGAAGATCTGACACTATTTTGAAGGCTCTTAATGCCTCTTTCATAGCTTTGATTCCAAAGCAGGAAAAAGCTATGACACCAGACAGATTTAGACCCATAGCCTTATGTAATGTGGTGTAAAAAATTATTTCCAAAGTGATCGCTAATAAACTCAAGCCTCTTCTTCCTGCTCTCATATCAGAGGAGAAAACTAGATTTTTGGAAGGAAGATAGATTCTCAACAACATCATACAAGTTCATGAAGTGGTACACTCTCTTAAGAGAAATAAGAAAGTTTGTATGATCATGCAGCTTGACCTAACAAAAGATTATGATAAGCTAAGATGGTCTTACATCAGGGCAGTGCTAAGAGCTTATGGCCTTGACCACAACTATATAACATGGGTTATGGCCCTTGTATCCATGACAAGATTCTCCATTCTGCTTAACGGCTCTCCCCCTAGAACCTTTATGCCTTCTAGGGGCCTCAGAAAATGGGATTCACTTTCCCCCTTCCTCTTTTTTCTCATGAAGGAAGGGCTTGGTAGAGTTATCAAAATGGAAAATGATGAAGGAAGAATCCAGGGTCTAAAAATTATCCTGGATAGTGTTTCTTCTACTCACTAACAATTTGTTGATGACATAATGTTGCAGGGCGTTCCTATGGTCAAGGAAGCCAGAGCGTTCAAACAAATCCTGAACGACTTTTCTTTGGTAGCTGGTATAGAGGTAAGCCTTGACAAATCAAAGGTGTTCTTTTTTAACACTGACATTTTTATTCAAAGGAACCACACCAAAATTCTCGGGTTTCAAAGGGATCAGTTACCATCCAAGTACCTTGGAATGCCTATTACTGACAAACCTTTGAGCAACGGAGTGTGGGAGCCAGTAACTAATAAACTTTAGGACAAAGTCAGTAAATGGACCTGCATGTCTTTGAATTTGGCGAGCTTCTTGTGCTTACAAAGGCTATCCTGCAGGCTATACCCATTTTCATGTTTTTAGCTCTTCCTGCTCCCAAAGGAGTTATGCAACAAATTAGGAGTATTCAATGAGATTTTCTTTGGGGCAAAGGGGAAGAGAAAAAGAAGTTGGCTTTGGTAGCTTGGGACAAGCTCTGTGAACCTAGGGCCCATGGTGGTTTGGGGCTTCATGACCCTGAAACCCTCACCAGAGTTTCGGGAGCCAAAAATTGGTGGAGGTGGCTCAAGGAATCGGCAACCCTTTGGGCCAAGCTTTGGAAGAAGAAATATGCAAATAATTAAGAGGAGAGGGATCATATCCAAATGTCAGGGCTCATCAAGGGCTCCCACATTTGGAACCTTTCTTGGGAGAATAGAACCATTGTCCAGCAGCCTAGTTTTGGGAGATACAAGCTGGTAACCTTGCACGGTTTTGGGAGGATAACTCGCAGCAGGAACCAGATTTCTTTAGAGAAGAACTAATCACTCTCAAAAATGACACTGACAACAAAGGTTTACTTATGGTAAGTGACTTCTGGGATCAGGTAAGGGACAATGGTAAATGGAGAATGTGGAAGGATCTTGGTTATAGTGAAAAGAGTCTTTTGAAGGCCCAGGCAGACTATCTAGCTCTTGACTTGGAGCACAGGAAGATTTTGGTGTCATCCTCGTCTAACCAATTGAGATGGGGTCAAAACACCGAAGGCACCTTTAACCTCAAAGAAGCTAAACAAATGGCCCTAGTTTTTTATTATCCAAAACCTAATCAGGTTTGGAATCACCTTTGGCAGAACTCACAATGGATGAAAATCAAGTTGTTTATATAGTTGGTTCACCAAAAGAAAATTCTCACATGGGAGAATCTTCTGAAAAGGGGATTTGTTGGTCCATCCAAATTCCATCTATGTAGCATACAAGAGGAGACAATGGAACATTTACTAAACCTTTGCCCCTTCACCTCTACCTTGTGGGATTGGGTAGCCTCAATCTTTAGGCAAACTAATAGGGACAGACTCAGCATCACTAACACTTTGAAGAATTAGAGGAAAGAATTCTCAGGTAATGAAATCATTAACAAGGCTTGGACTCTAGTTCCAAGCTTTATTATCTGGGATGTCTAGAAAGAACGCAATGGCAGGATATTCAAGAAAAAAATGGGCTCAACCCAGAACATCATTGTTCAAATTTTATGACAGCTCAAAGATACAATAGGAGCCCTCATGTGGAAAAGTCCTGAGCATCCTCCTTCACCCCAAGACGCTCGCATACTATTGCAGTTGGGTCTCCATTCTCTGGTTCCGCAAGGAACTGACAAGGGTGTGAGCAAAACAACTGTTGGTAAAGAGATCTGGCAGCCTCCTCCTCATGATTTTTTGAAAATCAATATAGATGGGGCTTCTAAGGGCAACCCAGGGATGGCTGTATTTGGCGGTGTCATAAGAGGTGAGCAGGGGTGCATAAAGGATATCTTTCATAGTCATTTGGGGACTGCAACTAATAACATGACAGATCTCATGGCCTTAGAGTAGTGCCTAGAAATTCTGATGGAGTCAAATTTACACAACTTCATCATTGAAGCTGACTTTCAATCGGTCATCAATGTAGCGAAGAAAATGTGTAATGGAATGGCACCGGGAAAAGTGTCAAAACATTGGAGGCTATCATAGGTCTTTCAGCGTATTCATTCCCACCTGCAAACCTTCAGAACTGTCAACTTCGTTCATGTGCGAAAAAAAGCCATTATGTTAGCTAATCGTCTAGCGAATGAAGGAATGCTATGTAAGGAAAGCTATATTAGGTACGATTGGGATTCTATACCCTCTGGTAAACTGCATGATGATTGTCAACAACAGGCAGCCAAAGATATGGCGTACTTCCAGACCATGAATAATGAGTAGGAGGAAGACTAGTGAAAGCAGGAGAGAGAGGATGTCCTAACCGTCGATCCTAGCCTGGTTGAAGTGCCATAGTAAAGCCTAACCATCATTCCCACATTCAATGCTTAAGCCAAATCTAACTACGAGACATGAGTATTTGGTAAACAACATGCTAGTTGAAGGGCCGCAGGCCATAGGTTTTGATGGCTTTCATTAGCAAATGGCTATCATGTTTGAAAACGGTCGAAGGTTAAGTCTACAAGCAGACCTGAAGATTTATAGATCCATGGTTTATAATATTTATCGGCTCCGTAAAGTGGGTAAGTGTCGTGCAAGTCTCCGATCTGATATCATGGATGACCATTGGATCAAAAGGGTCTGGATCTAATGGCTATCGGGTTTCAAAATCATCAGAGATTAAGTCGAAGAGTGGACCCGAAGTTTTATAGACCAATGGCTTATAATCTTTATCAGCTGTGTGAAGAGGGTAAGTGTTGCGCAAGTTTCCAGTGCGATGTCATTGAGGAACGTCAAATAATTTGAGTTCTTCATCATAAGGATATCCAGTTATAAAATGGTCGGAGGTTAAGTCCAAAAGTGGACATGAAGTTTTATATACCAATGGTTTATATTCTTTGTCAGCTCTGAGAAGCAGGTAAGTGTCGCACAACTTTCTGATGTGATTTCTTTAAGGACCGTTGGACCATTTGGGTTCTTATTGAATGGCTATTAGGTTTTAAAATGGTTGGAGGTTTTGTGTGTAAGGTTTTGGTCTTTGTTGACCCTGTTGTCTATTAGTCATCAACGGGTCTATCTTTTGTCATTCTTTACACTTGTAGAGATGTGTACCATATGTAATCTTTTTATCGATTAATTGAAGGTTTCACTCTTACTTAACCAAAAAAAAAATGTAAACATTAATTAAATAAATATAAAACAAATTAATTGAATTAAAATATAATATCAAATTAAAATAATATAAAATAAATAACATATAAATTAAAAATTGATAAATTAAATATTAATTAAATTAATTAATAAAAAAATATTAAACTAAAACCTACCCTACCTCACTCTTCCTCGTTTAAAAGATTATGGAGTTTGCCAATGTAACATTCAAAAAGTTTTCCATTAATTTCAAAGAACAAATGTTATATTAATATAAACTTGTACACTCATATTTCTTCTTATGCATGAGGCATCATGTAATGCCCACGAGTCATTGTTGTGAATTGGTGAGTCGGGCATGCCAATCGGGCGCGTTTAACCGACGATTTGGTGAGAGTCAGCGTGGGAGCATGACAGGTGAGTGATGAGATGGGCGGTTCAACCAATGAGTTGTGGGTGCCCCTGAATGGTGTGATGAGCTAACCAAATGAGCCAAGGTGCGACTACAAGAGTCATTGCGAAAAATGACTAAGTGTTGAAAAGTTGGCAAAGTTGTATGGGTGGGCAGTCCCACACATGGGCGCCCCACACCATGGCCGACAGAGTAAAGTGGTGAAACGTCAAAGTGGTATATCAGATTTACTAAAAGTCGAAGCCCCTAACAAGTAGAACCACCGTATAAGAGGGTGGAGCCATGGTGGCAAAACACAAGCGATTCTTCCATTCGAACATTGCAGCGGAGGTTCAAAGTGTTAGGCGAGCCTCCCAAGCAAGGAATGGAGGATGATCCCATTGGTCAGGCGAAGGTAAAAATCGCATCCCATCATAGGAATGGTCGAAGGGCAGGTAGCGAGCTAGCCGCAGAGCGTGGGCGAGCCACAGGGCGCCACTGCAGTCGGGCAACAAGTTATCGTGGCAGGCTAAACGGAAAAGAGTGCGAAGTTCAGTGGGCGAACTCGTGTGTGCCTATGGCTGGAATGGTGAGTCAGGGGAGCACGCTCGTGGTTGGACAATGAGCCAGGTGGAGTGTTCCCATCGTTGAATAGTGGGTCGTGCGGAGGCATCCATTTTCAAATGAAGTGTTGGGGTGAGGTGTGCCCATAGTGAGAAAATGACCGGGCACAGTGAGAGCGTTTGGTAGGCACGGTGGAATTGTTTAGTGGACAACAAATGGTGTACGGTTGTGGTTGGCTCAGGTAAGACTGCACGGTGTAGTGGCCAGGTCGATGGACTGGCTGAGCTACACAACAACCATTCTTTTGTAACTTGTAAAAGAACTGGTCGAGCTATGCTCCCGGGGAAATTGTAAAAACAACATATTATACATATTTACTTGTGTATATTTTGTTTGTGTCTCTTGCATGGTTTGGTGTTTTATTAATGTATTCTGCACATTAATAAGTTAACATGGAAAATAATATGAATGTTATGCATATTTTGGAAAACAAATTAACAATGAAAAATTTTAAGTGTTTAGCCAGTGTTGCACATTGGGAAACTCGAAAAAAAAGGGATGAGGGCATGACAGATGGTATCAGAGCAAATTGTAGAGACCAAGTATGTATGCAGTCTAAAGTTTTGAACAGGAAATCTTGGATTCACAGTTTGGGGTTCCTAGACTTGGTGGTTCATGGAAATACCATCCAAGCATTGGTGGACATGAGTGCCATGCATAACTTCATGACTACACGTTTAGCGAAGGAAGTTGGGTTGTAGATTTTTCCATTCGATTTGGAGGTCAAGGTAGTGAACTCAAGGGCTAAAGTGGCTAGATTGGCACATGAAGTGCTGGTTCGAATCAAAGACTGGCAATGTTGGATGGACTTCACGGTGATGGAGATGAACTATTTTGATGTGATATTGGGGAAGGATTTCTTGAAGGGCAATAGAGTGGTTATTGTCCCCTTCTACGATGAGATTATGCTGATTGGAGGATCACAAACTTAGACTTTGCCTAATCGTATGCAAATGAAGGAAGTCAAGGTGCAACATGTTTCTACACTAAGTTTGGAGAAGGCTATGTGGGAGTCAAATGTAGAGACATATGCGATAGTCATCAAATATGTTGATAGCAATGACGATGTGGGGATGCATGTTCCAGCTGAAATTTCCAAGGTACTAGCTAAGTATGCATATTTGATGCCCGATGAGCTACCAAAGAAACTTCCACCACCGCGTGCGGTGGACCATAGCATTGAGCTAGAGCCAGGGAAGCAACCTCTGGCCAAAGCTCCTTATTGATTACCAGGATCAGAGTTGGAGGAATTGAAATGATAGTTAAGGGAGTTAACTGATGCAGGTTTCATAAGACCTTCAAGGTCCCCCTATGGAGCTCCAGTATTATTCCAGTGAAAGAAATATATGAATGAGCTATGGATGTGATGTGATTATCATGTTGTCAACAAGAAAATGATAAGGGACACGTATACTTTTCCATTAGTTGCAGATTGCTTCAATAAGCGTGTGAAAGCTCGAGTGATTTCCAAGCTAGATTTGAGGCATGGGTACTATTAGGTGTAGATAGCGGAAGGAGATGAGAGGAATACCATGATTGTAACAAGGTATCGAAGCTTTGAATTCATTGTCATGCCATTCAGGTTGTGCAATGCTCCTGCTACATTTTGCACTTTGATGAATGATGTACTATGTCCATTTTTGAATTCGTTCATGGTAGTATACTTGGATGACATCATGGTGTACAATGATAACATGGAGGATCATAAGAAACACTTGGATTTGGTGTTTAAGGTGCTAAAGAAGAGTCAGTTGTACTTGAAGAAGTCGAAGTGTATGTTTTCCCAGACCGAGATTTCATTCCTTCAACACATTGTGAGTCAAACAGGGTGAAGGTGATAGAGGATTGCATTGAACCGAAGAATGTCGATGATATGAAGGTGTTTTTGGGCATGACAAACTACCAATGGAAGTTTGTATATGGGTACTCCAAAGTGACCTCATCACTGACAGACCTATTGAAGAAGGACAAGCGATGGAGTTAGACGGAGAAATGTCAGAAGGCATTTGATGACTTGAAGAATAGGATGGTTTCAGCACCAATACTGAAGTTACCAGAGTTTGAGTGACCGTTTGTGGTACACACAGATGCTTTAGATTTTGCAAATGGAGGAGTTCTTATGCAGGATGGACATCCAGTGGCGTATGAGAGTCAGAAGTTGCAGGATAGAGAATGAAGGTATCTGGTTCATGAGAAGGAGATGACTGCGATCATCCACTATTTGCAGGTATGGAGGCATTACTTGATTGGGAAGCCTTTTTTTGTCAAGACTGACAACGTTGTAGTGAGTTATTTTGCATCACAACCAAAGATGTCGATGAAGCAAGCTCGTTGGTAGGACTTCTTGGCAAAGTTCGACATGACTATTGAGTACAAGTCGGGTAGACGGAATGCAGTTGCAGATGCCCTTAGTAGGAAGGGATAGCTAGCAGCATTGGAGGGGGAGGAAGACCAGGCAGAACGAAATAGGCATTGAGTACAAATGATAGAAGAGATGCAGAATAAGATCAAGGAGAGCATCGAGACTGATACTCAGGCATAGAATATTGTGAAGAAAATAGAGGAGGGGAAGAAATGGAAATTTTTTCTCTGAGATAGACTCTTATTCTTTGGGAACCGACTCTATGTTCCAAAGTCATCTAGACTTAGGAGACACATTTTGAAGGAGTTCTATGATTCTCCATGGGCTGGCCACCCAGGGAAGCATCATTCTTTGGAATTATTGGAGAGAGGATTCTTTTGCGAGATGATGAGGGAGGATGTAGAGGAATATGTGCACACATGCATTATTTATCACCAAGACAAATTAGACACCCAGAGGAAGGGAGGGTTGTTGCAGCATTTACTGGTTCCAGGTAGACCATGGATGAGTGTCTCGATGTACTTCATCACTCAGTTACTGTAGGTGCAGGGGTACAATGACATTATGGTCGTGGTTGATCATTTTTCCAAGTATGTTGCCTTCATTCCAACAAAGATACCTTGTGGAGCCGAGAAGACTGTAGATTTTTTATTCAAGAACATAGTGAAGTATTGGAGGATGTCATTGAACATTGTGTCAGACCAAGATCCATGATTTACAGGTAGATTTTGGACCACATTGTTCAAGCTAGCCAGGACAGAGTTGTTGATGAGTTCGAGTTACTATCTGCAGATAGATGGGAAGACTGATAGAATCAATGCATTGCTGGAGGACTACTTGAGACATTATGTGATGGCTGATCAGAATAATTAGCCTAAACTCTTGGATGTAGCTCAGTTCAGCTACAACATGCATAATAGTTTTATGACAGGGTATAGTCCAATTGATTTGGTGAATGGATAGTTGCCAGTCGCTCCTCGCACCTTATTGACGAGAGGTTTCATGAGGAGTCCTCATGCGAAGAAATTCATGAAGGCTTGGGATGAGACCTTGGAGTTGGAATGGTTGCGCTTGCACGAGGCTGTAAGGAGGATGAAGAAATGGGTAGATAAGGACAGGCGGGATGCACACTTCAGTGTGAGATATATGGTTTTTCTCAGGATTACCAAAGATCAGTTTCATCCACCTAAGGGGACTACGAGATCTTTGACAAGGAAGTATGAGGGACCATTTCGGGTGAAGAATCGAATGGGAGAATTTGCCTATCAGTTGGAACTTCGATGCCACATGCATGAAAAACTTCCTCTTTTCCATATCAATCAGTTGAATAAGTGTTGACTTGATGCAGAACATCCAGAAAGGGTGAAGCCACCGAGGGAACTAGCCATGATTGTTGAAAAAATGAACCTTGTTTTGGAGAAGATCTTGGATATTCAAACGACAAGACTTGGGAGTAAAATGAGAAGGGAATTTCTCATTAGATGGAAGGATGCATCAGAGGAGGATAACTAGGAAACAGAGGACTCACTATGGAGATGGAAGAGAAATATTGTGAAGTATGATAAGAAGCTATGGAGGATAGCTAGATTGTCGAGGATGACAATGACTTTACGTAGGGGAGAATTTAATTCCCATGAGTTGTTGTTGCGAAGTGGTGAGTTGGGCACTCGAACTGCGCGTGTTTAACTGACGAGTTGATGAGAGTCAGCGTGGGTGCATGACGAGCGAGCAATGAGCTGGGTGGTTCAAACGATGAGTCATGGGTGTGCCCGAATGGTGTGACGAGCTCACCAAACGAGCCAAGGTGCGACCGCGAGAATCATTGTGAAAAATGACTAAGTGTCAAGAAGTTGGCAAAGTTATATGGGTCGACGGTCCCACACATGGACACCCCACAGCATGGCTGATGGAGTAAAGTGGTGAAATGACGAAGTTTTGGGTCAATTTGACTAAAATTCGAAGCCCCTACCAAGTGGAACCACCATATAAGAGGGCAAAGCCATGGTGGAAAAACACAAGATATTCGTCCATTCAAACATCGCAGTGGAGGTTCTAACTGTTGGGCAAGCCTCCCAAGCAAGGAATGAAGGATGAGCTCACTAGTCGAGTGAAGGTAAACATCGTAGGAATAGTCAAAGGTCAGGTGGTGAGCTAGCTGCAGGGCCTAGGTGAGCCAAGAGGACGAGCCACAAGTCGCCACTGTTGCCGGGTAGCAAGTTATCGTGGCAATCTGAACGAAACAGAGTGCAAAGTTCGGTGGGTGAGGTCGTGGGTGCCCGCGGTTGGAATGATGAGTTTGGTGGAGCGCGCGTGTGGTTGGACAACGAGTCAGGTGGAGTGTTTCCGCCGCTAAATGGTGGGTCATGCGAAGGCGCCCGCAGTCGAATGAAGTGCGGGGGTGAGGTGTACTGGTGGTGAGAAAATGACTAGGCACCATGAGAGCATTTAGTGGGCACGGCGGAAGTGTTTGGTGGACAGAAAATGGTGCAAGGTTGTGGTTGACTCGAGTAGGCCTGCACGGTGTAGTGGCTAAGTCGGTGGATTGGCCGAGCTGCATGACAACCTTTCTTTTGTAACTTGTAAAAGAACCGATCGAGCTATGCTCCAGGGGAAATTGTAAAAACAACAGATTATACATATTTACTTCTATATATTGTGTTTGTGTCTCTTGCATGGTTTGGTGATTTATTAATGTATTCCAAACATTAATAAGTTAAGATGGAAAATAATATGAATTTTAGGCATAGTTCGGAAAGAAACTTAACAATGAAAAATTTTAAGTGTTTAGCCGGTGCCGCACGTTGGGAAATGCACGAAAAAAGGGTTGAGGGTGTGACACATCATGTCACGCCCCTACCTTGGCAGTAGTATTTCAACCACACGAAGGGTGGTGCAAAACCACCACCCACTTTCTGTTTAACAATACTCACAAGTGTAGACTACTCCTACTTTTTATACATAGTTTATTTTTCACGTCTCTAAGAATAACATTCACATACATAGCAAAAACATTCAATTAGTCATGTCTATCATTATTACCATTTATACATATGCACATATGATAATTAACGAGAGGGAAAACTCCCTGAAATATGAGTATGACCGATGATAATACCAATATTTCACAAAATATACAAGTTACAGTCTTTGCAGGTAAACCCCAAGTTTCCTCCTTACAATTTCTACTACAACGGTGCAACTTTCATTTCACCATCATTCAGCTCACGCCCATCGTTCGACTACCTTTGTTCAGCGCTGCCCGGTCGTGTTTCCCACCCAACGCACACTCTATCGTTCACCCACACCATGCCACCCATTGCCACACTCAAACCTCCAACTCCTTGCACTGTTGCACTTGGCGCTCCACCCGTTCACTGGTTCATCATGCCCATGGTCATGTCACTGGACTCGTGGGTCACCCAACTCGTAGGTCGCCCAAGTCGTGGGTTGCCCATCTCGTCCTTGGGCATGCCCACCCGCTCGTTGTTTATACCGCCCAAATCTCAACTCGCAGTCGCCTCAACTCGCTGAGCCAACCACCCATCCGCGGTTACCCTAACTCGTCATGCCAACCACCCGACTCAGTGCCCTCACCCGAACTCACCTCACTCGTCGAGTTACCAAGTGCACCCAACTCATTATTTACCTGCCCGCCCACTACAGCAGCTCGTCGCACCTTCGAGTGCACCCACCCATCATTTAGCCCATGCCCGACTTGCGGTTGCCTCCGCTGCCTGACCTACGGTTCTACCAGCCACCCGACCTACGACTTAACCCGCTAGCTCGTCCTCTACAACCCAAACACCCTACGGCTCAACCAATACGCACTCGCCTATCCTTGGCTTCGTGCTTCAGCCCAAGACTCTGCTTGCACTTCATCCTCCGTTTCATACCTCCAAGTTAGTTCACACCTTTAGCTCGCATGAACACTTGGAATAATGCGTTATGTTTTTTCCTCCACTATCCTTTGTTAGTTTATATGGAAATTGACCCTTCGGTTGGGGCTTTGACCCACCAATTCGACCCACCATTTCGTCCAGCTCGCCCCTCTCCAACGTCAGCCCGTGGTGTGGGCACCCATACATGGGACCGCCCTCTATACAAACTCGCCAACACTTCCAACACTTAGCCATTTTCACGATGATGCTTCATGTGGTCATTTCCTTGGCTCATTCAGCCAACTCGTCGTACCATGTGGGCACGCCCATGACTCGCCGATTGAACTGCCCAGCTCGTCGCTTCCTTGTCGTGCGCCCACGCCGACTCTCCACATCGCAACAATGAATCATGGGCCTTACACATCATGTCCTAATGACTATCAATTCCTTATTTCTCTACGGAGCCAATAAGATATCAAATAGATTTAAAAAAAAAAATCAAATAAAATTGAATACATATATTACAATTTTATTTATATCTATCTATATATATATAGAAAGTATATAAAATTAAAATTATGTATTAATTTATTATATATATTTATTATATATATATATATATATATATATATATATATATATATATATATATATATATATATATATACACATCAAGAGAGAGAGAGAGAGAGAGAGAGAGACTGAAATACATATATGTTATATCATTTTTATTAGGTTTCTAATTAAATTTTAAAGTTTATATTAAAATATAATGAATATTTAAAATTAAAATTTAAAGCTATATTTTTGAGATTTTATTGTATGGAACTAATGGTGAATTGAAAATGTGCACACATGAGTTTAATGTGAAAGAGCATTGAAAGGGGAATTATTCAAATTTTATATTGAAATGGAAATCTAGGATTTATTATATATTTATGTCGGATTTCATTTCAAACTCATAAATTATAGGTGAGTATGTGTTATTTTTATTTATCATATATATCTATATATATATATATATATATATATATACACACACACACACACATTTTTTACTTATATAGGAATTTTACCATGGGCAAATTAATAATTAATTGATTGAAGATTTGAACATGAGATTAATGGGAGAAATAAACATATGTTTCATTTAGTTATATTAATAATTATTAATATATTTTTACTGGAGGTCACAGAAACTAAAAATAAAAGAACTTCTAGGCATTAAAATGAGGAGGTAGAAGATTGTTCCAACGACCTTTTTGGGTGGACTTTTTGCCCAGATCAAAGGATGGTGGTGCATCAGAGTTGAAGACTTATTCTTTTTGAAGCCATTATGTACTTGCTACAATGGCATTATTCATTGTGACTGTAAGGATTTTTGTTTAGTAATATCTATTTGTTTTTTTTCTTTTTGTGCATTATTTTTATGTGAGGTTTTGTTTTACTAGTTCATTTTGCAAGTTATTGTTATAACATGATTATTCAATAATATTTCATGCAATAATGATTTAAATATTTGAATACTTGTTATTTAATTTTTTTTAATTATATTTGAATTTATTGGTTGCAGAACGAAACTCTAACAATACATGTTATTTAGGGTTTTATTTGCACATAAATTTAAATACCATAAAACCAGTTCTCTTATTTTATTTTTTATTGTTAATTTATTTTTCATTTTTCATTTCTTTATTTTACTAGTAATATGTGGTGATTACCAATACTTTGACATGATCAAATTGGTTAATCTCTCACAGAGTAAAATTGGTTTTATTTTTCTACCAATATTTACTATTTAGAAAAAAAAAAAAAAATCAAATAATTTAATTGTTTTGTTGTAGGATGAATAATAATAGCACTTGCTGTCATATTATTTCAACTATAAAATTTCTATTAAATGCATTTCTATAAAATTTCTTTTCATTTTATTTTTATTTTTAATTTTTACTAACCTTTATGTTTTGTGAGAAATATGATATATTAATTTAAACCTCATTTAGTCATAATGATATTTTATTTTTAATAAGTTTTCATATATTATATGCCTACCACCTCTATTTCCTAAAAAACATTATTCATTTAAAATATTCTTTATTTAATAACCTCACCTATGTATTTGTTATTTAGAAAATATATTTAATGCACATTATTCTACAACAACTATTCAATTTTGATTATCACTAGGGATTAGCCCCTATGATAAAAGGAAGGCCAACCCTTGTCACCTAGAGAAGGAGGATCTAGGATTACTCGTGATGTGGTCTTAGGTTATCCTCAGTTACCGAGACAATATGTGCATCAACATAACAATAAAGTACAAATAGCAGCACCACTTGTCTTCAATCAATTTTCTTGCAATAGTAAGAACATTATGTAAATGATTGAGATTGTCTCGACGTTGCTTGAAAAAATGGAATGTTAATTTATCCACCGTCTTCAAGTTCGATCTAATAGT
This sequence comes from Pinus tabuliformis, assembly GCA_031772625.1. Lineage (NCBI taxonomy): Eukaryota > Viridiplantae > Streptophyta > Pinopsida > Pinales > Pinaceae > Pinus > Pinus tabuliformis. The sequence goes on along the minus strand of CM062816.1, from coordinate 890,747,704 downwards.
TGTGATTTGATATTTTTAAGAATAGATTGTTGTGGCTTGCCTTGTGGTGTTATGAACTCCGTCATTTCAAATCTTTCTTTTTCTAGTTTGTGAGGTTCTATCAAGTTGCGATCCATAATCTGCTTCACTTAGAATTAATAGTGTTATGGTGTTTTGAATTAGTAAATATGTTTTATTTATTATATTAAAATGAGAATTTGAATTCGCAAGCATGTTTTCTATCATCCAGGAATTTTTAGGTCGAGCAGGAAGGACTACCTTTACTATATTTTTAAGCTTATTGGAGTCACTAAAATTACACTAAGTAATGTAACTCAATCTCAAACCTAAACATAGTTCACTACAATCACTAAACAATGTAACTCAGTTTCAAACCTAAACGGAGTTCACCACAACAACGTTAAACAAATTAGCTAAATTTTAGACCTAAACAGAGATCACTATAAAGTAACAAACACTCTTTATCAGTTTTCATTTTTTCATGAGCCATTGGGCTATCTGGAACCTTCATCCCAAGGAATTGGTGTATTTAGTGGCAACTTGCACAACCCGCACAAATTATGAGATGGTTATTTTAACCAAGTCTATAATATTCAAACTATTTTACTAAGATAAATCATAATACAAAATTACAAATTATATAATACAAAATGGGGAATAGTGTGGCACATGAATGTACATCTAATCCATCAGACAACATGGTGTAGAACTTCTTAATGCATATTTGTTTTGTCTTGTGGCAAGAAAAATAACAACTATCCATCCCTAAAATGAATGGCATTAACAATTACTTTTCTTTCACTAGCGCATTAACAGTACACTGTCTCGTGGGTTGTGATAAAAGATGAAGGGTCGTGACAAAAAAAGAATGGATAAATATTAGAAAAATGCAGTCATAAACTATTCATATCGTCCTCACATTTTAAATTAAAAATTTCAAAATATATCTAATCAGAAAGCCATGAATTCTCGATCCCACAATGGTAAAAAAAATATTAGATGCAATGACATGCTTTTCTAATCTTAAGGTAGTATGATAATTCATTACCCAATAAAACTAGGGTTCTAGAAGTCATTGATAATTGAGCAGAAATCCCACTGAATTTGAAAATAGTAAACAAAATATTAGATATGATGGCATGCTTTTCTAATAGTCAGGTGATTCTACTAATTCATTACCTAGCAAAACTAGGGTTCTAACATTGGTTGAGAGTTGATCAGAACTAAGTGTAAAGAACGATTAAGAGTAATGATAGTGATGAAAGTTGCACAAATCTTAGGAGTGGCATAGAATCTGACTGAAATAACGATTCTTTCATTACTGTCCAATGCACATATTATGAAGGTGGAAACAAGACCTTCAAAATATGAACCAATAATATGATGATATATATATATATATATATATATATATATATATATATATATATATATATATATATATATATATATATATATATATATATATATATATATATATATATATATAAACATTAGAGAATAAATTGATCAAAGCCCATTTAATGGGTAGTCAAAATAAAATCAATCGCTAGAATTTTACCTTGGCATGGGCTAATAAAAACAGTTCAAAAAAATTTAAAAAAAAAAGCATTTCATATGAGATAAAAGTTGGAAACAATAAATAAAATAAATTTTTATCTTAAGGGAAGGACTCTATTTATTCACTAGATAATATTAGGAAAATATATGCGAATATTAGAAATACTTTGAGTCTTGTCTGCAGGTTTATATTTTTATTGTTCAGGTTCACTATATGAAAATATTAGAAATGCTTATTCAATCTGAATGGTTTAGTCATTCACATGAAAACAAGTCCATTATTATAACAACCGTTTAATTACAAAGAAATTATCCTAATATGCATTTTGTTTTATGATGTAAGTAGACATGAGTTTATTAAATAACATATTATTATTTGATAAAAGATGTTGACTACAAATGCATGAAAAAAAAGATAAATGAGTTCCCATTTTTATATTTAAACCTAAAGAGAACCACATTTATATGTAGGTCGTTATGAAAAAAAATGTATCTGAATCAAACATGGTTCTATAACAAAAATAAATTATATATGCATCATGTGAGATCATGGAATTGACAACTATCATATTATATATTCCATATCATGTATTCTTAGTTAACAAATAAATAAAACACTCGAGTAATTTGTTACTCTGATCCATTTGTGAGGATTTCAAATTCAGGCTAAACAGTTTCCATGAAGAAGCACATTGATTGTTCCATACATCTAATATTTTAACTTTTCAAACCATCTACCACTCCAAAGCTTCAACAAAGTTATATGTCCATGAAAAAAATGTTGGCCTCGAAGAAGTGCTTGCCTAGAAAAATAGAGTAAATTGTTAAATATAATTGTAAAAAATCATTATATATTAACATTAAAAATCATTAATATTTCATTAAATATCCTCTTGAATCATATAAATCGTTCAGGTACTAGCCTTAACCGTATTTCTTATGGGAAATCAAGATTTCCATAAAATATTGGTGCACCATTCTCTTACAAGTGATAATATCAAACCATATTTCTTATGGGAAAACATGATTGTCATAAAATACTGGCCCACCATTCTCTTACATGTGATAATATCCTTCAGATTATGGTTACCTGCAAAATTTTCCTCTCTATTAATAGAATTGTTGCGAGAAGAATTGAACGTTAAAATGGTTTGTAAATGGAAATAGTTTATACTGTTGAGTAACAATATAGTTGCAACTATATGGAGAATAATTTGAAAGGAAAACATATAATACTGCAAGAATTAGCCTTAGGTAGAAATCATACTTAGATTTTGTAATAATCAATAAAAGTATAAAAATTGAAATAGTGATAAAATGTTGTTTGCTACTGAAAATATCAAATAGATTACATAACCAAAACAACCCTAAAACATATATGAAATAATATAAAGTATGAAAATTTGCTAGACACTTTAAAACACTCTGTACATGTATTTCACAATAAGTAAAAGAACCTAAGTTGTTTATAATATTTTTTCATAATAAAACTCAAAAATCCATAATGGCATGCTCATATTTGTTTTGCAGTGATAATGGAATTAACTACAACAAAAGGACAAAACCAAAACCAAAATCTGCATCGAAATGGTTAGGGAAACCATTTAGATTTTAAAATTATAAGGTCAGGGTTGTTAAATGTAATTGCCTCAATGAAACATATAGTATACATGTTAAATTTTTTTGTTTGGGGGGAATTTTTGTTTGTTTGTCATGTTGTTTTAAATATATGGACAAAATATCATTATTTTCGTATATATTTTAGAACATCATATAAAATAAACAATTTTTTTTTTATGTTGAAACATGAAAAAACTTTATCCTTTAATTGCCTAGCAAGTGATAAGCACTTGCATAACTTTTTTATTGGTTGTAATGAATACTAACTTTTCAGATTTCACTTTTAGTCTTACATGCTAAAGCATTGAAGAAAACATAAATAATGGTTGGTAGTAATTTCTAGTAGGTATATTTATTTCAATCTTGTTCATATTATTTTTTTATGCAAATACTTCCTTAAATTATGGTGGGTAGTGACTAATGGTAAATAGGTTATTTACGTGAGTATGAGTTTTTTTAAAGGATTTTTTAATTTTAGAGGGTTTTCCAATGAATCTTAACAATGAAAAAATCATTCCACAAATATTTAAAAATCATGGCATAAATATTATAACTACGTCCACACATTATGGAAAAGAAAATCTTAGCAAGTTATCCATATGCACAAAAGTTGCAATAAGGCCTTCAAAGTTATCGTCCAATCAAATGTTTGAAAAATATTTTTTTCAATAATATTGAAAAAAATAAAAAAAAATTCAAATTTAAACATTATAACTTGCATTGATCAATGCTAGGCTAATAGTGATCGATAGGAAAATCAATTGCTAGAGTTCTATCTTGGCAGGGACTAATAAAGAATAAGGAAAATGTATTGGATGTATAGAAAGAAAAAGTAGTTGTTGTACCATTCTAAATTGTATCCTACTAAGTTTTTAAGGAAAATATTAATTTGTAAAACTAAAGAAAATAATATGATTTCCTTGAAGAGCTAGAATTCCTACCTTAAACATCTTTATGGATCTCACAATGCCATGGAAAAAAACTCAAATATTCCTATAAAGGATGAATTATTTTCTATGGAATACATAGAGTTTGAGTTAAGAAATTTGTCACTAGAAAATATAAGTATGTTGAAGGTTACCATCCTAAAAATTTAAAATCAGAGGGCTTATCCTCATCCCTCACTTACACAAGCTTTTCAATTTGGAAGTGAATTATAGATTCCCTAAATTTTGGATGTAAAGCCCCACTCTACCTATTTTTAAAAATGGGTATAAAATAATTCCCTCTAATTATAGGACCATTATGATTAGCCATATTTTAGCCAAAGTTGTATATAGTTATTTTGGAAAAGAAAATTATCCTAAGAATAGGAAGGCATGAAAAAATAGTTAAAGGACAACCTCAATTTACAAGATAACATTAAATTCTGGAACATCCTATTAATTTTATGATAATCGAGAAGGAGTATCATAATAATAAAATTGAATTCTTATGTTGCTTTTTGACATTCGAAATATTTGTACACTCTTCCCACAGAAAAAAATTTGGAAGTGTTAGAAGAGATAAAGTTGTTTTTTTAGTTTAGGGTTGTTATGCAAGCGTTGTATGATATAGTATTTCCATGTTTAGGACCACTCAAGACTAGTCAGAAGAAATTAACTATAATATCAGAGTCAAGCAAGAGTATCCCTTGCCCCCAACCATTTTTTACATTTGCATTGATAAGTTATAATAGTATTTAAAGGAAGTGGTTGTGCTGGCCCAATTCTCGCAAGTATAGTCATTCATCTTCTTCTTTATGCTAATGATATTATTTCTTTGGTAAGGAGTCCTTACAATAATTGGAAGCAACTAAGAATCCTCCAATATTTTTCTTCCAATATGAGAATAGTTATTAATACTGAAGAAAAAAAAAAAAAAAAAATAAATAAATAAATAAATAAATAAATAAATAAATAATAAATAAAAATAAAAATAAAAATAAAAATAAAAATAAAATAAAATCAATAAATAAAAAAAATAAAAATAAATAAATAAAAATAAAAATAAATAATAGAAAAATAAAAATAAAAATAAAAATAAAAATAAATTAAAAATATATATATATATATATATATATATATATATATATATATATATATAATAATCAAATCCAAAAATATTAGATATGATACTATTTTATATGAAAGAAACTTGGAGGAATTTCCTTCCTACAAACATATTAGAATTGATATCCATCAAAAGCTCATCTAGAATTGTATTATTAAGAAAATAATTAATGGAGGTTGGAAAGCTTGTTATGGACTTGAAAAAAAATCTAAATCAATGGATATTGACTATGAGATAAAATGAAACTCCTCTTTGAGAATCTAATTACTCATAGTATTTTATATGGATACAAGATTTGGGGATGTAGTATATCCAAAGAGTCATGGAGAAAGATAAAACAAATCCAAAAGTAATTTATAAACTATGATCTCATAATTGAAAGGAAATACACCCTATCCTATCCTCCTCATCAAAATAAAGTATTCACCCTTTGAGAAAATAGCTAGAACTAGGTATTTGATGTATAAGAAGAGATCAAACAACTTGGAAGCCAATTTGATTCCTAAAATTGCTTCAAACTCTAGCACAAACCACATTTGACTTAACCTAGGATGGCATACAGATGCCTAATATTAGCTATACCATTGAAGGATAAAGGAAGATATCATTTTATGGAATAAGGATAATATTAAAAATATTATTACCTGAAGGTTTAAGGAGAAATTGTGTTTTTTGGTAAGGTGTTAGAGGGAAAATGAAAATCAAGATATTGTAAGGAGGTAATCAATGAAAATCTCAAATAAAAAAAGTATCTCTATATCTTTGAATGGTTTAAAGAAGAAAATAATCATTACTAAAATAGGAACAAATTCTCAGGGGCTTCATAGTAAAAATGGGTATTGTTCATTTCCCAAAGCCCATTGGGATGAAAGAGTTTTTCAAATTCATGTTGATAAGAGGGTTAGGACGAAAATAACATTCTCTTAATTATAAAACATATATTGAGATTAGATCTAAAATTATGATGATCTCGAAGTGCTTCTCTTTATTCTTTTTAAACATGGAAGTAAAATTGTTGATCCAATAGGATCCCTAAAACAAAGAATGATTTTTGTCTTCAAATTTTGATGTAAATGCACTCATGTTGAAGATATCGTCAAGATCTTTCCAACAATGCTTGAATGGAGTCAATTGGATGTCGTCTCAGAAGGTTATGGCCTTTTAAAGACTTGGTCCAATAAGGAAAAATTTGATAGGGTATGCCAAATGGGAAAACCATAGGAGGACACATGGTACAAATGCTGACGTGGTAGTACAACTACTGACAAGTTGACCAATCATAATGTGACACATGGCATGTCCACTAACAAGGCTAACAAATGGCCACACTGAAACATGGCATGTGGCATGGCTGATGTGGCTAAATATGTGGGAGGATGACTGAGCAAGTTACATAGCTACCATGTGGACTAATTATAGGATGTCATGTGGGAGTAAGAATTTACACAAAAGGGTTTCATTAATGGTAGAATGGTTGGGTGGATCAAACCATTGAATTTGTAGGAATAAAAGAAACAACATACTGATACGCTAAATGTGGTACTTGTTAACCATTGCAACAAAATGATATTCAAATTTTATTTATTGAGCAATGCTTAAAATTAAGAATCGGTGAGAGGATCAAAACAACAACCTCGATGGATGACATTATGAATACACTGCCATGGCCCCATTGTTATTCAAACAATAACTCCTACATTTGAAGTATGTTGTAATGAGTGGCCAAAAAATCCCAATGGTCGATGGGATTCAATTGTGAGACATATATT